>JAIPRK010000112.1:0-389393 GCA_025469195.1 Chaitophorus viminalis
CTTAAAAATCAATATAATATTTTGAAAAAAATATGACATAAAGGAAATGCCTATCTTAACAACTGGTGAAAATTTCAAGTTTCTGCGACTTATACTTTTTGAATTATAACAAATATTTAAAATCGTTAAACCATAAATCACTATTTTTTGCAATTTCGTAAAAATTTAAATTTCAAACGGTCATAAAATTTTTTCCTTTTGGTCTCGTAAAATTTTTTTTATATATTTTTGAAGATTAGCTTATGGACAAACTAGTGTCAAAATTTTGAACCTTAAGTATAAACAGAAAAAATTTTGTGAATTTTTATCTACAAAATAACTTGCAAATTATCGTGATTTTGACACATTTTATACAAATTTGAGCTTTATGAGCTTATAAAAAAAATTTGAGTGAAACGATCTCCGACAGTTTTTAGTGAGTATAATTTAAGCTTATTATAAACCTTGTATTAAATTTTCCAGAGTTTTCGGCCAGCTAATTAAATTTTATAGGTGTTTAAAAAAAATTTTTACAAAAATCGAAAATTTAAATTGTCTATAAATAAGTCAAAATATGTTAAAATACTTTGAAAATTTAACCATGTATAGAGAACACCAATATAAAGATTTGGTGAAAATTTCAAGTTGTTGCGGTTTTTCGTTTTTGAGTTAGAGCATTTTAAAAAAATGTAGTTTGTAAAAACGTAATTTTGCCTAAAATTTCCCGTTTTTTCGTAATTTTTTTAACGTTTTTTTCGATTTTTGCAAAAAGTATTAAAAAAGTTGTATTTTCGATTCGCCCAAGTACCATCTACATTCACTTTCCTTTCAGAAAAGTTGCTGTATAAGCAAATCGAAGCATTTTTACTGCAAAAAAAGTTGTCGTCAGACACAAAAAAAAAAAAACACATCATTGTAAAATCAATAGATTCATCACTCCGTTCAGAATCTAAAAAATATGTTAGTAGTTATAAAATCATAGAATTTGTTCTAAATATAAATAGAATAGTAACATAATAATATGATAAAACTTTGTATAGATACCTACTATATATTATTACACCTTACACATAAGCGGACATTTGATTGCATTTTTAGGGGGCCTGTAATAATCCAATGTAAAATGATAATTAGGTATAAAAACAACGAATAACATTTTTTTTATAAAGTTTTGATCTTGGAGAGCTAAGCCCCCCCCCCGATGACCGCCTATAACCTTACCTTATTTATAAAACGGTTGAATTGAAAACAAAAATAAAGACGGAGTAGTGTTAAACAATTAGCGTTCTAAAGCACGTCATGAATTTAAAGTAACCAGAATACAATAAAAGCGTAGGTACCTACGCTAAATATGGAGAAAAATGAAGAGTAGCTCCGTCCCCCTTAATTAAACCAATGACATTAATATAAATGAATAAAATTATAAATTACCTAATTAATATTTATCCAATTTCTAGTCCTTTGGAAGTTTGGAATACTAAGTAATTACTATTTGTATAACCAAACTATGATCTGTAGACTGTAAACTGTAAAATATAGTAGGAGTAGCCAGTAAAAACCTATTACCTATATGCATTTACCTATTTTAATTTCTAATAAACATATATTATTTTCTAATAGATTTGTACCTAGCACGTTCTTTATATATTTGTATTAATACCTATATAATAGATGTAGTGTTGAATTGAAATAGTTGACTGTTGACATAACAATTATATAGCAAATTATGGATCTATTGATTTTATTCCATGGTCACAAAATAATAATTAATAAGTAATTACTAATTAGTTATGAAATAATAGATTAGATTACCTCGAACAATAATATTGTAATATCTACGCACAAACTCGTATTATGCGCTAGGTACTACTCGTAAACATATATATATATATATTTATAGTGATAATTTGTGTCTTGTGTACCTATGTCAGGTAGGTACCTATCTACCTACTTCTTCTATCTGTATTGTTTACTTGTGGTATACTATGCTACTGTTGATTTATGTAATTAATTTTTATTGAAAGCATAAGATGTTACATTATTTACAAGTTAGACAATAGTTTATCCATACAAACTATACCTATGCGTGCGATGACGGTTTGAAGGGAGTGCAGATGAGGCACGAACACGTAATTTATATTGGTTGACCAGCATTATTTCAACTATCCTTTGGGCCATAGGGCATAGGCCATAAGCCTATGGAAAATGAGTGCATCGTGTATGAGATGATGGTAAAAAAATAATATATATTTATTCTAGATAGTCAAAAGTAGTCAACATAAACAATTGTATAATACCAATTTATTATGGTTATTTATTCCACCTATATTAAATACATATTAAATTTGTTCTTAAGTTGAGATTTTATTCACACACATATATTATATGTATTCTCAATATTATACAATTATACAGATGCTGGGCACCGTAATATAATCAATCGCCGTCGACAATGCCGCGATAAGTTTCGTTGTAATATAAAAAATACAAAAAACACTATCGCGCATCAAAATTCGAAAATACAACGCGAGCAATTAAGGAAAATCGGAACTATGATCCGGGCAAAGAGCACAGCTGTATAAGTCTGTATAATATATAAGTACCTGTTTAATAATGTTATTATAATACATATTACATCTAATGGTCTAATAATTGTTCTCGATTAGTTAAATTGAATTATTAATCAATCAAATGTTCAGGATACTGTGGTGTGCAGTCAAAAATCATTAGTTAGGTGCTGGGGACCATAGGTGCACATAGGGTGTGAATTTAGGGGGTGTTGGAATAATTTATGGTACACAGACCCGTGGGGGGCTTTGCCCCCACACCCCCCTAATACTATAATAATTGCATTGCGATAATTATAAAATTTGATTAAAAATAAAAACAAATATTTTAAAAGTAATAATATTATAAGTTATAATAATACGTAATCATTAATTATTTATGTTAAACAAGATTTAATTTTCTGTTTGATATTGCAAATTTTTGCAATATAATTTCCCCCTTTATTTTATTGGTAAGATCTCTCTCAATGTTAAGCGTAGATAGCTTAGTAAATCTTTCTTGGCCCATACTGGTGCTTAATCAGTTTTTTAATCTACGCATAGCTGAGGAGCGTTCACACATTGAAGAAGAAATTGGGATTGTCATTCCCACTTGAATTAGTTTATAGACATTTGGCAATGAACTTTTATAACATTGATTTTTCAGGTCTTCAAATACAAAGTTGACTGGTAGACTATTCTTTAAGACCAGCATTTCTGCTGATAAACTAACTGTTGATATTTTCAAAATATCCTGATATACATAAACAGACTTACATAATAATATTTCAAAAGATATGACCATGTAATGAATATTTTAAATAGGTAGTTAATTATTTTTTATCAAATGTATACCTTCTAAGTGTTAATAAAACACAAACTATTAAGTAATATGTTCATCCAAGCTAAAAAAGTTGTCCACAGATTCGGCCAGCTTTAAGCTTTCTTCCGAAAAACGTTTTTCTAAATTTATAATTATCGTATCAATTATTCTAAAATAAACTGTTGTACGCCAATATGACCATGCCATTCCGCCATCAATTCAGCGTAGCCCACTGTTTAAAAATTAGTAAAAACTAAATGATAAACAAAGTTATATATAGAAAATAATTTCGTAGCTACGACTATCAAGCCAACCGTGAACAGTAGATAATAATATAAAGTAAGATTAGAAAAATGATAATATGATTTCCTATAATATTATGATTGCTGTTTATTGTTTATTGTTTAATGTTCAGACGAAAACTTAAACAGAGAAAGTGCAATCACACAATACTGTGAATTCGTGAACTATAATAATGTTGTCTATTTATGATGGAAAAAAAAAATGTCAAACTCAATAAACCATAATAATTTACAAATAATTGGTGAAATACTGAAATAAATTTTTACAGGAAACTAGGGGTGCTAATTCTAAGCCTGGGGGTGCTAAGCACCGCCAAGCACCCCTCTATATGCTTCTATGATGGGGACATGTACGTGCAAGAGTGCGTGAACCGGAGCTCTTTTGACGTTATTGTACATAATATATAATATTATATGCATTATTATGCGATATGATACGGTGTACATAAAGTGGGGAGATTATAATGTTTAGGCACACGCCGCCGCTGCCGCACGGGCTATAAAATATGATGCGCGCGGCCGTGTAACGGTAAAGCTGACGCGTTTGTCATCGCGGGCGAGTCTATAGACGACGCGGGTAGGTTCAATCGTGCGGGTGCGTGTGTTTGGACGCTTCCGACTAGACTACAATAATATCATCGTTACGGTACCCGAAACACATTACAAGTTATACCACGATACGATTTACGTATCATTATTACGGACAGTTCTATAGGGCACGGTTTAAAGACGGCACGGACTCGAACGCGAATTGATGTCCTATACATGCATAATATTATACTGCGTGGTATAACATTGAATTGAACAAAGTCGTCCGCTGTTGTACGGTTTCGACTTCGAAATTACACCGACGCCTACGCACGTATGTACGCGTGCATATAGACGCGCGGCGCAAGGACGAGCCGAACATACGTATAATATTCCTAATATTATATAACCGTGCGCAATGTTCCGGCTGGCTTCGCGCGAGCACCGGCTACGGTCGAGTTGGAGGTGCGCCTCACGCAGACTCAAGTCGGCTGCATCCGACAAGTCCGGGCCCGGAGTGCCGTACAACGAGCTCAAAATCGGCGTACCGAAAGAAACGTGGTCCAACGAGAAGAGGTATACCTACGTATATTATATATTATCTACAGGCAACAACAACAACAACAATAATAATAATAGATGGCCATGTCGCGACGATCGAATTAACTTTATATGCGCGTATATTATTTATTTTTATTTTTAGAGTTGCTCTGGTGCCAAGTTCCGTGGAGATTTTGAAGAAGCACGGCTGGAATGTACAAGTGGAACACGATGCGGGAACTGGAGCTAAATTCAGGAATTCTGATTACGAAACCGCTGGAGCCGAAATCGTTTCCAAACAAAACGCATTCGCCTCAGGTCTGTTGTGTACACACTAAACATTTATATACGTATGTAGATACATTTCTTCGGATCCCTTAACATTTTGTTGTACTTGCGCATAACGTCTCGGTCCAACAGGTTGTTAGAATTCATAATTAAAGACACGCGCATATTATAGTCCTAAAGAGATACAAGATAATATATTTTATAAAAATATAATCGATAGTACAATATTAAAGGTACATATAATATTATTATATGTTTCGCGATGGTCTTATTATTTTTTTAATATTATAAATAATATTTATTTATTTTTCCCTTCATCACTGTCTTGCCTCTGACACCTATCAGTGGATGTGCAGTACTTTTGGGTATTGGTCAGACCCTCTTAAAAGAGTACACAAACGAAAAATGTTTCGTTTGTGTAAATATTTTAAAAATATCTATAAAAACGTAATTGATTCAACGTTATGTTATATTCAAAATTAGATTGATCAATTTTGAAAATACGTTTATTTAATTTTTCAGTCAATAGGTATCACATTTCTCGACGGAAAATTTTTTTCGAACGCGTTTCAGTCGATAATATTAATATAGAATTTTCTTATTCAAGCACTTATACAAATACCTAGAACATTTATTTATGATATCAGAAGGTACAACACTTTTTCAATCAGTTTTACATATAAAAAAATTATAATCTATATTATGATTTAACATTCACGCCTTGACCTTCATTTAAAAATTATTATAATATTATTATATTAATTAGATAATTTTAGTTTTAAAATTAGAAAGATTATAGACACATAATTGATTAAGTTACATATTTATGTAAAATATTTGAGACAGTTAATAAAAGTTATTACGTAATATATTTTTTGATTATTTAAACTTCAAACCTTATAATATATTATACCCTCGAACTGAAATATACACATAAATATAAATTTATAAATTATCATACACAACTAGCTATTATTATATTATGATAAAGTAAATTTTTTTTTATGAAAATTATTGATTTCTATACATTTTTTTTTTTATTGTAATAGGTTTAGAAACAATCAAAAATGATAAAAAAAATGTCTTAGAAAACTAACCGCTAAGTATTAACATTAGGTATGCCTACTAAATGTATAGTAGTGTTTTAATAACAGTCACTAGAGTGAATATAGTCACGTTCGTTGAGTTATTTTATATTTAAATTCGTAAAAATCAATAATGTATTGTAAATATGTTTTTGAAGTTTTGGTTCAATAAGTTTTTCTTGAGTTACCTGTTTAAAATGAAAAGGCAAAACAATTTAACTACGATAGGTTAATTAGCTGACAGTTTTAGACATTTTAGCAATTTAGCGAAATGAATATTTGTATAACAATACGTCAGAACGTTATTATTATTAATGTTATTATAATATATATAATTTGATGGGCGATATCGTGATGACGTAGGTATATTATAATATTCATATAACTAACCATATTATATATGTGTACCTACCTATTCAATATATATCATAATTCATATTGTATTGATATTTAATAATATATGTAATCTTCTAGATATACTAATGCAGCTTATTATGTCACGGAAACAAGTATTTGGGTTTAAGTAAATTTGAGACTTACATAAAAAAGGTTATCTAAATTACGTCGATGATATGAATACTGTGCATTTGTAAAAATATATACAAATAATAAAAATGTATAACTACGTCTGTTATTTATTGAAATACACGCGTACAATCTGAGCTAAGTTTTATTACGCGTAGGTATAGATAATAACGAACAGTGATAATTTCTATAAAAACAATAATATAGCAGGTGAAAACTGTGCGATAAGTTTAATCAATTACCTATATCTGTTGCGAATTTAGAATACGAACGATTAAATATTTGATATGCTCAATACTTATTCATTGTGACTTGGGCCATTGAAGGATAAAGGTCAAGATCACATAAGTTAAATAATTGTAAGCATTTTTATATTATTTAAAGTTTTTATTTGCATACATTTGGTATTGGTATATAAAATATAAAAAATCATAAAAATGCAGCAAATAACGAGGCTGATGAAGATACAAGTGAAGATAAAATAAATTCACTAAAATATTTTAACAATGAAATAATTTGATATGAAGACATCAAGTGTAGATCAAATCTTAGTTAATATTTAATTGCCCAAGTAGTCATTTATTTTAGACTCTGGACCGAGCGAGGATTGTATTTTTATATCACAATTAGTTATTTTGAGAATAATTCTTATAATAATAAAAATAAATTAGGAAATTTAATAGGTATTAGTATTAAGTACTATGGAGTATATCCATTGATTTTAGAATAAACTTACTTAGTTTATTCTAAAATGAATGGTATAACGAACTTAAATAGTTTATTATTTTAAACCGTTTTAATACAATCACCAAATTAATAATTTAAATTTTTAAATTATGTGTTCATGTGTGTTAGAAATTTTTTTAAAATTAGTAAACTTATTTTTTTATTTATTTTAAATTTATTAAATATAATAATTTACTTTCATTACCTATTTTTAAAACGATGACTGAAAAAATCAATACACTCCTCGCTTGGCGCAGAGTCTAAAATAATGGTCGTTATAATAAAGTATATAATAAAAAAACTTACGTCTTCTGCAGTGTTTTTATTTGCTGCATAATTTTTATATTTTATATACGCGAATTAAGACTTTAAATAACAATACCAAATTCAAGTATAATAATTTATTTTTATTATTATGAAAAATACTTTTGAAAATAATGAATTAAATAATCAACAGTTGTCTTCATTGTTACCGTAGTCCGTAACACATATTTAAGACATTTGTTATAATATCAAATGCTGTATTTTTTTAAAAAAAATATGAATTATCAAAATATATTAATATATTATTATTCATTAATTTTTACATTTAAATCTAAACAACTTTATATTATTATACAATATTATATGTACATGTAGGTAAATGTGTATACCTATAATATATGCGTGTAAAAGTAACTGTCATCATAGCCAATATTTATTATGTGCAGACTGCAGAGTAAAGTTTAAGGTTGTATATTTTTTTATGCATCAAATCAAAAATATCATATTTTATAATTTAAGTATTCTAAATGTCAAGTAATATGAGCGACTTAATTGGTTTTGTGCATAATTATGTATAGAATAATAATAGTGTATACTAAAAAAATAACATAAGTCATGAGTATGCATAATGATATGTACTTATACCTAAATCTATATTTGAATTGACTTTATAGGTACTTTCTTATATATATATATACCTATGTATTTTAAATACCGGATTTAAATTTTTAGATGTTATACTCAAGGTCAGACATCCTGTACCAAATGAAGTGCCTCTATTCGTAAATGGTTCCACGTTGGTATCATTTATATATCCAGCGAGAAATCAAGATTTGATTAAAAAACTAGCGGATAAACATATGAATGTTTTTGGTACGACATGGCCTTTACAATAATTTTGAAATATTCATTACCATTAATGTGAATTTGCTTTTAGCGATGGATTGTATACCTAGGATATCCAGAGCGCAAGTGTTTGATGCACTGAGCTCGATGTCGAATGTGTCTGGTTACAGAGCGGTCATCGAAGCTGCAAATCATTATCCGAGATTTTTCGCTGGTTAATAACATATAGAATTAAAATGTTAGCGGCTCAGGAAAATGTAATTTATTATTATAAAAATATAATGTTATAGGCCAAATAACAGCTGCCGGCAAATTACCGCCGGCCAAAGTATTCGTGATTGGTGGAGGTGTAGCTGGTTTAGCCGCTATTGCACAGGCTAAAAATATGGGTGCCATAGTTCGAGCGTTTGACACACGGTCTGCTGTCAAGGAACAAGTTGAATCTTTAGGAGCGCAATTCTTGACAATTCCTATTGAGGTATATTGTATACTTTTACATTCTTCATAGGTGTTTACGTAACGTTTTTTGTTGATTTCACAGGAAGAAGGATCAACTGCTGGAGGTTACAGTAAAGAAATGTCTAAAAAATTTATTGATGCCGAGATGGAGTTATTTTCTAAACAATTGAAAGACGTAGACATAGTTATTACAACAGCGTTGATTCCAGGAAAACCGGCGCCAAAGTTAATTTTAAAAGTACCATTTTTATGTTTAATGCCTACTGCCTATATTAGATTTATGTTAAATGTTCGCAGCCGTTAAAAATTTAGACGGTTTACAGGAACACATCGAAAGCATGAAACCTGGAAGTGTCGTAGTAGACTTAGCTGCTGAAGCAGGAGGAAATATCGAAACGACTCGTGTTGGTGAAATTTACACTTATAAAAACGTCGTACACGTCGGGTTAACAGACTTTCCTTCTAAGCTTCCGTCTCAGAGTTCTTCCTTATATTCAAATAACATTTCAAAATTTCTGCTGACAATAGGCAATGATAAAAAGTTTTGGGTAGATTTAGAAGATGAAGTTGTTCGAGGAAGCATTATTTTGAAATCTGGAGAATTATTGTGGCCACCACCACCTCCAAAAAAAGTCGAAGTACCAAAAACGAATAAAGAAATTATAAAAAAAAAAGAAATCGAACCCATAAATCATTTCGATAAACATATGAAAGATTCAGTGGCCATTTCTACGGGTCTTGGTAGTTTATTAGCATTTGGAGCAGTTTCTCCAAATCATCATTTTTCTATGATGGCATCTACATTTTCATTGGCTAGTATTGCGGGCTATTATACGGTTTGGGGTAAGTAGAACGATATTTTTTTTTTTTAATGTGTGTTATATCATATTATTATCGTGAAATTTGAAAATACTTTCTATTTTAGACGTAACTCCAGCGTTGCATTCTCCATTGATGTCTGTGACTAACGCTATATCAGGAATTACAGCTGTTGGAGGTTTATTGTTGATGGGCGGATCATATTACCCTACAGACGCAGTACAAGTAATAATAAGCTAGCACATTTTCGTATTAAAATACATACATAACTATGACAATAATTCTCAGGGATTAGCTGCTTCAGCTGCACTTTTATCGTTTGTCAACGTGTTCGGTGGATTTGTAGTGACTCAACGTATGTTACAAATGTTTAAAAGGTATAACACTAGAATTAGTATTTTATATACCTACGCGTGCGATTAAAAACACAAAATAACTTTAAATAATGAATACTTACTTATACTTATTAAATATCATTCACATTTGTTTGCGTTATGCAAGTACTTATAAATAAACTCGTGAATGTAAAAATTAGATGTAGACTTTTATAATATATATATATATATATATATATAAGAATATTTAGGTAAACTATAATTATTTACAAAAACCGAATTTTTTTTATATATAGACCAGGTGATCCACCAGAATACAATGCATTATATTTAATACCAGCTTCTGTATTCTTTGGTGGTTATTCTTGGGGTGTCATCAACGGCTTATCAGAAATACATAATTTCGCAGCACTAGGATCTTCGTTGTGCTGTATTGGTGCCATTGCCTCATTAAGTTCACAGAAAACAGCACGATTCGGAAATAATCTTGGAATAGTTAGCATTTTAAAAAAGATTTTTTTACAATTTTTTTTTTTTAAACTTCTTTGTTGTATATGATTTTAGATTGGAGTCAGTGGTGGCATTATTTCAACTCTTGGTTATATCGCACCATCCACGGAAGTTTTTGCTCAAATGATAGCTTGTACAGCAATTGGAGGCGCATTTGGTGTTACCATAGCGAAAAGATTACAAATTACCGACCTGCCACAGCTTGTTGCTGGATTCCACAGGTATACTTCTAGCTTTCATTGTGTTTACTGCTTATGGTTATATTTTATGTATTTTAATTTTGTTTATTTAACTTTTAGTCTCGTCGGTTTAGCCGCAGTATTTACGTGTCTAGCAACATTCATGCACGATTTTCCATCATTCGCAACCGATCCTACGGCAAACGTTATAAAGACGGCGTTATTCTTGGGCACATCAATTGGTGGCATCACATTTAGTGGATCATTAATCGCATATGGAAAACTACAAGGCGTTTTGAATTCAGCACCTCTATTACTTCCTGGAAGACACGCAATAAATGCTGGCCTTCTTGCCGGAAACTTAGCTTCTATGGCATATTTTTACATTGACCCATCACTGTTTGGAGGTTTGGCGTCATTATCGTCTGCTACTGCCTTTTCAGCAGCACTAGGACTGTCGCTAACGTCATCTATTGGAGGTAACTACCTATATGGTATTTAGTTGTTTAGTCAATCGGCTGAATTATTAAAAAAAAGGTTCATCGAATCACCTATAGAAATAAATTTACAATAAAGATTAATTTTAAATATTAAAAAATATTTTAGGTGCCGATATGCCTGTCGTGATCACAGTGTTAAATAGTTATTCAGGATGGGCATTGTGTGCCGAAGGATTCATGTTGAATAATAATTTGATGACAATTGTTGGAGCTCTGATTGGATCATCCGGTGCTATACTGTCTTATATCATGTGTAAAGTTAGTATTTAGCTGTTTTATAGTAAATTTTAATCATTTAGAATACCGTTGATTAAACTATCGTTATTTACATTAATATTTATACTAATAAGAATGTATCCATAAATGTTACATATCATTTAAAATTTATAATTGATGATTTAGGCAATGAATCGATCGCTGACTAGTGTAATACTTGGTGGGTTTGGAAATAAGCCAGTTAAATCCAGTGAACAAGCAGCAATACCTGGAATACATACAGAAACAAATATTGCAGAAGTAGCTGATCTCATGGTTAACTCGAAAAATATTATTATTACACCAGGTAAAATAGAAATATTGAAAATTGTTAGTTTTTCGATTTGGAATGCTGTATTATTTTTTATTTGAACGGAACAAAGAGGATTTCAATTTTAAAAATAAAATTCCGTTCTAATTATATATATATATATATATATATATATATTATATAGGCATACATTTTAAATTAATAAATTACGAGTTTTTATTCTAAAACTGGAAAAAGCTACTTAAACCACTGGTAAACTTTCAAATTTAATTTAATAACAGCCAAAACGCTGAATTTTAAGTTATAACGTTATAATTATTCCATGTTGACAAAATATCGACTTTCTAAATGTATTTAGTGAAATGTCCTACGGTACCTATACATACCTACTAAATATGTATTTTATAGGTTATGGTCTGTGTGTTGCTAAAGCGCAATACCCACTTGCTGAAATGGTTTCGATTTTAAAGAAAAGCGGAAAAAACGTTCGTTTTGGCATTCACCCCGTCGCAGGTATTTTCTGTGAATTGGAATTTTTCCTTGCGAGATTAACTAATTAAAATTAATCTGATTTTAGGTCGCATGCCTGGTCAGCTAAACGTTTTACTGGCCGAGGCCGGTATACCGTACGAAGATATGTTGGAAATGGATGAGATAAATGACGATTTCAAAAAAACTGATTTAGTGTTGGTAGTCGGCGCCAACGATATAGTCAATTCTGGCGCTGAGGACGATCCTAATTCGGTGATTGCCGGAATGCCGGTATTGAAAGTCTGGAACGCAAATCAGGTAAAATTGTTGGTAGGAAAAGAATAAACCTTTTGTGTACTAATAATTATTTCCAATTAGGTAATCGTGATGAAGCGGTCTTTGGGCTTTGGATACGCAGCGGTTGAAAATCCGATTTTCTACAAACAAAATACAAATATGTTGCTCGGAGATGCTAAAACGACGTGCGACCAACTTTTAGCTAAAATAAAAGATAGTCAATAATGATAACGGTTGACATTAATTATTTATAAAATATTTTTTACTGTACATATTAGCTAATATAATTTTTGGTACACTTCATGTATTTTCTGTAAATCTTTAGTCTTTACTTTAAAGGTTGTGTATATTGAGCATTATTTATCTCTTAGGAAAAATTTTTATTTTGCAAAGGCCTATTAAATTATCTGTGCTGTAAATACGATTATTTTTGCTATTTTTAAATATAACCTAACCTATAGTTGTTCGACTAAAATAGTATAATTTAATATCTGTATAAAATTGATAATTCAGTATTATAATGTATTGAGTGATGACGTAACGTGACATAGTGTTAATGCTTTAACTTAACTAATGTAGTGATTTTTATACAAACCACTGACATTAGATTACTCATAAAGTCATAACTAATAAGAATACAAAAGGTCTTGGTTAAAATTGAAATTTTAAGTGAACGACACTATCGGTATACCTACGATCTTACGACTTAAATCCATCTACATTTATTCAGAGGTATACCTATTGAGAAAAAAAGAGAATAACTTTGACATGAATTCTATTCGAAATCTTTGAAAGCATTAATATTATTCTAAATTTGATAAAAAAAAATCGGAGACCACATTGTTTCTACGGCGAAAAATCGAAGAGAAATAAATTTAAAAAATAACAATACCCTCCGTCGCGTGTACATGTGATAACATTTGAACTTGAATAGGTTCGTCGTTTTCCCGCTATTTCATATCACGTTGATAACGATGAATATCGCGATAACCCGTTAGCCGACGACGACCATGATTCCTCGTATCTACCTTCATACCTTGTATGTATTCACATGTTGGTCGCACTGCATGCTCTCGAACGCCAGTTATCGCACCCGGAACTTTATCGCTGCCAGTAGACGTTATCACTTATCAGTTGTCGAAACACGTGTGTTATGATCATGCATAATAACATGGTAGAAAATAGATAGGAAATGCTATTCAAATTGGTATAATATTTAATATTTTAGCTTCAGTAATAACACCATATTCGGTTGAAACGTAGTTACGTGTTATTTGTGAGCGATTCGAATATAACGCTATGGGCTCGAAACGGAAATCTACTGTAAAGAAAAACGTAAGTATAAGACGTCTCGACTTCATTGCATCTAATAATTTTACACGGTTCACCTGTTGAAATTGTAGCTCAGTTGTACCGTCTGTATAGGTGGCCATATACTACGATTTTATTTGTTCGTGTACGGTGTAGTTTAGTACATTTTTAGTTGGTACACCGATGAACGACACACGCTATCCATTTTGTATCACACCTTCGGTTTTCTTCATTTCGAACACTGAATACGAACAAAAAGTCAAACGTTTCATCTGTTTTATTGCCCACACACTATTAGTGTATATTGTTCAAACTACACAACTACATACTACAAATATAAAACTGCCGTAAAACCTTTATATCGTCATGTTAACTGAGAGTTTTATTTTTGATTTATTTTTTATTTTTAAGTATACCTGATTTAGTTGTCTGTACTTTTTGATGAATTTGTGTAATATATTTTTTTTTATTTTTGATTTTATGGTACTTTTGTAGTTGATTTTTTAGTATTTTTAATGAATAAAATATTGATGAAGTCAGAAATTGGCGGTCTGTCTTAGTTACAAAGTTTACTAATTTGACAATGTAGGGCTACATAACTTGTAAGCTAACATATTTAAAATCATAGTTTAATGGCTAATGAGACAATTTATTATGTACAAGATCAAACAATAATATCTCCTATTATTAACTTTAATTCAATCTTTTTTTTTATGTTGAATAAGGAATTGTTTGCTACTAGTTTTGTGAATTTTTTTTTTTTTTAGGTAATTCTTCAGAGCCATAATTTTATCATTCATTTTGGTACTGGCTTAAGTACTTTTCTACCATTAATTGTACCATTTTTTTCTACCATCTTGTTCATTTCAAGATGCCAAAAATTTGAAGTCTAACATTTTGCCCAAATTTTTATTTTTATCATTTGTATAACATTAAAATGAATAGATTTCTAAATAAAATTACAAAAATGTAGTTTGCCCTGTTAACTAGGAATTTTGTGCTTAACTATTTTTGACTGCAATAGTTTTATTCTAGTTTTTTTCTTAAAGTTATTTGTATTATATATTTATTGTTTTACTAATTGCTTCATACAGAAACGGTTAAAGAAATTGAAGAAAACAGTTTATGAAGAACCTGAAGAATTGAAAAGAGCACCACATTCATTTGTTATTCATAGAGGTCAGATCGGCAAAAGTCTGTTGCAGTTGGTTAAAGACTTTCGGAAAGTAATGGAGCCCTTTACTGCTTCTTCATTACAAGTAATATTCAAGTTAATTTATAGAATGTACATCAGTTAATACAGTACATAATTTTACATTGAAATTAACAGGTATACAAGAAAAATACAATTAAAGATTTTGTGGCCCTGGCTGGTCCCATGCATGTATCACACTTGTGTGTATTTACCAGTTCAGAAACTGGAGTCAACTTTCGAGTTGCCAGGTTACCTCAAGGTCCGACAATGACATTTAAACTACACAATTACGCACTTAGTAAAGATGTTGTATCATCTATTCGGAAGCAAATGGTTAATCCAAAATTGTTCAGTCACGCTCCTTTGATCGTTATGAATAATTTTACTGGTGAAGGATTGCATATCAACTTAATGGCTACCATGTTTCAAAACATGTTTCCCACTATTAATGTCACAAAAGTAATAAAAATTATTAAATTAGTTTGAGACATAACAGTAGAATTTGTCTATTAAATTTCTTAGTATATAAATTTCTTAGTATATTCCTTTGAATTTAACTGGTTTACACGTTGACTTAATTTTCAATTAGAAAACAATACAATTAATGTAGAAATGCATTACAATATTCAGGCTTGGTTATAATTATGCATTTATGTAATATTTTTGATGTTAATATTGCTTTGAAGTGGCAGGTTTGACACTTTTTGCTATCCTACTGGGTTCATTTAAATATGATTCATAGTATCAGAAGTTCAAATTGTTGTAAACAACTAGTTAAACGTTATAGATCACAAATTCTACTGCTACATTTTTTAATGACCTTATATATTATAATGTTTTTCATTTTGTATTAGGTTAATTTGAATGATATTAAAAGGTGTGTTCTTATGAACTATAATCCCGAAACAAAATTGATAGAATTTAGACATTACGCTATTAAAACTGTTCCTGTTGGCTTGTCAAAAGGTGTGAAAAAAATTGTCCAGAGTAAAGTACCTGATTTATCAAATTTCAATGACATTGATGAATTTTTGTTAAAGTAAATATTTAATGTATATATTTGGTATTTTCATATGTGTGTTCACGAATGTTGAATATATTTGTTTTCATTTCTAGACCAGAACTTTTATCAGATAGCGAGGCTGAGGAAAATCCAAGTTCCAATATTATTGTTCCTCAAAAGTTGATAAGCCGAGGTAACATAGTAGGAACTCAATCATCTATACGACTAAGTGAACTAGGTCCAAGACTAACATTGCAGGTAAATTACAATATTTAAGAAAAATTTTAATTAATTATGTTGCACTACAAATAAGTTATATTGCCTATAGTTGATCAAAGTGGAAGACGGACTTATGACTGGTGATGTGATGTTCCATGAATTCATCAAAAAACCAGATGAAGCACAAGTAAAAACACCAAAGTTATCAGATGATGGGGATCAAGAAGAGATTAAAATAGAAATACCAGAGAAAAAAACTAGAAAACAAAAATCAACAACTTAAATTCTTATGACTTGTCTATTTGTATAAAATATGTAATAACTTATGTATTATGTTTTTAGTTTTTAATAAAATAACTATTTTTCTTTTGATTGTGAGATTAAGCTTTAGGATATTTTTGATTACAGAATTTAAATTTCTAATTAACATGGAACTTGCTCAGTATAACTCCAGAGTAAATTATACTAATTGATAATATTTGGCTCAAATGATAATATTTTCAACATTAAATTAATATAATTAATCAATATTTATATAAATTTAAATATTCTATTTAAATTTTAAAGAGAAATTTAAAAAAATTAATAGTTATTAATATTTAAGTAATTACAGTAAAACTTGCTTAAAATACTCTTTAAAGACCAGTTCTCAAGAGAATTTTAAGCGGGAAAGCGTTTTATGCAGGAATTAAAAAAAATTAAGTGGTTGAAATATTGAATACATTTTTTTATTACTGAACATAATTTAGCAGGTAATACATTTATAATTCAATATTATAATTACATAAATATATATAGTTTTGGTTATTGAATTTAATTAAAAATACCCCTAGCCACAAAGAAATGACTTTTGTAAACTTGAGGACAAACCGCAGCATTTACTGAATGAGATTTATTCATAATATGATGAAATACAGCAAATACTGTTATAATAAAATTTATATGTAGATATAACTGATAACTGATAAGAATACATAAGAGTAAAATTTCTACATACATACTTTTATTTCAAGATTACTAAAATTTAACATTATCTCCTGAACAAAAAAGCATTTTATTTAATTACCTAGAAAAAACAGAGCGTCTGGACAGGCGGTTTTTACATTCACTAGTACAGGTATCGTCTAGAGACCGACAAAACGGCATCTTAAGCGAGTTTTATTGTATTTATAATTTAAAATAAAACTGTCTTGTAAGGTCATTATTCAAAATTTATTATCAAGGTAAAATTATGAGTAAAAAAAATAAAATAAATAAATATATTTGCATAAAGGTCGGTTCACACTATGTGCACTTTGCTTTGGTCACGAATATTTACAAAATTATGTAAAAACAAAACTCGAAACATGCCTAGTGTGGACCAACTTTAATAATAAGGAATACTTGAAATTTTATATAATATATATTACTATTTTTAATGTTACAAAAATTTTGAATTCAAATGATAAAAGTATAGAACTTTAAATATATATTGATTCTGTGCATAATCGAGGTGAAACATACTGTAATTTTTAAACTCATAATTATTCATGGTAATTTCACATATAATATAGTCAAAAAATCAAATAAATCTTAAAGATAAAAACTTAAATTAATATTTTAACATTTTTTATTATGGGCCATAGTATAAAAATAAAAAACTACCTAGTAGTTTGTTTAGCTTTTTTAATAAATTATCTTTGCGCAGACTTGGCTATTTGTTCTTTCAAATCGAGTATACTCATGCGCTGTTCTGCAGGCAACTTTGCGATTTGTTCTTCAGTTAATTGTAACACTTGCATTATTAATGCCGCCTAAAATGTATCATAAGTTAAATTTAATGTTAACTGTTCTTGATGAAATTATTTTAAGTTAAACAGATGGAAACAATACCTTTTCAGTATCTGAAGAAGAGCCAGGTTTGGCTGGTTGTTGAACAGGCTGTGGTCTAACAGGCTGCTGAACTGCTTGAGGAAGCACCTGAGGTGGAGCTGTTGTCGTTACAGGTGCTACTGTTGCTATAGATACTGCGTTATTACTGTTAGCTCTAGGATCTCTAATTGTGAAAGGTCGTATATCTGAGTCCATTGCTACTGGTGCACGAGGATCTCTTGACACCCTGTAAAAGTCATATTGTATTCAACAATAATTAAAAATACATTATGTTTTAATGTCATTTACGGTAATTGCGGTGGAATAGAAGGTTCAACTGGAATTGACGGTAGTGGTTGAGGGATTGGGATTTGTATTGGAGCCTGCCTTAAATCTTCGTCCATAATGCGCACACAATTCATTTGTCGCAAATCCATATCTTCAACTTAAGTTTTGAAAATAAAAATTTCTTAGTTATTTATAGTTATTTATTTACAATAAATTGTTTTTCTTACCTTGCGGTTGGGTCACAGGAGGAACTATAGGATTTGGTTGTACCCATGCATTGCTATCATTGGCAGGCATTGGGTTAATAGCTGTCGTGGTAGTAGAAACAGGGTTGGGAACTGTTGTGGCAGGAGCAGCTTGATTTGTAGCTTGTAACATTCCCTATCAGGTGATTTAATAGGTATATATTTTATTAAAAATTTAACTTGTGATATATTTAGGGAACGTTAGCACATTTAACAATACATTTTACATTAAAAAAAAAACTCTTATTTGTACTTATTATAATGCTATATTTTTTGTTGACTTACAGCAGCAACTTGTGGATCTACAATATTCATAATGATTTGTGCTTGTAATAATGCATATCCAAGTTGAGGATTCTGTAGCAACATGTTTCGAGCTTCAATTGGATTGTTCTATAATATATATTAACAAGTTAAAGATATTAAATATTAAATTTAAAATGTTCAAATAAAATGAAATAAATTACTAAAAAATGTTATTTTTACCTGAATGCATGTTTTCATTTGTTTCATTAATTCATACATTTGTTCAGGTGGTAAAGATGCAACTGCAGTACTTATAGCTTCTGGTGCTTTTTCTGCACTTACAGCTTCACCATACTGATTTTCCGAAGTAGGCATTCCCACCATTAAAGCTACAATATACAAATCAATATTATACTTTATATAATATATACACTTAAAATACTTCAGTTACATTGCATTTCGAGCCTGGACTTTTCTGTACAAGCATTATCAACGCGTAAGGTTCGTCCACCAATTTCATATCCATTGAGATTACGCATAGCACTGAGTGCGGTCTCTTGATCTTTGTACTCGCAAAACCCATAGCCTTTGGGTTTTCCTGTTTCTCTGTCGTACACCAATCTATAAGAAGAGGTTGGATGAAAATTATTAGTTTATAACAAGTATATATGGTTCAGCGTTAAACGTACTTGAATGATATGACAGGTCCTACTTCATTGAAGATGTCTTTCAATTTTTCTTCGGTAGCCTCATAAGGGATGTTTCCCACTATAAATGTAAAGAAAAAAAGTAGACAAGTAAAAGCATGGGGCACCAACAAGAATAAGAACAGTTTAATACGTACCGAAAACACTCCTCATGGATTTATCCAAGATGTTTTGGTCAGCCATTATTGTGGTAAGTCGTTAATCAGACGATACGAAGATTTACGAATTAGAATTGGCTCGTGATTATTTGTCGTTGCGTCGGAAGCAGAACAACGGAACTAATACCGAACAAGCGAATTTGAAATATTGAATCGCAGTTCACAGTTACAACTACAATCATGAGACGTGAATAGTGATTACTGAATCGCCCAATCCCGATGGCGGCTACCCGTGATAATAACTTGGTTGGATTAAGCTATTTAGATTTTAAGTACAATTTTAGGATACAAAACATAGTGTAATAAAACTACAAAATAATAAATAATAAATCAAGTAAATATGATTATCAGTAGCTATGGATGGTTAACATTGATAAGAATTTTTTTTTCTAACCTACAAAATTTCAAATATCAATTTACTATTAATTTATTATTTATACCTTGACGGTTACAAACCACGACTACAGGATACGTCTTCTAAGACCGTGGTTATATACATAATATACATACCTAATAGATAAATATAGACAAGAATTGTATGATAAACATAGACCGTTTACCTTTTTTTGTAAAAGGTCTATGGTAAATGATTTTTTTTTTTAGATTTTGATTTTACGATGATGTGTGTTTTAAAAGCGTCGAAAAAAACGATAAAATAATTACGAAAAAACGGCAAATTTTACGCAAATAACGTTTTGACAAAATACATTTTTTTAAAATGCTTTAACTCAAAAACGAAAAATCGCAAACACTTGCAATTTTCACCAAATTTTTATATTAGCTTTTTCTATACATGGTTTTTTAATTGATCTTTATTACAATAACCCGGCAGCGGAGACCATACTAATTACACTTTTTACAATTTTTGAATTTTACATAATCTTATATTATCTTAACAGTTACACTTGCAATATTATTTTTTATCTATAAGCTTGGTTAGTTTTAAGAAGGAAATAATTTTCGTATTTTGATCGGGGTTTGATCCGAGAATTTCGTCGGGTGTTTCCGTCATGTTGAGATTTGCACTCTCCTGTTGGTACATGTGGCATTCTGTAATGATGTGTTTGATTGAGATCTGTGTATTGCAAGTTTCACAGATGGGGGGGGGGGGTTCATCGTTTGCCATTAGGAACCCGTGAGTTATCCTGGTGTTAGGATTCTTAGGCGATTTATGGTTGTTTTTTGTAAATGATTATAAAGTTATAAATCTGTGATTTTCTGTCGCAGTCGACAGTTTATATATTCCATAAATAGTAAAATATCTTTCATTTTCTTTATAATATTCTATTATTTTCTGTATTAAATATTAATAATTTATTATCTATGGTGCAATATGGTCTATTAGCTTATGAAATAGAATAAAACATTTTAAAAGTTTCCTAGTCAACCACATGACTTTTTGTAATATCATAATGGCAAAAACGAATGAAGAAAACTTAACTATAGACCTAGTTGAAGCTGTAGAGAAATTTCCAGGTTTATATAACTTTATTAATTAATACAATAAATAATATTACTATTAATTAAACTCAAATAATATTATTTCGTATGTATGGATGTATCCAATATTTCCTTTTCTTTTTACGGTGTTGATACTTGATACAATGATACCAATGTGATACAATATAATATTCGCCATCATCAAAAGACGACATGATTGCTACTGATTACTGAGCAACACTTGACTCTAGTTGCCGAAACATCAGCTATAGTGTGCAGAACTCATGGAATTAGGTCGTATGATATTTTACTTGGCAATTATTTTTTTTGAAATCGTGTCAACGTCGCGTCGTCTTGGTCGGACGAAATGATTTATAGCATGCGTCACCAAATGGTAACCTGCGGGCCACATCCGACCTGTGGATGAACCTTAGACTACTGACAAAGAAAAAAGGAACCGATAGTTCTCTGTGTTATTCTTAATATTATTATGCCCGACTGTTGTAATAATTAATGTTACCTGTTAATTTCGTATCTTTGTTCATTATTTGATTTTTTCAGTTTCAGCAAGTATTATACTAATTGTGAAGCATATCTTTTTGCACGTATGGTCTGCTTCATTGTTAATTTGCAATTTCATCACAAGTTTTCAAATGTGATATATTATCTCTTCAAATGGAGATCATTGAACTCCAAGCTGATGATGAGGTTCTAAAAAATGTGTAAAATTTAAAATTAAAACATATTGTACATATATATATAAGGCTCGTAAATTTACACATGTAAAGTCACATTTTGCTTTATGTTAATTTTAATTTTTTAACAAATGCGTTCAAACGCGATGAAAACGGAATAAAAATAATTAATAAACAATAATATAATAATAAAATTATTAATAATATTTTATTATATTTTATTATTATTATTATTATCTTCCTTACCTCTTTCTTTCACTTTCACTCTTTTTATTCCAACTCTATACGTCAACTTTATTGAGCTCGCGCTTTCTTTAAAAATAATTGCTTGTATAAAATATTCTTAAGTATTCGCAAGTCGCAACGCGACGCGTACTTTTTATGTGCATTGTATAATATGCAAAAAAATTCCGAATACTATGTGGTCTGAATAAAACCAATTAACCGTAAACGGCAAACCCTTATAATGTGTTCATAGTATATTATTGACAACTAACAAGAAAACAAGACTGTGTTATATTATGTATAAAATAAATGATTTAATTATGATTTTCCTTTACTTTTTATGTTATTTAGATTCAGAACGGAATGATGAATGTATAATGATTTTACAATAATGTGTTTTTTTTAGATCCTGAACGGAGTGACAAATGTATTGATTTTAAAATTATGTTTTATTTTTTGTTTAATTTTAATTTAATTTTTTACTTTTGTGTTACGTTTTAAAGCAGTTATAATGCTTCGATTTTCTTAGTTAATAAATTTTCTGAAAGAAAAGTGAATCTAGTTGGTACTTGGGGTTGTCAAAAGTAAAAAATGATCAATCGTTTTATAAGCGTCAGAAAAAACCCCAAAAAATAACGAAAAACGGAGCATTTTCACACAAAACCACTTTTTGACAAATAAATGTTTTTATTATGCTTTAATTCAAAAACGAAAAACCATGAACACTTGAAATTTTCAGCAAAAGTTTATAATAGCGTTGCCTATACACGGTTAAATTTTTGAATTGTTTTTTTGATCTATTTATAAACAAATTTTTAAAAAATGTTTAAAAAGAAAAATAATAAAATCAAATTTTTTTATTTGTTAGAAAAAAAAAAAATTGTTAATAACCATTATATATTCATATTAATCATATATTTGTATGCTATACTTTTATGGCCCAATCTGTGGGTAGTAAAGTGTAAACAAATATCTCATACGAAGCCGGTAGATAAATTGTGGCCTAATTACCGACCGCCCGCCCTCGAATGAGTGATCACGTGCGCAACAGCGTGATCGCGCTAAAGTTCAAACTCCAAAACATATTATTAATAGTGTTTACTAATAATTTATGCATGGATCACGTTGCCGTTTCCAGAAAAACATTAATTGCGTAACTCGATCGAAATCTATGAGTTATAATTTTAACGTGTATAATTTTTATAATATTACATTTTCTTATTTATTCAGCAAAATCATTTAGGTACATGTCGTGTGAAAGTAGAGGGAAAAATTATTTGAAATAGTTTTAGGCTATATCATTTTAATTTTTATACAAATTAATATAATATGTGACTCGAACTGAATCGAACTACATAGTTAGGTAATAAAAATGTGTATGAAGAGGAATTTCAATTTTCAATTGCTATTGGAAATAACAGTATTTTCGTGCAATGTCAACTATGCTATTATAATGTGAATAACACGTTAAATATCAAAATAATAATCATATCAATTTCAATACGTTTGAAAATATTAACTGTGCATAACTAAGATATTATACTTATTATCAATATTAAATGTGGGTATACAGCTACTTACGATAGGCGAAATCATTATTACACGGTTAGTTTGATTTCGTCAACCGCAATAACAATGATAATTGCTGTAAATCAGTACGCGTTGTATGCTGTAGTTGATTAAATTAAAATGGCTCTTCGTTCGTCATAATATTATATAGACGGTCCGCGGTGTATAATATGCAACGTTCACTTTATGATCGGACTCAGCAGTGGGACGGGCGATCGTCCGCTGCAGAAGTTCACGGTGCCGAGTGTTCGACAAGCCGCGTATTTATATTTATTTATTTACCTGTGTTACAGACATACGGATTGTAAGTTATATTTTACAATGTGATGACGTATAGTGCAATTACACGAGCTAATTTATGAACATTGTACTTGAAAGTAAAAATATTTTGATCTTGATTTTGCGATCCAAACAGTAACAACATATAGACATTCAAGGAACGCTTACATTATTCACGCTGCACAATCTAAACACGTCATAATCGTTCAGCAACAAAATCAGTGGGCGTATAATTATTATACGTACGGCAGCTATGGCATTGCAGTGTCGTAAGAGGGTGGCCGTGGTCGGAGCCGGTGTGGTCGGTTTGAACACGGCGTTGGAGGTGCAAAGGAGATATTTTGCGGACGCCGACGTGACCGTGATCGCGCACAAGTTCAACGGCGAAACGCTCAGCGACGGAGCCGCCGGACTGTTGCGACCGGACTCGTACATTTTCGGTCCCGACCGTCAAGTGTCGCAGTGAGTTCAGTTGTATACTGTATTAATATAAAATGCCAAAATGGTACGATTGCATGACGGTTTTTTGTGGTCATCCGAAGTTATTCTTCCGACTCTGTACATTGCTGGCCGCAGTATTGTGTATTTGAACAGGTATACAGGTATATTATAACATAGTCGCTGTCACGTCAATATCTGCAATATTTCAAGTGTAAACATTTATTTGAAATACGATTCAAGAACAGTAAAAACATTGTATCAACTCCACAGTATATATATATATATATAGGTATTTGTAGTTATTTTACTATGTACAGTATGCTTCAAATTTTTTCCAATGTGTTCAACTGCGTTTTTGATCAAAGTGAGCCGCAAAACTCGATGTGTATACCGCAACGACGTGCGGCAAGAGCTTAGAGCACAGTGACACAGTTTCCGCGGGTAGGAAGCTGACTTAATAACAACTGTGCGTTGATATATTTTTGATCGAATAACGGAATTCAAATGCATATATTATAACCGCGGTATAAGAAAATGTTTTTCGATAGATTCATTTTATATTATTCACAGAGGCGATCCTGAGTCCATAAAGCCGTAGACAATATATTCTGATATACCTTGAATCTTGATTCATCTTCGGCGCTATACGAACTATAGATATGACGTGTAATCTTATTGCTATCGTATTCATCAGGAAGCCCCGTAGTCGAATGTTGTACCCTTGTTTTTCATAGTAAAGTTAATTGAAGGTCTTTTTTTTTTATCATTTAACTTTAATAACGTTTAACATAGTATGTATTTGTATCATTAGAAAAACGAAACTTTATAATAAAAAAAAGAGTATACATTTTTCATACTTACTCTTATTTCCTTGTTTCTATTCCCCATTTTTTTGTCATCTAATTTTTTTTATATTAATCTTTATCGTTTCATAACTCATCATACGACTTGGTTTCCGCGTTTGTTTATACTTGTACATTGCAATAAATATCATAAATGTACAATAATTTAATTTTCAAAGAAAATAGTTTTCGTAAATTATCTGAGTTGATAATTCGATTAATCTCATGGATTCTTATATTTTATTTTTCTAGACAATGGGTTAACAATTCATACAGTTTTTATAAATACTTATTAAATAAGAACGAACCGTGTGGCATACATGAAGTTTCTGGCTACATGTTTTCATCAAGAGGCCCTGATTATGTCAAAGTAAAAATTATTATTATTTATTCACTTATTGGTATTATCACATGCCGTATAGACTAAGAGTTGGAACGATGATTATATTGTATCATAGATTTATCTCAATTAGGCAGTACAATATGATTATATTATGCTCGTATAAAATCCATATTCATTATGCATAAAATATACATAACATTCATTATATTTATATTTTATGTACAATGAATATGAGTGGTTTATTAATTTCAGTATTATCTATGGTTTTTAGAACCATTATATGGAGAATTGTATACCGGACTACAGAGATGCTACCCAAGAAGAACTACAAGCACATTATTCTTCTGATAATAATGTTTTAACAAGATACGGAAACTTTTATACGTCACTGGTCATTGAATGTAAACGATTTTTACCGTGGGCTTTAAAAAAGTAAGCATATAAGATAAATACAAACTATATAAATGAATATAAACTTACAATTTATTTTATTATAATTTCATTGTATATTTTATCATTAATATTGTAGGTTTTCACGTTTAGTTGTTTTATTTCAGCTATTATATAAGATTGCATGATATAGCAACAGGGATAGCGTATTTTTTCATTAGGTAAAATAGTTTATAAGTCAGTCAGTAGAGATCATTTTCAGATATTGAAGTTGGTTGTATGTACAAATTAATCTTGGTTTTCGACTACTGTGAATACGAGTACCTATACAATATACCTACGTAGACACATATTACAAGAAATTAAAAAAATTGGTACTTGGTGTTTGTTAACAAAAAAATATCAAATACTTACTTATATTTATATAACGTGGCAAAGCATTGTTCTAATCAATCACGACCAAAATATTTATATTCAGGATTGTTGACAATGGTGGGATCATTGTTGAACGAAGAATAGAATCTCTCGATGAACTTTGCGGAGAATATGACGTTGTTTTTAACTGTACCGGGTTAGAAGCAAAATGGTTGTGTAGCGATGTGAATGTTTTGCCCATTCGAGGACAAGTTATTCGGGTAAAACTAATTTATTGCTCTATGTTCAATATTATACAATAGACTATATATATATATATATTAAAGTAATCATTATTTTGTCAGACCACAAAAACAAAAACAAATAAGATATATATATATATATAAAGTGTACAACTTTAGACATACTAAATACTAATACACCATTTGTTATCACTTCAAAAATTATATATCAAGAGCCATATTTAGAAATATAAATATTTTAAAATATTTATTTGACAGTTAAAAAATAGACACTCAGATAATAAATACACAGGTTTTTTTTTTTCGTGAATGTTTTCTGCTAATCTAGGTATTTACCTAATGCGATACAATAACTATATTATGTAGGATACAATAGGGTAATAACTATTAATGTTGTAGGTCAAGGCTCCTTGGATAGACAAATTTTACTACTACGATGCCGACACTTACATTATTCCATCGAAAGATGACGGGACCGTTGTACTTGGTGGATGTAGACATTTTGGTTGCTACGACGAACGTGTGAATGAGCGTAATACAGAAGAAATACTGGAAAAATGTACTAATTTGATACCGTCATTGAAAGATGCTTTGAAAACGGACTACGAGATTTGGGTTGGTCTTAGGCCTTACCGAAACAAAATACGGATAGAAACGGAACAAATAAATAATACTGTGGTGAGCGTAATGCAAATTAATTTTATATAATGTACTATTTTTTTTTTTGCTTAACTTCAAGTGAACAATTATGAGGCTTGAATATTATGATGTGATTGTCATAAATTCATGATAATTACAGGGGTAATGTGATTATTTATTTATTTAGATTGTTCACAACTACGGGCATGGAGGATACGGGGTAACATTAGCGCCCGGCACTGCGAAATATGCTGTTGATTTGTTGACTTTATAGGTACTATCATTGATTATAAATACCATATACCTATTTATAATCAATGGTATTATTGTCAAAATGTTGGAATTTGCATCTTTGGATTTATTTTAAAGAAAAAACAAATTCAATCAAGTCGGAATTATATTCTCAGGCACGTGTAGTTATGAAAAGACTTTTTTCCTTGGATCGAATAAAGTATAGTGTGTTATAAGTCTTATAAGAAGTTATTACTTTGTAAAATCTTAATTTATATGAATGTTAATAATTTCTATAATAATACTATATTCAGAATTATCAATAATGCAATTCGTAAGAAATTTAAAAATATGTAAGTAAATGTGTTTTATAAAATACAATTAATTTATATTTATATCTTATAAATTTGTTTTTACTAAATAGTGTGAGTTTATATACTTTATTCGTGTTTTTATAATACCTTCATAAAACTAAATACCTTATTGAATGTTATCATTATTATTTATATAAAATGTTCATTTTCAGTTTATTCTTCAAGATCATAATGTATTCATATATATTAATATACTATTATATCTAATAATATTGTGATTTCCTGATTACTTATCGCCGCATGTATAGTTCGAGAGTATCTTTCTGAGCGGTTCTTGATGATAATATCATATTTCATGTCATTTGACTCAAAATATATTAAATCGCCTTCTCATAAGCAACTGCAGAATTGTTTTCTGAGCTGAGAAAATGTATTGTTTTTAAATTGATATAAAAAAATATTTTTCCGCTCCTGGGATGTTCCAGGAATTCAGGTATAGTTAATAAAAAATAATGTGAACTTTAAAACGTTTGTTGTATTACTCATGGTGGGATACGGATATATGACAAACTATTCTATCACGTGAATAAGTGGAACAAGGCGATAATATCTTACGCGTGTTTCGAGCGATGGCCGATGACAACCGTGGCCACGTGTTCAAGAGAAGTAAATAATATTATCATCGTCAGATTGTCACCGAGAAATTATATGTAAATTGTTGTTCTTATAACGTGTAAATTGTATTGTTAGATTATATTATTGTAAACTAATTACCAACAATTTATTAACGTTTATTTTAATATTTTAGAAAATTATTAACTATTATCACAGCTACTAACACTCTAGTATACATTTATTCTGTTTTTATACATACATGACGTGCTAATTCAGTTTTTATGTTGGCGATCTACTTATCATGACATTTTGATTACAATAAAATGCCAAAATAATAAACATCACTCGACGGTCAGTTAGTGGTAATTTGACTGGTATTTTGTTTTATTATTTTCCTATTATCAACCCATACTATATTTATTAATTCAGATCTTCTGAGTCTCATGTTTTCATAAGCTCATTAAAAATAATACCGGAAAGTTTTCAATTTTTCGACCAGGTATGAAAATATTTCAAATCCTGCTTTTTACCCAACAACCTATATTACTGTGAGCAATAATCATCAGAGTCTGGTTACAGAATAACCAGAAGAATAAATACAAGTCTACGGTATTTTGTTGTACAAGTATGGTGGTGTCATACTTGTGCATTAGGCGACTAATTTAATTTTAAATTTCACTCTAGTGCAATTATGATTTCATTGAACAGTACCGAAAAATTCGTTATCCGAAACAAATTTTGTACTTGGTGTAGGAGCGTCAACAATATACAAATTTATATAAAACTGAAGTTCAATGTGCTTGTGTATTGGTAGCGAAATAAAAATTATATTTTCCGAATTTATTTTAATGAAAAAAAATTATGATTGAAAATAAGAAAATAAGTTTCGATAGGATCAACAGTTTGGAAATACACTGATTGCGTCACTAGCATTTGGTAATTTTAATAAAAACAAAAATCAGGTTATTTTCCGTAAAGGTACATTGTGTTAATTTCCATTTTGAATACAAAACTAATTATAACAGCATAATAAGATGCGAGAAATAATTATATCCGAACGACACGACATGATAAAATGTTGTTATGTTGTTGTTATTTGTGTTCGATATTATTTCTTTTATTTGATGTGTCAGGCATTTTATAAGGTATTATTGCATTACTGAATTACGGTAACACCATGGTAACAAACAATAGCTAGCAGTATAGTATTATTATTCATCAAATAATTGTGTTTGGTTTAGTTTTCTGTGTTTAATGAAAATCAATAGGTGCGCTTAAATCATATTGGAAATCATGCCAATCGTCGTGAAAGAGAAAGATATTTCTTGGTGGCAAAACGAGAGTAAGGTATTTTTACAAGTTCAAATTCCACATGTGTCTCAAAAAAATACTGATATTTTAACATCTAATAAATATTTAAAAGTAAGTGAGATGGTATTTCTTTTATGTATTTATATTTAATGGTACCTACTACCTACCTATTATAGTATATTAGTATTATATTTCCAATTCACATTATATAGATACATCTTAATTTTAATTATTGGTACTGTTCGTACCTAACAAGGTCTAAATAAATTTTTACTATAAATTTCATACAATTATACATTCTTATTTATTATTGCATATGCTTATTAGATAAGTTGTTTACCACATATTTTCGAAGCAGTTCTTTGGGATGAAATCGATGAAGAACACAGTAAGTGTATGTTTAACAATGGAAGTGTTTTATTTGAGCTTCCTAAGAAAAATATTATACACTGGGAATATTTGACACTGCAAAAATCAAAACAAGAACTAAAAGAGTTGAAATGTGAAATTTTGAATTGTATAATAGAAGAACGCCAGAAAAAAACTCAACAGAAAGCAGGTACAAACATGTACTTTAAAAACTAGTTGGTTAATAATAATTGGTTAGGTATACGAGTATACTTTTTATTAAAATTACAATATTATCAATATTATTTTATCATCATAGTGTATCAAAAAATTAATTATTTATTTATTCTTTAATCTTACAAGTGAGGTCATTCGACTGAACTATTCACGTAAACTTAATAGGCCAAAATGTTAAATCATTAGTTTTTACATTTTTAAAATATTTTAAATATTCACAATTTGTAAATAGTATTCATGTGGCTTGCTGTTTAACTATTGACATTTTTATATTGTGTAAACAGTTATAAAATCTGAACGAGACCGATTAGCTGTCAAGGAACAAATAAATTACGAAAACAAAGAGCACCAACTTATTCAAAGTATTCGTGACGAAGAAAAAGAAAAAGTACTGAGCGAGTTGTACACCTGGAAATCAACATCAATAATTAATAACAACGAAGGTATATAAAATGTACATTAAACTAGTAAATAACATGACATAATTTTGTTATTATTTTGTAATAAGGTTAGGTTCCAGAAATTTAACTTTGTGAGGTATGTTTAGTATAATTTATTTATTTGTTTTTCAATATTTTATATAAGAAAACGCGAGAAAGAACAAAGATATATTTTCAAATAATGAAAATGTTAAAATATACGAGATTGAAAACGAATCTGTCGAGAGTCAACTACCAACTCCTAGAACTTTTAAGTCTATTCAGATTAATTTTACACCGAGACATTTTCCCACTCCAAGTAGAGAATCGACTAAAGCAGAAGAACTGGAGGTTGTAGCTACAACGTTTAACGTTGTGTCTAAAAATTGTAATGCTAGTTTGTAATTGTTTTTCGGTTATGTAGTGGTTAAAAAAGCAAGCGGCTGCCAGAAGGGCTTCAGGATTCGTGGAAGAAGATTTAAGACCAGAGGAACATGATCCAGAATGGTGTTTGCGAAAAGGAGAGTAAGTAAACTTTTAGATATTTAATACATTTTGACAGCTGTTAAGGATAAAATTATGTTTACCTTTACATTGTACTATATAAGTATAAAAAAAAGTTAACTATTTAAACTCAAAAAAAATGTACTGAGATAAGTACTTACACTTAGATACAACCTTACAAGACTATACAATCAGGATTATGTATAATTTTTTTTCACAGTACATTTATGACGGAACTCAATTACGTCGGTGCCGTTTCCGCTTATTCTCACGGGATAAAGTTGAGTCCTAAAATGTCTGTGTTATACTTGAATAGATCTAAAGCACATATTAAAATGAAAAATTATCACAAAGCCCTAGAAGATGCGTCGACCGTAAGTCTTAGATATTATATTTTTTTTAGGAACTAACATTGATGTACTTACATTATGTGACTTTTATCATTATATAAAAATCATTTAACTATACTATATTTATATAGATACGCAATGAGTTTTTAAAAAACTGAAAAATATTTTAACTAAAATATCTCTGTGTAGCATATTTATGATAAGTTGATACAACATTTATTACCTACGGAGAGTGACAAACTGTCATAAAGCCCATACAACAGACACAAGCATATATTTTATTTTTGATTGATTAAACTGACATATACTTCTTTCGTCCTGAATACCTGAACTGCTTGGAATGTCCGGATGGCCGAATCTATACTAAAAATAAGCACTTATGAAACATTTCCACGCACGGTTATTTTATTATACGCGTAAACGCAAATATTTTTAATAAATTGACAGCTTTACATTCGCCATCTCGACAACACTTTGTTTCACGACTTCGCCTTTTATGACCACCTCGTTTTTTGTGTTATGAACAATATAAACTTATATAATTTACATTAGCCGGTAATAAATCATCAGATACCTAGACCGTACAGGCAATTGCTATTATATAGGCGATCTAATAATAATAATAATAATAATAATAATTAAACACTGTTTGAATGGTTTTATTTTTTACGTTCTGCTTTCTTTGACGACTGTTTGGACAAGGATTATAAAATAAAATAAATCGTCCGATTTACGTTTTAGGCTTTGGAGCTGATGGTGCCGGTTGTTGACGCAAACGTACCTTGGCGGGCCGAGGCTTATTACAATCGCGGCAGAGCGCTGATCGAGCTGAAAACCGCACATTTGGCCGTAGGCGAGCTCGAGTCTGCGCTGAAACTGGACCCGGACCGAGCCGACACTTACGGGCCGGAGTTGACCAGGGCCGTGCACCTGGCTCCCGAACACGAGGCGGCGTCGAACAAGGGCCGGGAAATGGACCTGAGCGACGCGCCGACTGTTTGGTATAAATAATAATTAATAGCGACCGAAATCCACGGTCGTTCGCAGTCGTGGGTCGTCGATTTTGGTGTGTCACGTTTGGTTAGCGGTTTGCACTACGTTATCATGGATTGAAAACTCATAATAGCGAAGCGAACCGTGTTCACGATGCGTATAAGATGCCCATATAATATAGGCGTGCGCACGTATTGTGATCAGAGGTATTTATCGATAAGAACAAGTACCTATAATTTTCAGTTAAAAAATATGTAAATTGTTCGTGGATTTTCAAAAGATCTTTTTCGTATTTCCGTTCGAAATCATTTACCTGCAATATTATATTAGCCTTACGTGAAATGTATTCTACGCTTTTGTATTATATACATGCTACAACAAATTAATCCGATCATTTCAGACGTATTAAATTTACTATACACACTTAATATATATATATAGTCTTTGCCACCATTCGTGGCTGACGTGTGTGTGTGTGTGTGTGTGTATGTTTTTTTTTCAATAATTGTACGTCATTTTACGTTTATAAATTATTCATCGGCAACAAAGTATTTTCTTAACCTGTCGGAAACGAACGCTACGAACGTTATATACTGTATCATGTGATTATTTATGTATGAACAACCAATATTTTTTATTACATAATACAATATAATATTTATTATTTAAAATTGGTTTTCATTATAATTCATAATAAGAGATTCTGTTTAGTTTATAAAATTTATACAGCAATAATCAAAGTCACAGACTGTTTTTACTTTTCAACTCAAAACAACCATTAGACAAGACAATGATACTTTAGTGTCGTCAACTTTATTGGTAATAAAATATTTAATCACACTTAGAGAGTACTTCAGAAAATCGTACGTACTTGACAATATCTTTTATATCTTAATTAAAATAATAAAATAATTTAATATTGTTTTAAACTTATCGAGTTTTAACAAAAGTAAATTGAATAATAAAATACAACTCTTGACTTTTTTATACAGTTATAATAATTAAAAGATGGCCGAGAGAGTGAAATAATACTTTCGTTGTTAAAAATTTATTTGTAACTTTGCGTATAATAATAATTAATAAAATATCTTTTTTAAATAATAATTTATTTTATAAAATATTGAATACACAATCATATAATTTTATTCAAAACAATTGTTTTCTAAATTTGTTAAAACTTACATTTATGACTCATTAAATTATTTGATATATTCATGGTTTGACATTAGCTACGTTGAAACAATTGTGTATAACTATATAACTATGTATAGCTTTATAGTTTACACATAGATAGCAGTAAATTTCTGTCACAGAAATTGTACAGTATGATTCTCATTTGTGTTCTTGATTATTTCTTTTCGTTTGTTCCATACATAATTATGTTTGTTATAATGTCATAATAAATATGGCACGTCATTATATACTTAACAATCCATTAATATCATTTATAATAAATTATATAAGTGTAATTACTTTAATACGTCAATAAAAATAAATTTATTGAAGAGTTTCAAACATAGTATTCGTGATTATGATACCATCGAAAATTGATTTTGTTCACAACACTGAAATCTCACGTCATCATGTATAAAATAAAACAATTTGGTAATTTTCAAATACAAAAATATATTTTTATTAGATCCACACAAATGTTTTTATAATGCTATAATAATAATTTAAATGGAACATTATTATAAACTTACTCTAACTATTATATTATACGTATATATATATGTAGATAGATGTACAAGTTTATTTTATAAAAGTGTTATATTATATATAAATGTTAAGAAAAAATGTGTAGGTATGCTTATTTTCAACTAGGCAAAGTCATGTTATTTACAAGTATCGGAATGGACGACATATTTTATTGTTATCATACATAATATAAAATGCATATTATAATAGTACTACAATATATCATTAGACTAACTCTACCACTGTGGCACGATAATTACACATAGATTTTTAGGGTGAAGTCATGACATTATAATTATTATCATCTTGTTTGGAAAAAAAAATGATCGGTAACAACAATACGCAGGAATAGTAAAACACTGTAAAGGAAACACTATAACGAGTATCGTGTTCGAACAAAATGGAATTATATTTTTCGAGGATTTATGCTCCGTTTATTAAGTATCCTAAAAAAGCCTATCAGTCTTCTCAACCTTGTTGAGTACGAATTTCGTTCGAAACCAACTTATATTTCACGACAATGCACGCGTGTACATTCGGGATTTCTCGGCGTACAAACAATAAATAGTTATTAAGTATAATACTTAATATTTATATAATAATGGTCTCATCGTTAACTCGCGTCTTGGCGTTCAAACAAACGTAGCGCGCGCGTACGACATTTTTATATCTTATTCAGTGTTGTGTATATACGTAGAAAAAAAAAAATACAGTAAAAATAATTTTAAAATAAATAATAATTATATATTTAAAGTTCGGTGTCTTAGTATTTGTTGGTGATTTGTCTGATCCAATCGAGGTAGTGAGCTACCTTAACATAAATACCGGGCACGCCGGGCTGACCACATCCTACGCCCCAACTGACGATTCCGACCAAATGCCACGAACCGGCGCGTTCGCATACCAACGGGCCGCCACCGTCGCCCTATATAATACACACGAATGACATAATATTATAATAACTGTTGTACACGTCATGTGCGACTATAGTTTAGTATAGTACAATAATTAATATCATTTATAATCCCGTTCTGACGACTGATTTATTATTACGGGACACACGGACGCAGGTTATTTCACGAAAAATTTAGCGTTGTAGTGTACATCCATGATTTTTGAGCGTATATTATAAACCCGATTGGAAAAATGTGATTACACCCCATCAGTCATCACGGCCGGGCCGTTATTTAAAACGATTGTACGCGTTCGAGATTAATAAACTTAAAATCGCGTGGGAGCTGAATGTTACGGATTTCTGTACGTATTACGACAAAGAATTAGTACATAGGTAATACGATAATGACGTCTCCTGGCCACCCTCCACGAGTGTGCCTACGTCACGTTCGGTACGAAATAAAATAATCTCAGTATTTTATTTTTATTCGAGAGAATTGGCAATTGGTTTTCGGAAAGTTAATTTTATATTTGTGTTCGCGCGTTACATAAACATTATTGTTTCGTTTACGGAAAAAAAAAAAAATTAGTTCAATACCTACTGTGAATAATGCATTCAATCGTATAAGGGTGTACGTGTGCATTACGTATGACGTACATATCACCGGGGTGCTCGAATTTCAGATTACGGTTAACGTCATCGCGAAGAAACACAATTATTATTATAAAAACTAATAATTTATTATGATATTGTTATTATTAAGTCGTGCGTCTGTTCTGTCATACCTTGCAAGCGTCCTTTCCTTCTTCGCCACCGGCGCACAAGAAACCGTTGTGCAACTTGAAGTCGTAGCCAAGACGGGTCTGCTGCAATTGTGCTTCGCACTGGCGATTAGAGATTACTGGAACGTCCACTTCCTAATGAGAAGAGAGATAGAAAAAAAAATCGTCGGTTAATCAATGTATTATTTTCGCTTCGCAATTTCAAATGCAAATAAAATATATGATTATGCATAATCATATTTTATCATTTACTATGTGTGAAAATGAAAAGCAGTTATTGTTCAAATTGCAATTAACAATGTTATTGACGTTTATCGAGTTCAATTGAAGATCAGCGTTTGAACAAAATATTTTCTAATTCATTATTATAGAACTGTAAATCCTGTTTTCTAAGATTTTGCTCTTCTCCCCGTTTTCAATTATTAATATTTATTGACTATAGGTATAGTTGATTCAATATATTTTATTATTTATAACTATCAAGTCTATAACAATAGTGTTATAGAAAACGAATTAAAAAAGTGAAACAGTTAATATTCGTGTTCGTTCAACAAGTTGAAATACATTTTTAATTTCAATTTATTTGTTTACACTAATCATTATCGTTGGTATTATTTGTGTGGATCTGATTTATTTATTTGTAATACTGTCGTGTATGCGTAGTATATTGTTCTGTACCTGTTACCTGTGTTTCAAAATACTTTATTTCGTCGAATCTCTATTAGTAATTATAAGTGCTTATACATCTTAATGCTTTTGAAATGATTGATTTGTGTGTGTGTATGTGTGTGTGTGTGTGTGTGTGTGTGTGTGTGTGTGTGTGTGTGTGTGTGTGTGTGTGTGTGTGTGTGTGTGTGTGTGTGTGTGTGTGTGTGTGTGTGTGTGTGTGTGTGTGTGTGTGTGTGTGTGTTTGAGCACAATAACTTTCAATTAAAATTATAAAAATAAATAAATTATGTATTCGTATACATCAATTGGATGAATGGATTTATGTTCGACAATAATAATTATAGGAGTTGATCGTCCTTATAACTTGAAGGACTTTGATATACAATCGCTCTATACAACAGGACGCACAGGATCGTGGGTATAACTGGATTTCGGGGTGGGGAGGGGGAGTCGAACTCACCTTGAGGATATTTTGGTATTTCCCGTAATCACCGAATGCATCCTTGCCCCAACCGGTTGTCCAGCACCGTTGTCCGGTGAAGTCGGAGAAAGCGTCCGGCAAGCAAGCTGGGCTGATGTGCGGGTTTCGGGCGAAGTCGACGGGCTTGTCCATGCGCAGTATGGCCAAGTCGTTGTACAACGTGCCCGCGTAGAACTCCCTGTGTATGACCATGCTGGCCACGTCCGTTTCCACGTAAGGGTAGAACTCCACGTCGTGGTTCACGTCCCATTCGCCCAAGCGGACGCGCAAGTCTTGTTCGTGGTACCTGCGACGGAAAAAAACACGTCAAGACGGTCAAACGCCGGGTGGTCACCACGCGAAGGGATCGAGTGTGATAAAGGGTCCAGCGACCGTATTGCAACACGTCATAATAATAATAATAATAATAATAATAATATGCGTGTACTATACACACGGTTTTATACTCACGTTTTCACGCAATGGGCGGCTGTGAGCACGTGCAGCGAATCGATCAGAGTGCCGCCGCACACGTATACGCTCTCCTGCGGGTCCTTTTTGAGGATGGCCACTTGCCACGGGTATTCACCTGCCGGGGGTAGTGAAAACCCAGATGAGTATAAATATGCTGTACATTGTTGGTATTCGCGCGGTTTATGTATTTTGTTAATCGCGTAGTAGGCATTGCTTCGGTTATATTAATTGAAGTATATATTATTATATTGATATGCATGCTGCTATATCGTAATACAATATTATTATAGAATATACCTAATTATGTGAAAACGGAATCATTGAATAATGTTATTCGACTCGAACCTGCAAGACTACATCATGCGAATACCGATTTATAAATTATTTGTTATTAACTTTGCCGCGCACTGCAGTATAAAAATGAAAACCTTTGAGATTGGTTCCCTCCGGACTTCACGGAATCGATATAGCTCAATCAGGCGAGTATTGAACTTGAAAACCGTTATACCTTACCCCGTAAACATAATAATAATACTGTCTTATACCGAATTCGCTGTCTCCGTCCACGTACGCTGGTGTCTTGATCCTTCCGGTGATGCCATGCGTGTTTCTCTTGCCACACTGTCCGTTGCTGCTTACGTAGTTCGAAGACGAACCCAAGTGGCCGGGTGCAACCGGTGGTCGTCTACAACACACTTGTCTGGGACCGCAACGACCGCTGGCCGAGTACAACGACTGACGCTATAATATTATTTACACAAAATCCACGTTAACCCGGTTATTGAACTGCTATCGCATATCAACGGTTGTTATTGCATAATATTATTATTGTTATATGAACAATGATTTTTTGCTCAAAGACAATTGTCGCATGTCTAAAACGGTTAGCATATAATGTGTCGTATTTGTGTACATATTATATAATATATACATATAGTGTGTGTTAAGTATGTGATTTTCGGCTGTGAATAAAGCGCGCCGCCTAACCAAGTAGCATCACTGAGGTTAAGCGAGTGGTGTTTGGTAAGGTTAGTGTTGTACTTGGACGGATATAAAGCTCGTTTTGTACCCTGCGTAATATTTCCTATCACCTCAGCCGTTATGACGTATCCACCCAATCGGTACCTGCGCGTCGTCGTGTTAATGGTTTCCCGCGATATTATTGACATAGTATAATACGTAATAATAATAATAATAATAATAATAATAATAATAATAATAATAATAATAATACGTTGTAATGCGTTAATAAGATTATATGTAGACGATTTCACCGTCGTCGCATATGGTATCCGTGAACGAATGCGAAGCGCCTTCGCGAGATGTGCGTAAACTCACATGTAACTCATAAAGTTAACAGGATAATAATATGAAGTCGGATGATGGAATCGGGAGTGTTACCTGTGAGAATAACTGAGCAAGTAGCTGGAAACTACGGAACCACGATGATGGTATAGACAATGATAAGGAGGCACAATGTATGGACAGTATAAAGCTATGGGATGCGGTGTTATATCGATCATGTTGTGCAATTTATACATATAACGATGAACCAGACGGGTTTTGTGAAAATCGTTGGAAACATTTAGTGTTTAGTGGTATTAGTACAACATATATATATATTTATACATGTAAAATATGCAGGGGGTGTCGAAGGCAAAGTCAAATAGATTTCGTACACGTAAAATGATATAATATATATATATATATATATGTATAGTATTATATAGCCCGTAACCGCTTTCGGTTTTATATAGATGAAATCGTTTTACATCCATTTGCGATAAATTATAATATTACAAAGTTATGTACGTAGACGTTCGGACGCGGAGACCGGATTCCGTTTTTGTTACCGCGTAAAAACTCCATTTGACTTGGTTTCGTTGGCCGAGACGATCCGCGTACTCAACAACAATGTTATACGCGGTGCAACGTGTAGTACGTTTGTTATTGTTACGCGCGATGTATTAATTTTACATTGTTGTTGTGGCCGGTTTTGAGTGCGCGCCGCCGCGGTGTTAGTGCCGGGCAAGACACAGGCGACCCGATGCATGTGCATGTGTAGGAGGGGGCAATAATATTGTACGTTTTGACCATCTCACCTCGTCTACATCTCTTTTGTGCCGTTGGCCGCCTACGAATCTAACGGACCCCGTGGATTGGCGGTCGTTGGGGAAAGCTACTTTCGGACTACCCGCGGCGTCGCCGTTATGGCCGTAATCGTTACCACCGTTATTACCGTTACCACTGCCCCCGGCGGCGGTTATGTTGGAGCTCCTGTAGAACGACGAGCCGTCGTAATCGTCGGACTGGCCGTAATACTCGCCAGGGCCGGACGCGCCGTAACCATCGTCGTACTCGTCGTCCCTGTACGAGTGGTACTCGGGCGCGTAACCGCCGCTACTGTAACCGCCGCTACCGTAACCTCCGTAACCGCCGCCGCCGTAGTAACCGCCGCCGCCGAACGACGGTTTCGAGTGGTAGAACGGTTTGGACGGGCCGTAATACGAAGGGCTGCCGTGGTGATAGGACGGCGGTGGCGGTGGCGGCGGCACGTGGTAGTGGTTGTGCTGGTGGAGGTACGACGGCGGGTACTCGTGGCCGTAACCGTAACCGTGACCGTAGTGAGGCGACTTCAGCTTATGCACGATATCGCCCACCTTGTGCACCAGGCCCGCGTTCGGCGTCACGTGCAGGTTCACCCAGGGCTTGACGATTTTCTCGCCGTACTCGTCTTTGCTCACCTGCAGCGACAACAGCGGGTTGACGCTGACCAAGCCCAGGTTCAGACCGTTACCGCCCCCCAGGGAATTGCCGTACGGGTTCACCGAGGGGTTGGGACCGTAAGGGCTGATGGGATAAGAACCGGCGCCGCCACCGCCGGAAGGTAGTCCGAAAGATACCCCGAACGTGGGCCGGACTTTAAGGCCGGAGCTCCCTGCGTCGTCGGAGTCCTCGTTCACGGCTCCGCCGCCTCCTGAACTGCCCCCGAGTAGACCCCCGAATTTTCGCTGTAAACACATATACACACCACCCGATCAAACCTAATATACTTCTTGGCTTTCAACTATAAAAACATATAATATCATAGAGGTTCGTATAATTCGTGTCCGACGAGTACGGCACGTGTACAACACAACAATACCGTTATCACGTGATGACATTATTATTTTGCGGGTAAAAAAAAAAAAAAAAACAAATGTTGCTCACGTTATTTGGTTTTGTAAGGACATTATATAAACTGCGTTGAACAATGCACGCGCGTACACGAAATAATGACATAGAAACTGTTATATGCTTTTATATTCGAGTGTAAATAATATAAATGTACCTATATTATTTATAAGTAAATTCAGTTATCGTATTTATATTTTGAAGTATTCAAAAGTGTATTTTGTGTGTTACGTTGACGAAATAATTCATTTCGTCTCAGTTGTTTCAGAAGTCTATTGACCATGGATAGATTTTGAATCGTATTCATTTTTGTTGTTGGTGAGATAAATTATTCGTCAGTAGTTTCGGTGAAATTTGACGAAGTAAAACGTAAAATAGAATGTATACACGCGTATTGTTCATGTATTACGTCATCTCTATATATTAGCATAACAAACGTTCGGCAAACACGTTCAGTGTTCACTGCTTCTTTCTGGCTATTATCGTGCGTTATATATTTTCCACAACAAAATACAAGTTGTTTTCTTTTAATATTTTCACGTTAGAAATTTGTAACTATTGGACGGTTAAGGCAGTAAGACCGATTATTATGATCAAAAAATATTAATATCCATTTGAATGACAATTGCAATTTTAACTATCACTAGAACATTTCCCGAGTAATTGTTTGATGGTTATTTTAGTTTTTCATGTGAAAAATATGATAAAATATTATGTTATTCTAGTGAAATATTACAGACTGTGATCGTGCTGTTTATCTGGATCGGGCGCACATAGCGTAAGGAAAAGAATTTTCGTATTCTCCGTGTTTACTCTGCGTTTCGCAACGCTTCCGAACGGAAGTATTTTTTTCAACGTTTTCTTTTTTCCGAGTCTACGGTCTACCGCTGCTAATGTTGGCAATTTTTAGCATGTTCTTTCCTCTTGCATTTTTTTTTTTTTTTTTAAGTAAGTGTTTAGTTAGTAGGAGTTTAGTAACCCGTTAGTTAAACGTGTAACGTATCAAGTCTTGATCTGTGTGTCGAACGTGAAAAGTTTTATTTTTTTTTTTCGTATTGGCAACTGGAAATTTGAATTTCGCCAATTTTACTATTTTTATTTACTTTTTTTTTTTTTCATAATATATTTGCGATCTTTCATAACGAATAATGACAAACTTCAGGTTTTAAATTGTTGTTGATCGACTGCAATAACATGTGCGAAATAGTTTGCATACTGATTCGTGTCAAGGATTTTACGTCGCCAATCGGTTGTAATGGATTCGAACGCAAAAAATAAAAACAAAATATATAGCTAGCCCGGAGGGTATACATCTCTATACGTATATTATTATCATAACGACTGTGTGTAGGAACGTCACCCAAACCTCCAGCGGCCACGACACAAAGAGTGTTGCAGACATTATAATAAGTATTAATGTTATACGTGCAGCTACTTGGTTTTGCGTTTGTACGTGCGTTTTTGTATGTGCGGTGTGTTTGTATGTGTAAGTTTGTGTGTGCGTATATGTGTGTGTGTGTGTGTGTGTGTGTGTATGTGTGTGTGTGTGTGTGTGTGTGTGTGTGTGTGTGTGTGTGTGTGTGTGTGTGTGTGTGTGGTGTGTGTAGGTGTAAGTATTAGTTTTTGGCGCGCATGAACTAAATCGCACTTACGCCATCGGTCTGATCGTCGTCGTATGGTAGCTCGACGTTATATCCGTTGCTCGCTAAGTCGTCCACTGTTGGTCTATCGAGGTATCGCTAAAAAGTTCAGTTATATACGTTATACAATATGTATATTGGTGTTTTAGTCGACTGCAGTAGTGCGCAGGCTGTTATAAATGTGTGCAGTTTATAAATTTTTCTCCTGTACACTTATTACACAACAACAACAACAACAACAACAACAATAACGGTTATTTTGCGGTGAATCTTCATTTCCAAATGTATATTTATAGTCAAAGAGTTGGTGTATCGTATGCGTCACGTGTGTATTATACGTTATATGTACTATGGCAGCAGACGCGAATGATTTGTGCTTGACCATAACGTATACATATATATTATGTAGATATTACTGCACTGCGCGTGGTGTTCAGCCTGGAAATGCTGCAAACGTTAGATTTGCACATGGCCGCGGCCTATAGTATACTGCAGCAAACATGGCTCTACGATTAAGGGGATATTGTAAAGCCATGATCTTCTGTCTCTGTCCGTCACAGGTGCAACATAGGAACTTAGACGTTTTCTATTTCCAACGTACCGACCGATCAATTAATGTGATTTAAGAATTTTGAAAACTGATTTGAATTCGTCGTGAGGTTTTCTTTAGATCGACTTTCTCACATTTTTTTAAATTTTGCACTTAACATATCCAAATATTAACTTTTGTCGATTTTCATGTTTTAAATTTGTTTAATTCTATTTTGTGAAATTTCGGAGGACAAGATAAAAAAAGTGGGAAAGCCGATCGGAATACGACGAATTTAAACGAGTTTTCAAAATTCTTATCACATCATAATTGAACGATCGGTACGTTGGAAATAGAAAATGTCTAAAATCCTATGTCGCGTGCGTGCGATAGACAGAGGCAGACAATCATGCATAGGTGGTCATCGGGGGTACGTAGGGGGGCTTAGTTCTCCTAAGTATTTTAATAGCTCCCCAAAATCGAAACTTTATTTGAAATATTATTCGATGTTTTTATAATTATCTATTCGTTTTATTTTACATTGCATTATAGCCCCCCGAAAAATTTAACCAAATATCTGCCTATATGCAATCATGGCTTATACAATCCCCTTAAAGATTGCGTCTTATTCGAATCGATCTCTAATCGTTGCACCCCGTCGTATATAGTACATAATATTATACGGTTTGTAACGAGCGCATGTTGAGTACGTATTTTTTTTTTTTTGCCGGCCGCAAATCCAAAATTTGCAAATTTCCCGGCCAAGTTACCGTACGGGTACTTCATATATACACACACACACACATATATATATATATATATATATATATATATATATATGCGCGCTCTAACAATATAATATGTTTTCGAGGTCCACCACGGAGGGGTGGGGGGGGGTTGTAACAGGAGTACTTACCGGTTCGGCGTCTTGTTTGCTCTGCGGGACGTCCCTGCGGCGCCTGCGCGTCTTGGCCTGTTGTTTGTCGTCGTCTGCGTCCGTCTTTTTGTGATGCGACACGATCGTGCCGTTCCCGTCGGTGATGACCACCTCGTCCAGTCCGATCGCTTCGATGTCGGTCTTGCCGTGGTGCAAGTTCCTCGGGTCGATGCCCGCGATACCGTCCTCCTTCCTGGCCACTTCGTGCGGCAAACACTGGTCGTACGGCACGCAGTAACATCCGTAGTTGTCGGCCCTGGGCGTCTCGTAAGACGGGTACCGCTCGCCTGCGTACGGTCCGTTCAACGAATCTATATTGCAGCATTACGTTCAATATTATATACTACCCCGCGTGTTCAATAATCGCGGGCTCGGAAGTCGTCGGAGTAACTTTCTTTTTTTTTCACCCCACCCCCGGTTCGCTTTCAATCTATAGCAGACCCGTTCTATGTGTACAACGGCGATAGTTAAGTATACGAAAATTAAAAATGCATACTTTTCCATAGGTTCTGTCGGTTTTAGATGAAAAATAAAAAAAATAAATAAATAGCGTGCACGTTTCTTATAATTATCTTACACGCTTTTTATGCACATTTTTCAATTGCTAGTTTATAATATTTTCGTGAAAAAAAAAATTCTTGTTTTCCGATTGTTATTTTTTATAAATTTTATTATTTTATTCTCGATTATTAATTAATGTGGCTACTATATTATAATCGTCACACCGTACCGTATCGTCGCTAAATCTGTTCTATTAATTTAACCGAGCACATTCAATCTTTATTGCACTATAACACTATACAGTATCATTTTTTGCATCTAACTCATTTGTATTATGGTACATCATTATGTATATATCATCGACGTTGTCGACGGAATCATAATATTACATTACCATTAGTAACCATGTTTGTGCAAACTTTCGCGTGCTATGATTTCGTCCGTGTAATCTACCTACGTGTTTTTACAAATTATAATATGTCCACAGTTACATAAACTGAAAAATTTGTTTCATAATTTAAGCGCATACTTTCAAAAGACAATAACATTTTATTTATAAAATCCGTGAAGTTAATAAAGCGAATTGAAAAAAAAAAAAAAATGATTTACATCTACTCGGCATAATATTATGTAAAAACAAAATGTTTTCGAATTCCATAAAAAACATAACGATTAATTCTTTTTCATACCCGGTAAATTATTTTGCATAATTAACATTTTTTCCGTGCATGTTTGCATCATGCATAATATTTTGCTTTTTTCAGCTCCTACAACTTCCGAGCCTTGATAATAATATAATTTTGCATATGGCAAACGAGGTGGTGGACGGCACACCATTGCGAAGCCGCCGGAAAGAGTTCCTCAAACGACCGCGTCATAATATTATGATATGATAAAATACTTACTGGACGGCGCCTTCAAGTTGAGTTGTTTCTTGTACAGCGGGCCGCCGACGCCGGGTGTCTCGTAGTTGTCAAAGTTTCCGCCGTAGCTGTTGAAGCTACCTTGGCCGTACAGGGACGCCAACTGTCCGTCGCCGCCGCTGCCAATGGGGCTGAAACCCGGTTCGACCGCGGAGGACGCGGCCTTGATGCCGTCCACGCCGCCGTCGCCGTGGTGATAATGGTGATGCACGTGCTGCTGCAGGCCACCGGCGGGCAGAGCGACGGACGGCACGGGGCCGGAGATGATCGGTTGCTTGGGCCTGTACGACTCCGCGGCTTCGGACTCGAACACCTGCGGCGGCCGGTTGCCATTGATGCCATACACCGGGCCGGGCCTATTACGGATCGGTGGGCCGTTGCCGTAAGACAATGGGCCGCCGCTGCCGTAGGATGGGCCACCGTTGCCGTACGACGAGCTACCGGACGGGTACGGGACGGGACGCGGTGGACCGTATCCCACGGACGACTGCAGCGGAGAACCGGTCGACTTGACCGGTATAGCCGCAATGGGACGGCCGACCGGTTTCAGCGACACGGGTTGCGCGTAAATCAAATCCTGCGGCCCGATGTAGCGTTTCGGTTCCACTAGTTCTTCGTCGTCGCACTGAGGAGCAAAAACATAACCCGTTCCAGTGACATGTATACAATATTATATTTTTGAAGTGGTTGAATTGAGGGGAGGATACGTGATTAGGTGGGTGGGGTGGGGGGGTAGGAGTGGAGCTACTCTTCATTTTTCTCCGTATTATTTTAGTCCACCTTTGTTTTATTAGGGTTTATTTTTAGATTCATGTGCTTTGGAAAGACAATATTTATTTTCCTCTTTGTCTTATTTTTTTTTTTTTTTGTTTTACCAATTCAACCACTGCATAATACGCTTGGGAAACGCGAGCGCTTGTTAACCGTCACGAATGAAAAATACGGACGCGTACCTATTTCCTGTTGACGCGCGCAGAGCGAGCCAAGCAGAGCCGTAAAATGTTCCGAGTATTATTACGTAATGTTAAAAAAACACAAAAATACATCTGTGTAGGGTGTTTCGGGATGGTTCGACGAACGCAATAACTTGTTCTGTTCAGTATTTTTCACTTTATTATTATTACTATTATTATTATTATAATTATCATTTTTTTCCGATGAATTTTGTTGTACTGCGCGCTATACATTGAAAATGTTTTAAACAAATATATTGATCTTTGAAACTTAAAATTTTAAAATTTAAAATTTTGGTCTACTGTTTAAATAAAAATTTAAAATAGCTCTTTCATGACAAGGATTTTTTTTTTTAAAAAAAGATGTTCCTGCTTTAAACTCCAAGATTTATCCGTTAATTTTCTACTTTTTCTTATTGTGAAAATATTAATATTGTGTGTGTCACATAATTTTATCTCATAAAATTGTGCATCAATATTAATTTACATAGTACCCGATTTAATTTTGATAGAATGTACAATAATAAATTACGAGTATAAAGTAATATTTTAATTATGAAAATCAAATGTTCAAAAAGTTTAAGAAATTATAATAAATTAATGACCAAACTTTAATAAAATATTTAAACACCATAATTTTCCTAAAAATCTAGTATACAAAATGGATATTATTTTTTTTTAATGGTAAAATAAAATTCTAGATTTTCAAATTTGAGTTCCAAAAATAAAAATGAATATTTTAATACGATTTTTTTGCAACGGAGTCTTATAACATTTATTAGAAAAAAAAATATTAAAAATAATGGACAGAATAAAAGTTATTGCTTTTGTCGAATTATCCTGAAACACCCTGTAATATAATATATTTTTAGCATTCTCGTCCTTGGTATACATTCGTTTTAAACGGATTAATGAATCTTATCTACGCTTACGATCGTACGTTTTAGTAATATATTTTATACTTAGTGTTCGTATAATGTTACCTCCATGAGACCCAAGCCGCACAGCCTGTCTCTGATTAGGTGCCTGGGATGCGTGTCAGTTTCGTTGGCAGGCACCGAAGCGTCGTCTTGCTCTGAGTTTCCGTCATCGTTGATGTTCGAGTAGGAGTCTATCGATTTGCTCTCGCGGTCAGTAGCAGCTTCCGTGGCCGGTTTAGCCGGGGTTTGGGTCTTGTCTTTGCTCCATGACCATTCTTCAGCGGTCGCAAGTGCCACGAACGCGACGAACAGGAACGAACCCGTTATTAAAAACTTCATGATGTGTCTAAAGAGGAGGAGCAAAAAAAAAACAAACCAATATTGAATGATTAGAACGGATTTCGGATGTTATAATATTATGCGAGTTTGTTTTATAACGTTCAATCGAATTAATAAGAATAATAATAATAATTAAGGGAAACAATAATTTTTATTATTTTCCCCAATATTATTGAATTATACGCATTTGTGTATTGAAATTGCATAATCTAGACGCCGGACTACTATACTATTTAACATCCGTAATACGTACTTAGTAATACATTGTAGATTATATTTTATTAAGTTTAATTTTACCTATTATCAAATCAAAAGAATACTATTGTAAACTTATAAGCACTTGTGCTGTGAATATTGATCACGTGTTAGTTATAAATATATGAATATACGTTTTGACGGTAGACTTGTTTTATAAATGCGCAGCAGTATTTTATTAGCAATAAAAAACAACAAACTTTTGAATCCAATACACACAATATTCAGTTACTGAATATTTCAGTACGTCATATTTTACGATGGAGTGATGTGGGGTTTTATTTTATTTTTATTTTTTTTATTCAAATACCATGTTGCAGTAATCGACATGAATATTGAAAAACGTCTTTATTCGCATAATATATTACATATTGTACTACTTGTGTTGACACAACTAGACCGAACGTGCCTTTTGTTGAACGTGAAAATTTATAAAATCGACTAGATTTCAAAACCACTTGTTCTGCGATCTGTATAATAGTGTGTTGAATATAATGCACGAGTAATATCATTATAATATTATGTGTTTAATCGTAATAGTGAATAACATAACGTGTTACGTGTTGGACCGCGAAAATGATTTCATAACGATATTGCGCATGATCGACAGGTGAGTAATAAAATTAATGTGATATTCCGGTCAGCCGGGCCGCGCGGCGATTGCGATAATATCATGTTTCGATAAACTATTATTGTTATTATTATTAATATTATTATATCGTTATCGGCATTGTATTTCCTGGACGAAAACGCTCGAATCCTAATAGTGCGGCGGAATCGGGTGAGTGGACGCAGACGGACGCGTTAGAAAAAATGCGCTTTGTGTTGTCGCATTTGTCACCGTCTTCGTTTCCATTCCGATCACGCGCTTGCGTGCAATACAAGGTAGTAGGCGAACGCGTGTGTGTATTATTATAATTTATAAGATTGTTGCACCGTCGAACAAAGAGAAAGCGAGCGTGGCGGCGGCGGCAAAGACAAGAGTCCGCAACGCTTTCACTTTCGGTCGCCCACTGCGTCATGAACGGATTCGGTTTTTTTCCGCCACCGCAGCCGTTCCCACACACACACAAACACACACACACACACACACACACACACACACACACACTCACGCACACTGATATGTATACAAGCGCGTGTACTCAATGCCACGAAGCATCGATGACCTTGAGATGATACGTGTGTGTTATGCCATCGGCCGCTCGAAGAAGACGAGACGAAAGTCAACGACGATGACGATGTATAGATCCCACGCATGTAGTGATTTGTCATCGTGAAAAAAATATAATGTACATAATATATTAAATAATAATCGACACGAAATGAACACGTCGATAATAGGGCCGTTGGAAGAGGCGTAGGCAAAATTTGGCACGTCGATATGAGGACGCGAAAAAAAAAAAACAATGGATGGCTAATTTTTTCTCTCTCTCTCTCTATCTCCGCGGCATCCATGCATCTTTCGTGATCGTCGCGCGAATAATGTCATTATAATACGTACCTATATCACGTAACGAATAATCGTCTGTCGTCTCCGTGTGTGTTCGTTCGGACGAGGTCGAGGGAATATAACATTTTCACGTCACCGGCATTTGTGAAAACAATCGTCGTTCGTCGTTTGCGCCATACGCCGCCTACGCACGGCGTGTTATGCACGCGAACGCGATGTAAGCTGCATGAGTCATAGCGAAAAGCGAAATTTTAAATATATATATTATTATATAATGCGAACGCGTTGATTATTTGCAAATGATCGTTACCCATACCGTTGGCATGGTCTTACTATAAACGCGCGCTTCTTCGTCTTACCTCTGTCTCGAATCTTGTAATCCGTATACCAGTAATAAGTTCCCATATAACGCAGCCAGATGAGGGATTTAATGGGCTGTCGACCGAAGAACGGTTTGAATCATTATCTGATGACTAAGTTTTTCGACTCCCTCGCGTATTCACAGCATTCGTAATAGGTACCTATAATATCTAATCCCTCGATTATGGAACCCCAACTGGACCCCGGGTGTCTACGTCCTTTAATTGTGTATGTTTGAAAGCATTTATGATACCTACTCGTAAATTATTGAATTCGAAAAATCGATTCCGAGTCCTATTGTAAATAATTATCTTAATAATATAATGGTATTTATTATTATGCTTTACTGTATAAATGTACAGGTACCTATTGGAACAACGGAAAAACTATTGAGAACAAACCAACAAAATATGAATGAAAAACAAATTGATATGACGTGCTGATATAAAATCTATACTTTCTTCGTCTCGCTTTGGGTCTGAAATTTGATCGTGGTTGCTTAGTCTGTATATAGTGAACGATGATGTTATTACTTATAACACTTCTAGTTTATTTCTACGCCTCATTCACCTTGACCGCTACCACGTCTTTATAAGGACATCTACCCCACAACCGGATTTCAAAATTTCATATACGCAGTCATAGTTATCGCTGCTATATGTTCTGATTCGTACATCGCCGCGGGACGCAACGATAAAACCTATTGCCTCGGGTGGGTTACGTCTGGGGGGTTTGCACAGTGAGATTCGAAGGAAAAAGAAAACAATATACGTAAGGCACGTTTTCACATGGGAAAAACGTGATTGAACATGTATCACGCGACGATTGCCCCCGCGGTGTGCGCCTACCACCCAACATAATATTACAGAATGTGTATATAGTTATCATGTTCGAGACGAAATAAAACTTTTCGTATGACGCACGGTATGTCGAAAACGGGTTTCATTTATATCAAAACAAATCGACTTGCAATGAATTAATTATATTTGCGCTGCGGATTAACGGGAACCGACGTTACGTAACCAATATGAAATACTATAATACATGAGCGAATATGATGAACAAAATATTATGTCGCAGTATGTGTGTGTGTGTAATTTTTCTAAACAACAAAAAAAATTAATAATATATTATGTACTATGACGCACAGCATAAGCGAAATATTTTTAGTAAATTAAACATGCGCTTTTCTCGGCCGATTATAATGTGTGCCGTTGTGTTTCACGGAAATCGAATGCGCGTCATTTTATTATGTATGTACGTATAATATTAGATATTGTATTTTATTTTCCTCGAGTATTGTTATTTGTTATGTCATGTGAATCGGATCGCCCGGACGAAATAATAATGATATCGACGAGACGTTCGACATCATCGTACGACAGCGGCATTTAACATCCGTTGTTCTGGTCGTCGTCATATTGTTTTATAACACTGGCAGCAGAATCGAACGATATCTAACCATGTAGATAGATATACCTATGCAATGTATGTACAATTACACCCTACCCGGCGCACAGGAAAACGTTATGAAATCGGAAACGGTATTAACGCGGTATAATATATGAATATAATATGTAACGCGACGATTGCTTTCACGTAACCTAAAATAATATTTCGAGAAATCCGAAGTTGATTGGCCAACGCGTCCTACACACGACGGACGCCCGGATGTCCGCGTGCACACGAATATATACGTATCCGCGCCACTCGCAGAACGTGCCCACGTAACAACTCGCAACAATATAAATAAGTACACAACGATTATCGTGCCGAGGAGAGTAAAACGGGATTGGCCGTAAGTGATACCGCAAGAGTATAACACGTTATATTGTGATAAAGCGCGGCGGCGGCGGCGGTAAAAACAAAAGCGGAATAAGATAAACGGATCATCACGAACCGTATATATATATAATTATGCGCGCGTGGGAAAGGGTTATAAATTGGCGTGTGCGCGTTGACCGGACGGAGAAAGTGAGAACACACGTCGCGTGACCTCGGCGAGACGGCGGCGAACTCGTCGCATAATATTTGTTGTGGATTATTTAACCGAGAGCAGTCGGATCGGTTTCGGTGCGTGTGCGTGCTTCGATGGTGCTACGGGTATACGGGCTTGTTGGGGATAATAATAGTATTGATAATAATTAATAATAATGACAGCATAATAATAGAACGATTGTACTATTATAAACACACCGCGGAACCTCAACGTTAAGTATTACATACAAGTATATAATGATACGACGACGGCTGTGACGGTTGATACCTCGAGTCTCGATCCTTAATGCGCGTGAATAGAAGTTTGCGTCACAGACCGTTTCCTTAATCACTCTACGTATATACTCGTAGATATTCCGTAAAATGTACGTCGAGTCGGGTTCAAAAACGTCTGGTCGATAAAACGTTATGTGAACGTAATGATTTCGGCGACGGTTTCAAATCCCCGTGTAGTACCTATCTAGGAGACGTGCGTGATACTTTGAACTTGAAACGTCTATTCTTGAAAATATCCAAACCTAAGGTCTTGTGTAATCGACTATAAACGAGAGTTACGTCTAGACTCGCGAAACCGAAATCTACACGTAAACGATAATTTAAACGCGATTCTTGGTAGTTTATAAAATCAATAATAATTATATATGTTACAACGATGGTCTGGTGATAATATTTTATAACAGAATAAAAATAATCCGTTCCAATCAAGTTTACGACGTACATATAGCTACTCAAGTTGAGTTGTTCCAAAAATTTAGTTTGTCATAGAAAATGTATAGTTTGTTTAAATCTAAATGAAAACATTAATCAGTTAGGTATACCGAATTGAGTTTTTTTTTCCAGATTTATTACATAAAATAATAATAAATAAATTGTACCGAATATACATTTCAACAAAAACTACATTTATTAAACTATACTTTATAGTTTATAGGTACCAAATACCAATTACAAACCAATAGCTAATATTGACTTCAATTATTAACGTGATTAATGTCTACCCTTTCGTTAATGTTTGTCTTTAATGGCATATTTTTAAAATAGACTACATTCTTAAACAATATACGTCAGAATAAAAAAGTAGGTTCTAAATCAAAATGCGTTCAAATGAATATAATATTATACTTTTGTTTAGTAACACTTTATTGAATAATTTTTCTCAATAAATTTTAATTTTTATATATTTTATAAGAAAAATACATCTATCATGAAATTATTGAAAAATTATTAAATTACATTATTTAGTATTTTAGCCAAATTACCGAACTATTAAATTTGTATTTAAATACTAATCAATGATAGAAAAATGTTAAATTTGATGGTTTATATTTTTATTGCTAGAATATTCAAAACTTAATCTCATTTTAGTGATATAAAATTTGTAAATATTATTTATTTGTGTTCGAGCTCAATTAAAAATAACCAATATGACCAATACATATTATTTAAAATAAATAGCAATATTTTTTCAGTTCGAAAGAAGGATAATATTTTAAAAACTAACACAGAAAATAAATGCCTTAGAGTAGAATAAAAATATAAGATTACCTTGTTGTCAGTATCCAATGTATTGCAACGTGCCGGAACAGGTGCGACGAAGACGCAAGTTCGACAAATAATGTTTACTTCTCTTCACTTGGACGGTCGTAATATACTTTCTCCAATGAACACAGACTGACCTGGGATTACGGTAATGGTTGGATTTATTATGTATTTTTTCCATCCCTACTATTTTCATTTTCAAGATGCATTCGGCCACCTTCTTACTTCATCCCCACTAGGTGCAAGAAAACAACAACAAACCTAAGGCCGTTCACTCTCCAACGGAAAAAACCGATTCTTCGCAATCAATGCCATTCTTCTGCGGACAAACCATTGGCTGTGTTCCCGGAAACCGTCAAGGCTCTTCGAGTAAAACAGCTACGGTTCTTTTCTCAAACAGACCGGTAAACCGGATCTATGTTCTGTGATGCAAATCTATTGTTTTCTCCGGATCTTAATAGTCATCGAGTGTCCTATGACGTTAATTCTTGCACGCGTCGTTTATTTAATTTTAAAATTATCGAATATTACTTAACGTTGCAGGCCGTTTTTTATTTTAATGGAAATTAGATGTTAATCACTGATGTAATAGAAAGTAACAACCTGCAGCATGTCAAACTAGTTCCGTCCGCGGTCACATTAATACGTCATCGGATCCAGCGGGATGCGCTTCAATTTGCAATAAGTAATCGCACGTTTGGAACAACAATAACGTTAGTGTTGGTTCATGTATTTTTTTATGTCATCGGATTATCAAAATTATGGTGTGTTGAACATTTTTCAAACTATAAGATTGTATAGATATATATATATATATTATAGTATAGAATATAGATAGATAAGGCACAAATTTCTATTGACTATTTAAACAAACTTTTATGTTATAAATGACAAATTTGAATAATAATTTTTTAAATGCTTGTGATAATCAGTCAAAACTTAAAAGTAAACCAATAAGACGAACGTATGTAGCTTAAATCCCAAACAATATAAATCTATTATCAATATATGTATTGTAAAAAGTTTAATTTTTACAGGAATATCACAATGAAATAATACCATTATATCTTACCATATAATATTATACATCCAATATGGGACAGAAAAGTTTAGTCACTTATAATATCTCAGCTCTCTTAAAAAGTATTCAATTTAATTAGTTTTCTAGGTGTCATTAGAATTCGCAACTATGATTATACAACAAAGCACGAAGTTGAAATATTGTACAGCAACCTATATAATGTATGCATAAATTCTAAAATACAAACCAATATAATAATATAATAGATTATGTTACTGTAGGTAATATTGAGTTTACGGGTAAACATTATCCAAATTCCGGGCATTGTAGAATTTACACGAACAGTTTAGGTGTTTAATGACTAAACATGATTGTTTTAATTTTGCTCGAGCAATTCGTAATTAACCGCAAGTATTTGGGTTGTAATAAAACTGATAACCTATAAATGTAAATGTCTATTTACGCATAGCCGAACAATATAGATTGACAAAATATTATTTTAATGTTGTATTCAACGATAGCTTTTTTTGAAGAAACGTGCTGATAGTTCGAAATACTTGGGTATAATGATGTTTTAAAATTAGTAAACTATGCGAAACTAGTCACAAAATGTATTTTTCAATATGTCACTATTGTTTTAAATGTTTTGGCGTTATGTAAGTTAAAAAAGAAGAAACTTAAGAATGAAAAATGTAAATTCGTTTTCAACGCTTAAAACAAAGAACTGTAATAGTGCGATGTATTCTACCACATCAATTGTATTTTACTCACAAATATACGCAGTAAAAAATATTATAGTAAGTCAGTATAAAAAACAGTAGGTATATGTTTATTATTTTATTTTATGTTTTATTTATAAAATATTTATAAAAGTTTTTTTATAAGATTGTACATGATAATACTTTTCCGGTAGAAAGGGCCGAAAGAGGACATTCAAATTTATTTAAACCAAGAATAAAAAGTTCACAGTACTTTTTTTATTCGTAATTATTTAATTCCGTAAATTGAAGAACATAATCGCGTTATACGATAAAATTGATTAGCATATGCTTAAAAAAATTTTCAGCTTATTTATTATACATACAACATACTTTTAAATATAATGCATCGAGGTATAATATTTAGATTAGTCTTGTCTTAGAATTGTTCAAAGAAATTTTTCAGCATAACGTGTATACTCTATATATATTAAAACATTTTTATTTTTAAATTAAAAATGTTTTAAATATAAAACCCTGTAATTCAAAGTCATACTTATATTACTCATACTCTGACTATTTTTCAGTGTTGACATTAGATTATAATACAATTTTTATCTAATTTTAATTTTATTCGGCTTTAAAATATTTAAAAACAGAATTTATGCACTTCTAGTTGATCATATAAACATTAAAAGCCAAGGTTGTTCTATTATTCTTAATTTCGTTTACTATTTTAAAAACCTCGAAAGTCATCATTTATGTTGTGTTGAAGTATCTTATAGTTTATGTTTAAATCAAATAAAAATATTTAATTAGGTATAATATTAAAATGTATTTTCATTTTGTTCATCAATGAAAATGAATAAAAATATCATAGAATAACACTCGCAATAGTTCGATATCGAGTTTATTCAAATATGTATTTACCTTCTAAATTCATAGTCTAATACCTACCCATTTTAATGACATTTCACACTTATTACAGTGTTATTCTATTAAGGATGTTGAATAACGTAAAACTATTCAAGTTTTTTACATAGTTTTTATACGTTAGATATAAAGACAAAATATGAACATAATTAAAATACTTAATTTTTTTTATAAAAACAAGGATATTTAGAGTCGTAGTTTTGAGAATGATTTCTATATGTATAATACCGTATATTTTTACGCGTATAATATATTTATGGAATAGTAATGCGTGAATATACAAACATAGGGTAATATTTAATTAATGATAATCGAACATGCATATTTGTTACGATAATATTCTGATATTCAATACATATAATTAATAATATTGTAGACAGCCATACAGTACTTTATACATTAGTAATGCACCTACTACGCACATAATATGATGATATAATTATTTGCGATAAATATTTTATGATACGAATAATATTGTGGAGTCGAAAAAAAACTATTATAGTACCTATTAGATATAAATCGTAAATTATGGTATTCTGAATCTCCTACGTAAGAAAAAGTGAAACTTATTAATGTTACAAAATAAAATTAATTAACATTTATCACGATCATCGTTGTTAAGTATTTAAATGCTTATGTTATGATGACACATGAAACATTGTTCTTTTTCAACAGCATACATATTTTACAAATAATTTATGCACGTATCATTCGTATCAATAATGTACATATTATTAAAAGTATGTTTATCAAATTATAAAGAATTTTTAATAATGCAAAGATTACTTTCTGTACCCTTACTTATAGCTTTGCGCATGGTAAAAACTTTCTAGACCGTCAAAGTCAAACGATTTATAACGATAAATTATTTTCTTTCTATATAGTTTAAAGCACTTGACAGATGAACGAGTATGATAATAAACAGATCGAAGTTAGATCTACTGACTGTACGTCAGTATATTATATTAGATACATTTATTTTCACCATTTTGACTATACCTACATCCGTTTTTAAATCATACCTAATTTTAAACCTGTGTACGATTTGAACCGTTATAACTTATAATTGATTGGGAAATGCACACATAACGCCGTGATAACAATTTTATTTTTACGGTTAATATTTTTTTATGAAAAAAAAAATAAATTGTATTTATAGTTTCACCGACTCATAGTTCATACATTTATATTTTTATACAAATATTAAATATTAATGGAAAAAAAATATTTTAAATGCATTTTCTATACGACTTACCTACGACAAAACGATTTATTTTTTAAAAACTTGGTCAAGTTTTACAATGAAAAGTTTGAAATATAATAATATTCCAATATTTTACTGATAATTAAATGATTGTTTTTATTTTTCATCTTTTAACTGATGTAGGTGAGTAAATTATACTTTCTATACGCCTCACATCGATTATTTGTTAGTAAAATTCATATTATTGTCTTGTACTAAAGCGTAAAAAAAATTATGCAAGTGGGTGGTACTAAATTTGAAAGTCACAAATATTTATCATTGTTACTTTCGAATACCCTTTTGAGCGAAGGTGTTTATCGGTAGACAAGAATTGTTTGTAAAAATTAGTGTCGAGTGAAATATAAAAAATATATAATAGTATGTCATTAAGACATAATAATGTAATGATGTCAATATTATAGTGTATAATATATAATCTTTACAGGGCACTAATTTAAAAAAAAATATTACAAAAAATATATTAATATGTATTATGTACCTGCCTTTCCTAAATATCATACATATACATAATACCATTAATTTTATAATTTTTTTTTTTTAAATATAAAATAATAATACTTACATCATTATACAATTTTATCATTCGATAACAATATACGTCGAGAACAATAAAATAGCGTCAACGGTGATCATTTGTTTGAAATTATGTGCCGAAGAAAAATTCATAACCGTGTCATGAGAACGAAATACGTAAAATATGTAGGTAGGTACGTAAGTCATGAAATACGACGTTATTGGCTGTTGAGTGTTTGTCCGTAATATTATACACACACATTTATTGCAACAATATTTGTCTTTGTTCAATTTGTAATTTTTTTTATTTTCTGCAATTATCAAGTTATTGTACCAAGTAATTTTAAAATATTTCAACGATTATTATTTTTTTTTTTTTTAGTCAGGTTTCCGCGGATGTCTAGCTGATATCAAAATAAAATGAACCCGTGCGGAAAAACGAGAAAAAATGTAATAAAAAATGATTTCTGCTTAGACGTTGGTCCCTATTGGCAGAATTTTATTAGGAAAGAAAAGCAATAATTTTTTTCGTTTTAAAGCGATAACTTTTTCGTTTAAAATATATGTATTAATTCAGTACGGTAGGTAAGTGCTTTATTGTTTCGATACCGAGAACCAAGAAGCATTTGTACTCATTATATATTACAGTTAGCCGTTAGGATTAATCTATGACCAGCCCTCGCATACTAGCTGTTATAGGAGTAACTGTACACCAGGGAACGATCACCAAAGACGATAAATTTACTATTTATACTGTAACAGATTCTTTTTCTAGTCACAATATTATTAATATCATTATTATACATTCCCAATGTTTGTGTTTTGATTGCATCCGCCATTCACGTTTTGTTTCACCAGTTGTACACCGTTCAACGTAACTTAGATTTTCATTTGCAATACAGGACTGCTTATATTGAATACATAAGTAACGTTGATTATGCCGTGTGGTGTTACGACCACCCGTGTATTACGTTTGCTCTTCCCCTCCACACCGTAAAAGTTTTCCGTTCGGCACGAATCGAGTAAAACGTTGCGACGGGTGTGTTGTAGCGGTATCCATGTCTCGTATATTATATGATACATAAAAAGGTGCAGAATGATATGTATACGCATTCACGTTGTCGTACGCGACACAAAAATGTTTGCACAATATCGAAAAGAAATGAGAATTAAGAAACGCCGATCGACGTCGGTCGTTGCTGGTCGCGATCGTTCATTTTTTTATCCAGAGGATTTCTCAACAACTCGATTCTGAAACGGATTCTGCGAGCGGGCGATTGTTTTTTTTTCTCCATTTACATAGTTTTGGGTATTACCAAACGACCAACGGTTGCGGATCGCTTAACATTCGTTGACCATGTCCGGGAAATATGATATAGGTTATAAATGTTATAATATATGAGTACATAGCTGTTACCTATACGGCTGTATGTATTATAACAACGTGTATTCCCAACGACTCCGCGCTTAACGGTCAGGGTTGCGACAATAGTGTTCAAACAAATTGTCTCCGTCTCAATAGAATCTTTTCGTTTTAAACATTTTTTAGAGCTCTATTTATTGAGACCGTATAGATCAGTGGATATTTTTAATTCTTTGGAAAAAAGTAAACTTTTGTAGTTGTGTACGGTACCAGTAGTGCTGTTAATTTATCTACGATGACAGACGTCATTGTATAGATTTTTAGGTGCGGGAGATAGGATATTTTGGTAATTATTATGTTTTATTGTTTTGTATTATGAACAATTAAATAATATTGTTTTTAAAAAATAATCAGTTTTTGCTTACCTATTCACAATCGGATCACAGTAAAATATGCATTTAAATATTTGTTCAGCTATAAAATAGAAAAGAACTGGTTGGGCCTCGCTCTGCTGTACAGTTGGGGTGGAGTGCATCTCGTTCATAGGATAGGTCATTACAATGGATTTGTTAAATTTGAATGCAATGATAGGTATTATTGTATAGTGTATACGAATATCGATTCTGAACGAAGATGATAATATGTTGATTTAAAATGGGTATATAATAATATACTATTTTATATTTAAATTGAAATATAATGCAATAGTATGCAATTTCGTAAAAGTTTAAATTTCAAACGGTCATAAATTTTTTTTCTTAAAGTCCAGTAGAAATTGTTTTATAGCTTTTTGAAGAGTAACTTATGGATAATCCAGTGTTAAAATTTTTATCCTTAAGTATAAACTGAAAAAATTTTACGAATTTTCAACTGTACAGCAGGGCGAGGCCCATCCTATTCTTTTTTTTTTTTTTGAGGATGGTGGGAGCTGTTTGATGTTTGATATTATACTAAATTATATTAACACTACGGTGTTACCGTATGGTACATAGTGTACCTGAAGCTATTTTAACAAATTATTGACTATTGATTGACCTAGTATACATAGATCGATTGCATGTAATTTTTATATTGATTGATAAACTGATGTATCAAACAGCTGGTTTTAGAGTCTTAAAAAATTGGAAAGAAGTTCCTTATACAACATAGATGAGCACCAAGAAAAGTTTTCAAAATTCAACCTTTAAAAAAGTTAAAAAGAGTAAAAGAAGTAGCATGAAAAAATTGGTATAGTCAAAACCGCTTAAGCTATATGAGTATTACATTTGGTTAGTTGTTTCTTTTTATGATGTAGGAAGACCCTTTATAAAAAGATTTTCCAACATTCAATCCGTAAGAGGATAAAAAGAGGTCAAAATCGCGTAACCGGAACTGCAGATGTGAATTGGTTGATAGAACTATTATATTATATAATTATATGGAATCGACGAGAAACGTGATCGTCTGGACTTCGTCATTATCATCGATTTCCTTCGGTACGACTGTAATGATGATGATGATAATTTTATCGTATCATCCAAAAAATATTCTTGTAGACGTTCGTCTGCGATTCCGCATTGAATAACAATAATATTAATGATTATATTATTACTACTTGATTCCGCAGTTGTCAGCGTTAAAATAGGCGTTTTTCCCTACCCCGTATGTTTTTCCTACTCAACGATCGATAACTAATTAAATACGTACCAATCGTACGTCATTTGATTGGATACACAACACTATTAAGTGTGCTCAAACACAATCGTATCGAATATACCAAAAAATATATGTATTGAAATCATATTACAATTTATAGGACAGAAAAAACGTTAATCGTCCCAAATTTGGTTTGTAAAAAACATACGCGCGAGTCATATTACTTTATAATTCGTGGTATATATTTATACGCTTTTGCTGAATTATTTCCTAAAACAATAGCCAACGATTAATTTGATTACTTTCGACAAAGCCACGTCAGTTACGGTAAATCATTTCGGAAAATTCAAAATTCCAATAAAAAAAAATTATTATACTATATTTCGTTTTACAACGAAATCTCATCGTTTACAGCCGGGGGGGGGGGAGCCCTCAGCGAGCTGTTAGCTGTATGCGTCGAGAAGAATAATAATGTTCTTGGTCACCACCGGTATTACATTTAGTGATGGCGTATTAATGCCTTTTTTGATTAGGTAATTTTTTTTACTCACAAATTTCTTCTGTAAATGTTTAAAACTCGCACAAGCGTGAGAGTAAAGCATAGGTACTTACATAAAAATATTTAAAAATCTTCATTTTATTCATCTTGATTGAACTACGAGAGCTGTACGTTAGTTATTCTATTAAAAATATGTAAATTTTGTTTCTGGAGCCATTTAAGTAAAAAAGTATACCTACTTCGCTCCCCTCCCCCTTCTCATTCCTATACCATATGTACGAAAAATTCTAAACACACGGTTGATCATCGGATTAACATAATAATAATACAGAGCCTAATCGGATTCTCAGCGATCGCATGCGGCGGCCGTCCAGGGCTACGTGAACCGGGTTTTCCCGACGGGTGACCGCGCGCGCGTGCCGAGTAGGTCATCGACTCAATGCCACACGTCGCACCGGTGCACAGAATTACGTAACAACACAACGCACCGCGGCGGCTCGCGTAATACTATGTTAACGTTGATGTATAACATATTATAATATTATCATACTTTTGGTTTTGTGGAATATCCGCGTGGTGTCCTAGATCGGAGCATAATATGATTCTCGTGATTGTCGTTCGTTTCGTTCGATCTTGGTCGGTGGCGGCCCCGCGATGATCGTTTTACGGTTTCCGAGTATCGCGCGTTTGAACACACACCGCGCGCGCATTCCCGTTCCATCACATTCTTCAGTTTTTCAACGTCCAGAACCGTAATCGTGATGGGGTGGCGATCGAGAAAAACGGCTAGTTCGATTTTATGCATTATTCAGAAGGAAAAAAAGTCGATTTGGAAACGCAGTGATGTACGAAAGCAATAAATAATATTATGGTTTAAAATGCGAGGTAAAGCGTGTTGAATACTCATTTCTTATCCGTACCTATCTAAATATTTTTCTTCGACAGCCCAATAATTTGTATGCAAATCTTTTGATGAGTAAAAAATCATTAAAACTATTACCAAGCTATATAATGTATATAATATATAATATACATTTACCACGTTTACCTATAACTGTTTTCCGTTGACATTACGTAGGGACGACGCCGTGACGTTTAGATGGGGTTAGACTCGAAAACCCTCTAAATTTTTGTCACTGGGATGACACTGCAGTGTTATGTAAGCGGGCGCAAACCGCAGGGTTGCCGAAAGTATTTTAGTATTTTCCTCCTAATTCAAAGTTTGTTTTTATTGCGTGGAATGAAGAAATCAATATTCAAAACTTAATACGTCGACAATTATTTTGGAAATGTCAAAAATATGAGTCTGAATACGGCCATACGGGTTTGTTGAACTTTCAGTTCGATAACAATTACAACGACACGATTTGAGAGCATAATGCCATATTTGTACATTTATAATTTAAAGCTGTAAAATATGTTCAAATATTAAATAGTATAAGTGGTAAGAACTTACGGTACAATGAAACATGTAATCGCGTGTTGGAATTAAGTGAAAAACTAACTTGGTTTTAAGGGCGCAGTGGTGATGGTGTACGTAATAACAAATTACGTGGGTTCTTTCATTATTGGCTCGTATAATACATTTATGTACAGTTAAATACTTTCGCCATTTTTAATAAAGGGCTATAGTCTATAATAGTATAATAGTTATTAACTGTAGATATTTATGTTATGCTCAGTTCAGCGTTATATTATAACTGAAATAATATACTTATAATCACTGGAAAAATCATCATATAATATTATACAATGTATATAATATAATAACAATAAGTTATTTCAATATTATTTTACATTTACATTGATAATATGTTGGTATTTATCTAAATTAAATCAAATGTAACTGTGTAATTATCAAAATTAATGGACTAGGTATAAAAAATGTCTAAATGTTTGCAACCAAAACTCAAGAGAAGGATGGATCAATTATACGTATGTAATTATAGATCTAAATTCACAGTGACTGAATTTTGGCCTGCATTTATTATACGTATTAAAACACCACACGGTGAATGATTGTTTCTAAATGTTATCATTCCGGCTCCCATGTTTCTATCAATTTAACGTATTTTAAATTCAGATTAATTCATAATAATATCATAATGGTGTAATTGTATTTAAAGTTGCTTTATTTAATGTACCGGAAATAGTGTATTGTGCGTGATCTGAGATCAACTACAGTTTTAAAATATTATATCATTTAAACAATTATCAATATATTGTGATAGTTAAAAATTAAAATCTCAAATTAAAAAAACGTCATCAGTAACTAGAATTTTTGGTTTAATCACTACAATATAAATAAATAATACAAAAGTGTTTTGAACAACATAATCTTAATACATATGAACACAATAGTTGTTATAATTCGTGAGAACAATTACCTATTTATCACAATAAATCTTTTCAACTTGACAGTTTCTTACTTCAATAATTTGTTTGTTTTCTCCAGATTCCTAGTGTATTATAATATATTATTAAATGCGATAGTAATCATTATTAATTGGCATTCAAGTGAAATATCAATAATGACTTGTAAAAAAAAAAAAAAAAAAACTAAGACGAGAAATGAGAGCAGCTAATAAGATAAGCCACAATATATTTTCAGGCCAGAATATAAACATTTTAAGCATTATATGTTTCTGAATAAGTCTATATCATTCATGAATTGATGGTCTATTATTTGTACTTATTTATTTGTGCACATTAAGAACTAATAAATAACTAAATAATTAACAGTGCGTTCAACTCGTAGTAAGTTATACTTGCAATAACAAGAAACATAGAAATTTACATAATATTTGATTAAAATATTTGAATAATATTGTATTAATAATTTCATATTACCTAATGTTAAAACGTGATTTAAATCTATTAACAAAGATGTGTTAAAGATCTATTAACATTGGTGTATTGTTTAACTAGTATATTTTAAACATACCTAGTTGAATATTTCGAATATGTATTACATAATATCATAATTAAGAATTTACTAAAAATAACCACCTTTATTGCAGAAATATAACAAATATTAAAGTTGTTAAAAAATTTTGCCACCTTACTGATAAGAAAAAAAGGTAATTCACTGAAAATATGTATACTATAACATAGATGTTACAGTATACTGTAACATCTATAACAAATTGTTGTCAATAAAATACGAATCAGTATGATAATTTGTGCTATTGTCTTTTGACCATTTTCTTTTTAACCTATGAATTGGGTTGTTAAGTAGTGTATTAGAAGACAATTTGGATATGAGAGGGTTTTTATTTGACTGGAGTTTATTATGATATTTATTATAGAAGTTTTTTGCAATTTTGTTAAGCGGTTCCATTCTGAGATCCTTGTGTAAGTTTTTTTTAGTGACGTACCAGGGAGAGGAGGAGATAAGTCGAAGACATATTGATTGAAAGGATTGGAGAGTTGCAAGTTCGATGGTTTTGCGGCTCCAGGATAAACTGAAGATGATATTTTATAATATATGTTGTCAAATTGGCAAGTAGGTAGCTTGAATTCTATTGCTCAAAATTGGGTAGCATAAGGACGTGAATACGCATTTTCTTGTAGTACCTAATTTAATTGTTTTTCTATTGAAATCTGAGATAAGAAATAATAATATAATACATATTAGTTAGAAATTCGTGACTATTTCAATCTTTCTTTGATTGGACAATTATTATTCGACCAACGTGGTATAATAAATTTACAAAAATACCAAATACTCACTGGTAATCTTTACGCACTCTATCGTGCGTAAAATGTAATTAGAAAAATATTTTATTCTTACAGTCACATAATATGTACTATATTTGATATGTAGGTTTGTCATACAATATTATAATAAAATTTGAAAACAATTATATGGCAAAGGAAAGACAAAATTATGCGTATCGAGCACACGGGAACGATGTTTTATATAAAACATCTTTGTGTACATGTAATACGAAGGTGGTAATTTTTGATAATACTTATACATTTTTTGTTATTTCCTTATGGCTTATATAGAGTAATAATTACCTACTCATATATTAGGTGCCATTTTTAATGCTTTTAGCATTATATACGGTATTATTAGGTGTAATAGAATAATTAGTATAATGAGGCACTTTTTGATATAAACAATTTAAAAATGAATTATTATTTATTGAGACACCACATTATGTTATATAAGTTATATTATACAGTTAACGTACGAAGAAGAAAAAACTGTTAAAGGAGGGGAAAAGTTAGTTTTTTAAAGAACGTTTTTTATACATAAAATATATTGTAGTATTATAAGAATATATTTATGTTATAGAACGATTTCGATTATTATTGAAAATTTGATTAATTTCAAAAGAATAAGTAAACCAATTTATTAAAAATCAAAGGCAAAACTATTTTGTTATCAATGTTACATCAAATATAATTTAACAACATTCTTTACATCATTGAAATATTTTATATATATATATATATATATATATAATATATTTTTGTAGTAGTATATTATGGAATATCGTAAATCCGTTTGAATAAAAAATGTATTTTATTGTTTTGAAATACGATCATATTAAATAATAATTAACGGTAGATCACACATGATACACACACCTTATTGTATAAAAAATAAATTATTTCTCTGAATAATTAATATTATGGGTAGTAAACTATTATTACGTATTGGATTTCTATGCAATTATGGTGATACTTCTATAAGCAGTTATGTAACTATAATTGCCCACACAGTACGCCGTTTTTAGATTTGAACTGAAACTACGTACGCAACATGTCACATGTAACATATCACGTTGTTGAGAATACTACTTATTTAGTATGTATTTATTACATTTGCTTATTGCAAAAAAAAAAAGAAAAAGATGCAGATCGTAAATATGTATTGTAAATTTATAAATAAAAAAAGGTAAACCATTCGGGGTAGATGATGGTTTTTTCAATGATCTAGTACACTACTATTTATCTACTTATTATATTTATTACCTATAACAATTATTGCGAGTAGTATATTAATGTCACATTATTGTCTAAAGATTATTAAACTGCAAATTATTATTGATGGACGTTCTAAATTGTCTTTTGACTATTGGTATCAACATACAATGGGGATAATAATGCCTTTGATGGTAGCAATAATGCGTACATCTGAAATGTATTTTTAAAATAAATTATATCCAATATGGTAAAAGTATGTGTCTAGAAAGTAAGTTCATTCTCGGCCGTAACTATGTATAATCAGACTATAAAAGTTTATAAGATATTAGCTCAAGATGTAAATATTTTTTTTTCAGATAACACCCTGTTTTAAATCTAGATTGATTCGATTCTTTTACACTGCGAACATGCATAACATGTATAAATGGTGGCCGACGCGCGACGTGAATCCCAATGCACATCTCTTGTGCAGTTTATCGATTGTATGAGCCTGCATCAAATAGACTGGTGCAACCACTTCAAGTGATCAAAACCAGATTAGGTGTCACCTTGAACACATTGTGGACTTCCCCACAATAGTTTAGAAGGTCGAAACGTGACTTAATATAATAAACTTATATATTCCGGTTGTCCCACATCTGGCATAACTGCCACAAAAACTATTTTATAATAATAAAATGTATAACATAATTCACACTTCAGTAAGTTTAATAGAAAAAATTATAAAATAATATTTCGCCTCTGTAAGTTTTAAAAAATGTTATTTCCATCAATTTACTTAGAATATTTTTAGAAGTAATGTGCTAATTCTTCGATGCAAAAAGTAGGCAGTTGTTTTGAAAACTTAGATTGTTTGAATAATATTGATCTTAGATCGTATTTATCAATAGTTACAACTGTATTGAAGAAGATAAAATTGAATATATATATATTTACGAAAATAAGATGCAATATAAAACATAATTGTTTAGGTTCGGTGTTAAAAGGAGATAAAAATCTTAATTAACAAAAAAAAATAAAAATCCTCCGTCCCTCTTGACATTTAGACATTTTTACAAGAAATATTGCTTAATGTTCTATTAAACCATTGATTAATAACAATTAACATTTAACACATAGTTAGTCTACTAGCTATTGTTATTCTTGAGCAAGTGTTAACTCACGTTGATAGTTGATACCGTTTAATTTATTTATATTCCCATAAGGCCATAACATTTACCCATCGACCAACTAGCGTTTTATACTACTTTTGTGGTTTCTTCATTATGTAATGATTCTAAAATATAAAAATATAAAATGTTGACAATTATTTTGTCACTCAATAAAATCTATGGTTTTTTTTTAGTATAAAGCGAGAAACGAGTCACAAATTATTAGAACTATTTGTTACATTATTTGTTGACAAATTATAATTATATGTATGTAAGTGTAATACGATCGAGATATTTTATTTTTTTCTTTACGTAACTTATACATTTTAAACACTTTAAATCCTCTTAATAATTGTACATTATATTATGGTGTCTGCTTAATGACAGATTTATTATTAGTACATAAAATATTTAAGGAAAGTAGAGTTATTAATTTATTAATTTTACACTAAATATTTTAAAATTTGAATAAAACAACAAATGTTTTACAGCGTTAAATTTTGTTCACTGACTGTTTATAACTTATTATTCTCTTTATGGAATAAAAAAATTATGTTTTTTGGATTTAAAATTAGTTGCTAAGCTAATTAAAATAAGTTCTTTAGCTCATGTAATATAATAATAATATTTCAAGTTAAATATTGAAATAATTGTTATGGACAATTTTTTTTTTTCAAAAATATTTTGAATTTGAAACTAAAACAAAAATAGTTAATTTTGTGTTTTTAAAAATATTGAGTTACAATATAATTATATGGTAACAGATATATTAGCATATTACCAATATAACCAATATTGTTTTTCGAATGCGATGATGTAAATAGATATAAACGCATATGATTAACAGAGCAAAAACTTAATCTCGGAACTGATATCTTACAGGTTTTTCTTATTTTCAATTAACTGTCTGCAATAAGTCTTTGTAAAAATTAAAAAAAAAAAAAAAATCGTAAAATAATAAATAAAACCCAAATAATCAGATTAATAATCTATTTGTTTAATTTATTACCTGAGAATTACCGAAGTTGACTACATCAATTATGATTTTATATAAGTTATTAAAAAATTATGAAAAATAAATTAATACAATGGTATAAAGCCATTAAATATACAGTCACAATTATATAGTATTATTGTGTTCAGAGATTCGTGTAGACACTGCTTAATATAAGTATATAAATATTAAATTCTACTCCCTACATTAATAAAAATAAAGAATAGTTAATACATGGGTAATAGAAGTTGTAACTTAAATAAAATACATACATATAAATAAAATATTACATAATTTAATACATAACATAGAAATAAATATATTTTAATTTAAACGTTCTAATATGAATACTTATAACCATGTTTTTCGACTGGTTCGTACGAATGCACAACGTCGTAACCTGTTAAATATCGTGCAGTCGGTGGTATTGCGATTTCTGCTGCAGTAGGCGCCTTGTAATATTGATAAGCATACGGATATGGTTTTATCGGAACTTGTTGTACTTGTGGGTTTATGTAATATTGACCAGATACTACTAAAACCAACGTAGTCAACCACAGACATAACTGCAAACGTATATAAATTATAATTATGATTGAATACCGACCAAAATATTACGTTGTCGATACGACACAGAGTATAATAATGTGTATACATCGCTGTAATGAATAATATAATATAATATTGAGTATTGACTATGTAGTCATAATATCATAATATACGTACATCATTATAGTACGTAGGTATATCATTATATAGGTCCTACTATGATAGATGGATGTAAACTCAGCTCTTTGTTTGGGTCAAGTACACAAATACTGTTGGGCTCTGGGAATTTGTGTACTTAATAATCGGTGGTACCCGATTGAGCATACTCCGTATTTTTGAACAACCCGTCTGAGGTTTCTTAACGACCCGATTGAGTACAACAAAAATATTTTTTCATGGAATGCCACGTTGTCAATCTAGCGGTCCGTCTACAGTCGGGTACCATCACTGTTTTTGTTCTTCATATAGTTTGCACAATTATTATTTATATCTACACACATTAATTATACTTGTTGAATACTAGTATATTGCGTAACATACGTTTCTACGATCATTATATTTATATGTTACCTATCTACCGACACATAGTATACTCTATTTTTGTGATTTTTGATATAAACTACTAAAATATCGAATATCGAATCACTGGTTCACATGTTCACATGTCATCGTTTACTAATACAAAATAAGCATCTACCTTTTTTTTATATATACACCAAAAACGATGGAAAATAGCGAAATTAAAGTTATTTTGTCGAAAAAGAGAAAATAATTATTAGCAAATGTTGGAGCTTTAAGTACAGATTTTTTGAACTCATAAATAACGGCGAGTTATTAAAATTGCAATGTGCAAAAAATATTTGTACAGCTATGATTTATTCTGATCCAGATAAAAATATTGTAATTCAATGAAGTCGACAACTTAACTATGTTAAAAATTCAGTAAATTCAGTAAATATATTATTACATAAATGATTTATTTTGAAGTATAAAACATTAAAAAAAAACGGCCGCATTGTACGTATTTCTGAACTCAATCGTGGCATGTTATTATAATATTTTTGAAGTTTTCTATTGTTGAAACTTTAATTGCATTTGTGCTCAATGGAGTCGTGAAAAAGGTAAACTGTGCGTAATCGGGTGTTAGCTTTTAATAATATTATAATTATAAATCTGTGATTTTATAATATTGTAGAAAAAAAATCTATTAATATATTTTTACTTGGAAAATTCACTTAACTATACATAAAATAAAAAATAACATATGGTATAAAATTATAACCATAAGAATTATATCTACCGTGGTAAAAATAATTAAGCTTACATCTACTTAAGTTTAATTCAAAGAAATTCACCATATACTTTAATGTGTAAGAGTAATTGAAAAATATAATTTATTTTTAATTTATTTGAAGTTTTATAAACAAATATATATTATATATAATTACAAACTAATACTATATTCATATAATAATAGCTACATTATTTATGCACGTGATGAAGCGGCTTACGTTCGACGTAACGTAGGTAGTACTTGAACAAACCCAATGAAAAACCAATGTATTTTATTGAAAATGTGACCGAAAACGTGAACGTTATATTATATGAGATATAACATTTTTTAGATATTTTAATAATGAATGAATACTTATAGTTTGCCATGAAGACATTTAAGGTTCCGCTATTGATATTTTTAAATTAATTAATAAAAGTAGCAAGTATAACTAAAATTGTTTTTCACATTCCAAAATAATAATAAAAAGTATTTTTTATTTTAAATGGTATCATTCATTTATAGTCTACTGGTTTAACTATTTAACTATAATCTAATTATAATCTAATTACAGTTTATAATACAAGTTTAGTATTACTTAATTTGGTAAAAATTCTATATAGTTAAACGTTATTCATTAATGTTTAAAAGACCTCAGAGTTCAAAACGATTATATATTGTAACTTGTAAGGAAAGAAATAAGATTTATAATAACTTTATCATTAAAAATACCTACTCAGACACTTCGCCTTTATATATTAATATGTACCTTTATATACCTCTGCAATAACTTTTGAATATTCAAATAGAGTAAATTAAACACTGTAAACCGTGAAAAATTCACTGATTTTAATATACAAGAAAATTTGGAATAATATTGTTATGCACAGGTTATATAATATCTTGAAAATTGAATAATTTAAATTATTACAACGAACGAGTTACTATTGCATTGAATATTAATATATTATTATAAATTTATTACTACACTTGGTAACGATAAAATCGATGCTTATGAAGTTATGAAACCATTTAATCACATTCAACAAATAAACAATCTTTTTTTAAATAATATATGATTACTAAAGATACAAATCATAAATTATAATGAATACCCAAAAATACATCATACTCGAGGTTATGGTGTTTATTATTATTATTTATAACAATTATTGTTTAAATAGAATAGTTTTTTCGTTAGGCATAACAAAAAAAATATTGGCTTATTTTCAGATAAATGAATAATGTAACCTAATCATGATTTTATAATATCACCATCGTCGATAATGTATTGTATTAGTGCGAAGGTAACTGTTAAAATAATTAAGTAGCGATATATTCTTACCGATTGTAAACAAATCATTTTTTAAGCGAATTCCTCTCTCTCGGCAACTTGTCGTAGGTGATTTAGTTACAGAGATACTTATTGAACAAAATTGTTTAGGCGATGCGATGGCTTATTTATAACCCCGGGAGGAACGAGGCTGTATAATCATCTCCCGCCAATACTTAACTGTAAATCAATCGACGAATACGGCCGTAATATTAAGAGCAAATTAAAATTTTGCATTACAAAGCGCCACGTCGTTGTTATTATCATCATCAACATCACTATGATCGTCATCATTGGTTGATGCCTATAGCGTATATCATATATAAAGAAACCCCTCGGGCTACAACTGCTGGCATCAGTATATCGAATTGATCGGCCGCAGGTATATATACATATTATATAGATACATATTATGCCAGCACGTTGCATATTATTATAATAGTGGCTGGCGAGCAACGTGCAGCTACTTCTATTTATATGTTCGTGTTATACAACATATTATATACATACATAAAAGTACATTGGAATTCGGTTTTGGATAAAAACAAATTAATCTAATTGAAAAACCGACGTTTGATAAATTCCATTCTATGGGTTCTTCGTCGAACACTATCGTCGCGCTGCCACGCACGGATTGATGATAATTAGTGCCCAACAGTATGCTGTATATGTTGTACATAAATATATGCGAGTGTATTATAATATTATATTTCCATGACTTCGTAACAATGAACCGTATCCTATATTATATATCTATATGTATAATATTTTATTTATTATACGCCCTTGAATAATGTGTGAAAAGATATTATATGTATATACGTATATTAAAAGAATCGAGTCGTTTCGTTTTGTTTTTCAATAAATTGCACAGCCACTTTTATATACGCGTGCGCACACACACTCACGCGATTATCTCGATATTCTTGGAAGGAAAATGAAGTTATTGAACTTGACATCGCATAATATATAGTAGCTATTTTATAGTCGCATTATGTTATTACAACAATATACGCGAAGCGCTGCTCGTTGGGGTTATTTACCTTTACCTCCCGAAATGCATTGAATTTTAAAATCGCAGTGCAGTGGTCGTAGTGACGTAGTTACACAGAATTGTACATATATATGTATTTACAAAAATTATATTATAACTCGTACAGGTGGATATAATAGGTTTACGTTTTTCCCCCCTTTTTTTTTTTTAAAAAAAAAAAACCTTTTATAACTTTATAATCAGATTTTGATATAAGTTCTTATTAAAAAATGTTGTATAAATTCCCGGTACTTATTACATTTTTTTCTTCAAATTATGTTTCGGACAATATTGATGTATTAATTTCCAACCGTGGGCGATTCAATGCGTTTTGAAAGTTCAAGTATCAATGTGATACCGGTGTGGAAAAGTTTTACACCAGAACTTGTTACAGTACAGGTGTTTTTTTGACTTTTATGACATAACGTGTGAACTGTTGTAGTGTATCGTTCTATTATTGGAAGCGTGTATTACATGTTGAATTTGCGACGACAATGACTACGCCGTTGAAGGGTTTTTTCTTTTAAACGTCTATTCATAATTTATGTTGTGATGTAAGAAAAGTCAAGTTTTAATAACGAATGAATATATACTTATTAGTATTTATATACTTATAATAAAATCAACGAAATAATACCTTATTTGAATTGGGTTTATCTAGACGGACAAGGGAGAAATGAAGACTGAAAAGATTACCAGCCCAACAATTTATTGAACGTTTCCGGCCCTTCTATTAAGTAAAACAATAACGGTGATCGAATACTGTTAATGATAATTGATGACTGTTTCAAAAAGTAAAGGTGGAGAAACTTTTTTTTTTATCAAACATCAAAATATGGAATTTTTATGAAAAAATCAAACTAACGGATTTTATTTTGTTCTAAGTGTTTTTTGAATTTTATATCTATATCGAGCCGATCCACCCTACACTCGCATTGAAACTCGTGTGTTTGGAACACGTGCCTTGACGAAATATTATCACATTACAAATACTTACGCAACAATATTATTATTACTATTATTATGAATACTACAATAACTATTTATAAATTATAATTTTTAACATTTTCAAATTATTTTTCAATACTATAGAGAATATTATAATTATTATGGATTTTTCATTGATTTTTGATTTGCCGCGTGTTGTAGGTATTGGTATCTATTTATTTATATTTTCAGTTGAACGGTTTTATGTTAAGTAAATTAAAATAGGATAAATACATTTGGTAATACGATAGTTTTTATTTTTCCACGCGTAAACGTATAATTACAAAATGTTGCGATTTTTTTTTTTCTGTAGACAATTTAATTTTCTCAATAATTACGACGCAAAAAACTGACAGCGAACTGGAAGATCATTGGATGCTTGAAATAGAGGTAGACGTTTTTCATCACCCCCACTATTTAAAATTATTTTTGGTATAAATTAGGCTTGATGAAAATCAATCATAACACTACACGAAGGAGTTCTTTCCTGTACGAACCAAGTTATACACACATACATCTACAATGCAACTAAATGTGAGTTAAACATATTTTAATTTAATTATACGCTTATTTTCTGTAAACAATATGATATTATAACAAAACGCTAATCAATTTTAAATTTCCGAGAGTCAAAAATTTATTACGAGAATCATAATAGTATTATTATTAACAGCCATAATTGTTTAGACTTTAAAACGAAAGTATTATTTTATTTTCATCTTAGAACATGTTAGTAAGAAAACAAAAATCATCATTTTATATAGGCCGATCCACTATTTAACAGAATTTTTTTAATTAAATAGTGCTAGTGGTTTTCTTTAAAATGCAATATATATTATAATAGGACATATACTGAAAATTCTACGGCGCACTTTTAAATTACCGTTATTATTTGAGTTTTTTAATGGTATCAAAATTCGAGAAATGTTGGTGTTACAAAATAAACTTATTGAACAAACACTGTATAACCGGTTTTATTCTATTTGTTTATAATACATTACACCTTCGCGAAATAACACCCACGTCAGGAGAAATCTTTACACATACATTTCTTGTAATCGTACTTAAAAAATATTTAAATAAGAATGAGTACCTCTATGTTTATAATGTTACATATTTCAGTTGAAAAACTACTACGTAACTATGACCGTATTTGAATACAATCTATAAAACCCGATTCTTACTCAAAATCCCGAAACCCACTTTATATAGTGAAGTGTTGAGTCCTACTCAAAATTGGACACTTTAACCAACCTACGTATAGATTTGATGATTATTGTTCAACTAATTAAACCCTATAATTTCCAAAAACGATTTTATGTACGTAAAATAATTTCGTAATCGTTGTTACCTATACTTTACAGCGTATTGAATTAGTAAAATATCAAGTGTAGGTACACTGAGAATAAAATATTTCTAAAATATATTATGGGAATTACATTCATATGAAGCAACATTTTTTTTAAATTATTTTGTTGAACCTTTTCGATAGTTGTTGGTATTAGGGATGGGCATTAAATCCGAATATCTGAATTTTCCGAATATCCGAATATTCAAATCCGGATTTTCCGAAGTATCCGGATTATTCGGATTATTCAGATTAATTAATTATTTTTATTGCACAAAATAACACTGGTAATTGAATGCATCAGAAATATAATATACCCGTTCAAAAATGTATGTTAATGAATTTAAATATAATTAGAATTTAAAAATGAGACATCGAACAGCAAAATTGAATTGAATAATCCGGATACTCCGGATAACCTGTCAAATACGGATTCACTAAATTCGGATTTAATAAATCCGAATAATCCGGATTTTTTAAATCCGGATATGTCCACCACTAGTTGGTATACTTTTTTTTATTTAGCTTTTAGTATAACTATTACAGCTCAACAATTTCAATAAATGTATTTTTGTGTTATACGATTTTATTCCGAAAAAGTTAAAATGTAAACATAATTTGTTTAAAATTTTTATTATTAAATCATTCATGAAACTATTTATTCTCGAAATTTAAACAAAATTTTTAATTTACCACTATATTTGTTATTAATATAAAATATTATTATTATTATTATTATTATTATTATTATTATTATTATGAATTCCATCGATGATAAATAATTAAAAACTATGTATACTCTATTTGAATATCAAAATAGCAATATTTTATTGTATTTGAGATACGAATGAGTTTTAAATCAGTTTATTTGACTGCACTATGGTGTAATTGTTTTACCTTAAAATATTGATTGTAACAGTACAATTTACAGTTATTCGAAAATAACGAAATGGATGTAAGGAGTTTCTGAATTCTTCCTGAATGTATACAATTTATTTTAACTATTCCCAAATTACTCGACGATTACGTACATGTGTAATTATATTATTGACCCATTACAATATTAACAACAATCAGCAGTCTTAAAAAATCTACTCCTGGAAGACATGTTTTCTATTTCTATACCTTCAAAATCAAATTATCAAATTGTATAATATATAATTATTCATTTTTCTCCTATTTTCGTCCATTCCCCCACTTAACAAATATCGTTAATCTATGCTTTATTAAATAAATTTCTCTTGACCATATTCTATCTCCTGTTTAATATTACCTTCTTACTCTCATCACAATAATATATTATTATTATTATTATTATTATTATTATTATCTTACTATTATAGCATAACTCATTATTATTGTTTAAAATTGCAGTTATTTTCAGTTTGTTTTATTATGTAATAACGCATAATTTTTATTTTTGCACAATTGTCGTAATTAATTGTTTAGCTATTTTTTATAATTTAGTAATTATTGAGCTATAATCATTAATACTGGAACCTCTTAAATAAAACAAAAAATACCACTTTATTTACAATCGGAGATTCCAAAGAATATATATACATATCATCCAGATCCTATTTTGAAGTTATAACTTGTTTAAGCAACGGAATTATTATTCTTGTATGAAAGCTAATGTTTACATTAATAATACTACTATACAAACAGCTAATTTTCTCGGTACAATGAAGATTTTCCTTTATTAGTTTTATACATATGCCTGGAGAGTGAATTACCAAAATAGTATGTCGAAAAATTAGTTTTCCGAAAACACAACAATAGGTTTAAAATAAGATATTAAACACGTACGGCTAATTATTGATAGTACATACATTTATTCACTTAAATAGAAATCGTTTTTAAACGGATCGAGTACGTTTTGTTGATCGGAACGGAAAAACTAAGACGTAAAGAGCGCAGTTTTAACTTGATGACGAAGTAAATTTCTCAATGTGAATAATTCACGCATCATCTGGCTTGATATCAGTACAGTGGTTTTAACCTTTTTATATTCGCGTACTACATACAGACTTTTTTTCTAATTAATAATGTAAACGTATAATTTATATGAATATAATTTTATTTTATCAGGAACTACAAAATTACCTAAGACAACATGTCAACATATAAGTATTCAAATATTCAATGCACAAGAAGAAACTAAATTAAATTTGTTCAAATATATTATTATAATTATTATGGTTTTCTTCAATGGTACGGTTGATGTTATTTTAAAAGGATAATGAATCGGGCTTCATATTGGTAATTTTAAGTGTTACATCACGTTCTACCTTTAATCTATTATTTTAGAGTGACCATTTAAAAAAAAAAAATGGGACAGTTGTTACTCTCCCCTCGGCCACCTTATTATAAAAAAAATTGCATTTGAACACATAATGATAATTATAATAAATATGTATCAATTATTTTTAAATATATTACCAATACAATTGAATTTTTATTATTAAAGTATTTAACAATAGATACATTGTAAATTGTTACAAATCAATTTAGATTCATTTAATTTTTACTATAAATAAGAAAAACACTCTTAGAAGTTATTTTCATTATTCGTGATTTCATAATCCTTTTTTCTACCCAACTTTACTTTTTTTCCCTTTTGCAAATAAAATGTAATAATATGGAAATAACTGAGTTAAAACGGGATAAAAATCGTCCCGTTTGTATTCTGTTGGGATAACGGGACATGTGATCATCAAAAAAAGGACTATCCCGTTATAAACAGGACGTACTCTCACTCTAATCTATTTATACAGGTAGAGTAGACATTTATTTTTTGTGTAAGATAAGTGCGGGAAAATGTATTCGCGTACTTCAGGTTAACAAGCGCCGTAATAACTATAATAATGTATAAGTACGTTAATTTAAATGAGTATCGTTATTATTATTATTATTATTATTATTATTTCGTGTGTACAGACGATGATGCGAACGTGTTGGTCGTCGGTAGTGGTGTTGAAGCTGGTGGTGGCCGCGGCGGTGCTGATCGCCGGTGCCGCCGAGACGGCTGCGGCACCGCAACTGCTACAATCGTTGTCGAGCCAGTTCAACCCGGAGGCCAGGGGCTACGCGGCCGGATACGGTTACGGTGGCCACGCGCCGGTGGCCGTGCAGGTGGGCAAGGCGGTGCAGTACGCGGACGCGCCGCAGACGGTCGCGGTCGGCTACGGCGCGCCGTCGTTCGTGTACAAACCGGACCTGTCGGCGTACGCGGCCGCGTCTTTCCCGCAAGTGGAACAGTTGCACCGGTTCAACCCCGTAGTGCGGCCGGTGCACACGGTCGTGCCGAAGGTGACGGCCGTCGAGCCGTCCGTCACGGTGCAAAAGACGTACGTGGACGTGCCCGTGCCCACCGAGTACAGGCCACTGGCGGCGGCGGCGGCGGTGGTGGCGCAGGACGCGCCGTCGTTATCGCCCTACAACTACTACTACAACAACTATCAGTTGATTGACCGAAAATGAGCAGCAAGACGCCAGAGGATACGATGATACGCAGTATTAGTGATGGGAATTATTCGAATATTCGAAAATATTTGAACTTGAAGTGTTCTATCATAAATAATTCGACTATTTCAATAATCGAATACTCGAATATCAATATTCGACACTACAATACAACTCTTAGGATATTCGAATTTGAATATTCGAATAATTCCCATCACTAATATATGCGTACAGCAATGTGATGTATTGGAGAGGAGACGTAAAAGATAATATTTGTAAATTATTACTACACTATAATATAATATAATCATATGTACGTATTTCGATTTTATTCATGAAAATGGAATGTGGTTATAATATATACATAATATTATGTCGTATACGACATTGCGGAAATATTCAATACAATATTGTATACAATATGCGTATTTTGTCGTCTCGTGTTTTAATTTTTTTCAATTCTATAAAATTATAATATAATAAATGTACGAAAAAAAAAACAAGAAAAAAAAAACAGAATTATTTTTCATGTCGCACTAGAGTCGTCTTCGGGCATATCATGTAAACGTATTATGATATGCGAAAGACGTTGCAGTGCAATGGGCATGTCCGGTTCGCTCGACTTACAGGTAAGCGGGCAGGACAGCGGGGGCGGCATACGGGTAATAACTGTATGGCGAGACGGAGTACGGTGAGGCCACGTACGGTGAGGCCACGTACGGTGCGGCCGCTACGTATGGCGCGGATGGTGCGTACACAGCGGGCGCTGCGGCCGGCACGACTGGTGTGGCCACAGAGTGGGCAACGCTGTGCGACGTGAACGAACTGGCGTACGGCGCGGCTACGGCCACCGGTGCGACTGCGGCCGGCACGAGTCCGGATGGTTTAGCAGACGCCACCATGGCTGAAGCGAACACTGCGACGGCGACGATTGTCTAGAAAACGATATCACATCAAACTTAGCGCGTTCATTTTAAATGTTTTTTGGGTTTTTAAAGCTATGCGCAGTGGTCAAAATGGCTCAAGATAAGAGGAGGGATGCCTTACAATTCAGATTTCCTGATATCATCATAACATTCTTCATACCTTGTATAGTATTTTTTTTTTTTTATAGTTCACATTTTGTTTATGCTTCAGAATACTACAATCTTTTTCTATCATAAATAATCTTTAAAACTAAACAAATAAATAACAAATTTTCAAATTTAGTAGCAAAAAAACTGAAAACTACAAAAACTAGACAAAATAAGTAGAGGGATGAAAATGTAAATACAAAAAAGTAGAGGGATGTCATCCCTTCGTATCCCCTCCACTTCAACCACTGACTATGCGTTATTACAAATTGTGTCCATCAAGTGTTTTGTAAAAAATCTTTTAGGGAGGAGCAGTATAATAGCTACGTCAGAATTTTTTCTAAAGAAAAAAGCAATCGGTATGTATCAAAATCACAAAAACCCGAAAACTCTTGAAAATTGAATACAAGGTTTATATTGAGTTAAAATTATCGTCACTAAAAAATGTCGGAGATTTTTATAAGTTTTTTTTTTAAATATCTTATAAAATACTTATTAGTAACCTATTCACACTTGTACATTACGACTAAATGGACAACAAATATGAAATATGATGTAGCACGGTGATTTGCCACAGTCACCGCTAATCAGTGCTGTGGTTAAGCACCGTCCGGCGTCACTAGCTCCCGAATGGGTGACCACCCGGGTTCTTAGTGACGTAGACACGCACCATATATACACATACGTGTTTTTAAAACCTACCGTTCCCAAACCAAATATAAATATGTTCAATGGAATTAGTTGCCGCAGATTAATTAATAATAAAAAAAATATAATTACATGAAATATATTACCAAAGTAAAAAAAAAATTGAAATCTTACTAATCTTAATGTAATCTATTGAAACGAAAATGTTAAATCGACGTTTTAGATAAATAATGTAACTATAATATGTAATTGGACTCAGGTCCGCCTATAATAATAAATAATAAATAAATAATTATAGCCTCGCATATAGGAATCTGAGTGCATTTTATTACTTATAAAATTAGGTGTAAATAGCGTTTCAATTTTTTTTTTGCTCGTTTCCTTTTCAAAAGTAACCCCATTTTTTTATAATTCAATATATATTCGGACTGAAATTTTAAAAGAAAAATCTCATTCAATGTGTTGTATACTCGTATGGGTATTAGATGCTACACGTAATGCGTTTACGGGACAAGTCGAAGACAAACTGCTTCAACTGCGTTTTATTTGTCTAATGAAACTATGCGAAGGAAATATATAAATCAAATTTTGGACTTCAATTTCTAGCAGAAAATTCTGTAACATTCATACTATTTTATTCGATTAAATACGAGTGATTTCGTTTGAACACGAATTCCATTGAAATAAATCAGCAAAACTATCGAACTAACACGTAACCCTTTTACTACGTTTTCATGATAGGAAATAATACGATTTAGCGAACATAAGAATTATGAATTTGAATTTACTGTTTAACGTGAATTCATGCTTTTAAATATGAGTATATAATATATATCTAATTGTTGTCGTTGTTGTTTAATGGACTAAATGTATGATTGGTTACGAATGTAAAAATATCATTTAGAATTCTCCAGGTGTACAATTTAAAATAAGTACGACAATATTATAATTTGTAATATATGTCTGACGCGATACTAATAATAAACTTATACTAATTTATGATTTTTCAACATAAATAAAGCATTGTAGTGATATTTTATATTTAATATAATTGGTTATAGTACCTTGTTGTATAATATAATTTAAAAAAAACATAAGTATGATATAATCATTATGGTATTGGATCTAATGCATTTTTATACATGAATTATTTTGTAGTTGTACTGATTGAAAATTGCTTGGAAAAAAAATTAAAATGTTCTATAACACTATTGCACGATTCAATTTTACTCATTATTTTTTGTTGTTTGATATTTCTTAAATATTAAAGTTTAATTTTTGAAATAAAAAAGTTCATATTACAAATAAAAAAAAAATATAGAATTAAACTGTACTTACGATTTTCATTATGGCGTTCATTTTTTGGGATTAGTTGATGTGGATGGTTGACAAGATAGATAATAGTTGATACTGCTTTGAGAGCTGTTGAAGTGTGAATGATTTTTGGATTTAGTTGAACTATATTTATATAAAAATCGATGGCCCTTTACCCAAGTGTTTCCCACTCATCATAATTTCGGTAAGTAACAATGCATTGAACATTGTATCATAAAATTATGTTATTTGGCATTGACGCAAACAGATTTACAATATAGTATTATACAACTTGGATTATTCGCCATAATGAATATTAATTCGGAATTGGGTTACTGATAAATATTCTAAAAACGCATTTGTCGTGAGGTCGTTTGATGACCATTTATAGATTCAAATAGCGAAATATCTGTTTAAAAACATTAGTTACATAGCTAAAACGTTTAAACATTTAAACTAGCATTGATCGGTAAAAAAAATTATTTATATCACAAGGATAAAAATTTAAAATGAATAAAAATAGTATAGGATGACAATGACAGACGGACGAGGCCTAGCTGTACATTTAGCTCTCAAATCAAGTGTTTCTGTGTTCCGCAAATGTAAAGAGAAAATTAATAGCAATTAATGTATATTACATCTTATATTGACACATAGTGAAGGAAAAACGGGGAAACTCCAGTGGACTCATTTCAGTTATTATAAACTACGGAATTTTTTTTAATTTATACTTGACGTCTAATTTCTCCATGAAGTTTTAAAAAATTAGTGTTATAATTAGAACATAGTTATTAGGTACCTATACTTTAACACATTATGAATCCATATAAAAACTAAAAACTAGTTGAATTTATGATTTATTTTGTTTTTATAAATAAAAAAACATACAACTATATGAGGGTTTAAGTGATTAAAATGTGAGCCTTAGAACATATGGAATTTCATACAATATAATAACTTAAATTTGAAAGACTCCCGTAAATATCTATGATATGCACAAAATCAAAGTTTGAAAATCTAACATTCCTAGATAGTGGTGGTGCTTATACTTCAACAATACTATGGTTCCTCATACTAAAATTAGTTTTCTTTTCTGTTGTCGCTTTTAGTTATGTAACATAGAATATAAAAAATTAATTATACGTATAAAATTATATAATTGTCCTATAAAGTATTTATACATGAACACACAGAATCAAACAATGAACATTTAATTTCTCAGAACATGATGAGAAGCACATAATCGTACTAGTGCAAAATAACAAAAATAAACTGTATTGAGTAGAACAGTACAATGGATAAGTCACATGTTTCGTACAAATATATAAACATACAAACATGTGATTCGATCCCTTATTATCAGTAAAAACATTGAAATCCGCAATATTATGCAATAAATTACATAATTTTCAGTCATTCATCTAACATTCTAACCTAAACAATTTTCCGATGAATTGTTATTAATTATTATAATATAATTTATATTTTATTATTAATCAATAATTACGCGCTGGTATTATTAACTTTAGTATTATTATTAATTTAGTAACATATGTACTCAGTGTCTCTGTAGTCTGTTGGATAATTTTAATATCTTATTCGAAGTTCAAATTCTAAACTTTTTGTACAATTCATGAATTGTTTTAAATTTAAATCATTTTTTACGCATTTTTATCGTTCGAAATTTATACATACGTAAATGCATTTGAATGCTTTATATTCTGTACAAACCTTTTCGCTTAATGACTCATTAAACGTTACGTTATACTTACGAGTGTAATACGATATATTTTACCGGTACCTAAGCAGTAATTATATGCACTAACGGTGTACATAAATACACATAAATGAATCGAGTGAATATACTCTATCATATTATACTTAATCATCAATTAATAATAATACGTGGATTCTATATTGCTCATCAAATCATTTTGAAAATAAAACCGGTATTTAATTGAAAAAAGGAAAATAAACGTATGTTTTGTAGTACCTATACATTACTTTTTTTTTTCAATGAAATATACTAAAAGTGCACAAAGTCCAAACGAGATGTTTAAAATGTATGTATTTTTAGGGAATATATAATAGTGAGATTGCTGTTTGGTTATAATTGCATGCTACAAAATATTTTCATTTATATATATATATTTATTATATGGTGAAAAACTGAATACATATTATAGTTGTTAGAAGTTATTAAATGAAATTCTACTTGTATTCAATCGATTAAAAATATAAATGAAAGGAGCTACAACTCTATACTTATAACATTTTACATTATAATTTGTAAGCCAACGTATTATATATATATATTTTTTTTTTTAATTTAAAAATACACCTCGATTACTTACTTGGTCATTGACCACTTCCAGGAGTGTATCTAACTGAATTTTACTGAAATGGATTTTCATTTTTATAATCAGCAAATATTATTTTAAATGGAGTTGAATTTAATTGCTTTTGCCTATACTTTACGCATTACTCCATTTCCGTAATTAGACATATAAAAGGTCTAAAATGTTGGTTTTTTTATCACTTTTTTCTCATTGGTAAATTATGATTTCTAAAAATATGCTCAATGCATAAATAATATATGCCGATTCTACGACCAATCATTAGCTAGGTAGAGTTAAAATAATAACAAATAATATTATAGTTTATAATTAACCATAGTTATCGATATATTACTAATAAAAATATTCCTTGAAGAAACGGAGGTTAAAAGTAGGTTAGAATGGTAAAAGTTATAGGGCATCATCATAAGATATAATAATATGGATTTGTTAAATAATAATAATTGTCTGCCGATTTCTTGTTAATCAAATTGGCAATCATTCAAATTGGCTGTACAGAATGTGTTTCGTTACGGAATACGATTTAGAAAAAATAAATAAAATTGACGAATTAAAATATGACATAATACGAGACGACCGATGGTGCATTGTGATACACTAACGGTGGCTATGATTAAAAGTACACAATAATAATGCAATGTTATTGGTCGTTTGCCAAAACAATTTGACACTGGAGCACGGCACATACGGCACTATATCGACAACGTGATTCACTTACAAATTGGTAAAATGTAATTCAGTAATAACTTTAATGTAATAATAATAATAATAATAATAATAATATGATTCTTATGATAATATCAAAACATTGAGAAATCCGTCAAGACGCAAACAATCGCCATAATGTATTGTGTCGCGTTGTCCTCAAGCGCGACATTCCAGACTCATATAAATATCAGAATCGAAACATCGGAGGTATCCAGTGGTCTGCAGTCGTCCGTCAGTCACAATCATTGTATACATCGAAAGTCGTATAAGTCTTTGCACCAACCCAAAATGAGTATCAAAATGGTAACTATTTGATTATTTATTTATTTATTTAATAATAAACGCCATACGGTTTTTACAATATGATACATATTAATAAAGTATACATAATAACATATTTATATACAATTATACATTGAGTATACATAAATTTAATTGTACAATATTACATTAGTAGGCTCCAGAATGTTAACTATAATGGAAAGCAAAATCTAAATTAGAAATAATTTTAACTAGTTCGACTATTAACTAAAGACATAGTTCTCCTTAGAGGGTCATCATCTAAATAATTTCTTGTCACCGGAGCAAGGTAGTAAGGGTCCCGTGAACGGGTTATTCCTGGAATACAAAAACCTATTCTGGCTAACCAGCAAGGGGAGTAAATTACACCAGAAACTAAATCGTTTAAAAATTTAATATCACTCATATTTCTCCTTTCACTCAAGGTGCATAAATTGAGCGCTGTTTATACTGGTTTATAGTCATGGGGTTCAATCGAAATTATGTATTATTTTAGTGCGTGAATTCCGTGTTATAACATTATTATTGTCATTATTGTAAATCATCAAAGAATGTCCACATATTACATTTTACACATTTTGACGTTTTAACCTGTTTGGTTCTATACAGTCGTTGTTCGCGATCGTCGCATGTTCACTGGCAGTCGTGTCCACCGCCGCACCGTCCGGGTTGCCTTTGGCCCTTTCTGCAGCTCCAGTCGTTGCACCAGCTGCAGCTGTAGCCGCGGTCCCTGCGCCGCCGGTAGTCACCGCGTACAGTTCTCAGTACGTGGCAAGAAACTACAACGGGATTGCCGTTGCACCCGCGGCCGTCGCACCAGCTGTCGTCCCGTCCGCGGCCTACTACGGGTACCCTCAAGTTTACGCACCCGCTGCTACGTACACAGCTGGTTTGCCTCTGGTAGAGGATTACCTGTTCAAGTGATTCCACTCTTGGGCACCACTCCTCTTCGCGGTCGTCCGTGCAACAACTTCTGATCGCACCGCCGTCGCCGCTGCGGTCTTCTCTTCGATTCTACATAATACTGTTCGATGATTGTTTGTAAAATAATATACATTATAATAAATCGTGTGAAAAAAAAAAGAATAAATAAAAAAATAAATCTTAAAAATTTTACATTTTAAACTAAAAAATTGCTGTTTTTGATTCAGATCACTCGTCTCTCGAGTCGTCTCAGTATAATGCTGTTTCTTATTACTCTGCAGCTACATAGTAAGTATAGTGGTATACTTTTTTCGTACCTTTAGAACACGCATATATCAGTATACATTATATATTTATTATTTATATAAAATAAGACACGCAATATACTGCGAATACATATACTGACACATAGCCACATTTAGGATTTTCAGGATAGGGGTAACGCATATTTAACCAACTCTCAATTTTATTATATTAGGTCCTATAACTTCCGAATCTACTACTACTACTAATTACTACTGTTACCATAGAATGGCGTTCGTGCCGCCGCAGTAATGAAGCTGTAAATAACCTAAATAACCGATATTATACATGAATATTTCGTTGTTTTCAAATATGACAGAGGAAGGAGAGGGGTTACACATTTGTCGGAAAATGATTAATGATTGACTTCAGAAGTGTCGATCTCAAGTCTATAGTGCGCGAAACTTACGAAATCAAAATTTGCCTTCCCTTTAAAATCTTTAAAAATTTGGGAAACATGCCTCTACCTAAATACACCCCAGCACATATATTTTAACGTATAAAATACCTAATTACGTGTTTTAAAAATGCCATAACCGCGGAGTACGCCTTATTATTTAGATCAAATGCGATTTAGTGGGTAAATATCTCGTACAAACTTTTCTATGGACACTTCAAAATATGTTAGTTCAACACGAGTTGTATAACCGTATACATCAAAAAGACCAGGTTTACATTTTTTAGTTCGAGTGTAATAATACTCAATTAGAATATACGACGTATTAAAAGCGTTACATATAATATGTAAATTCCGAAAATCCGAATATATTTATATTCAAATAACGAAATTTGATCTACTTTGATATAACAAATTCGCATCAAGTTTATATAATATATATATATATATTAAATACTCATATGAAATACAAATAAACGATGTTAAATAAATGTATAACTACACGTGAACGGTATATAACGGCAGAACAAACATGGAAACAATATTTGCTCAGATTGGAAAACGAGTTCTTGTCAGTGGTTAAATTGGCTATTACTGTAACGATTATTATTGCAGAGTCACTCCCTTTTATCAAAACTTAGTCTCAGATCGAACAAAATCAGATAACGCATTTGTGTTGTTATTTTAATGTATTTAAACCGACAAAAAAACAGCGTTGTAATTCTTTATTTTATGTACCAAATTCGTTTTATGTACATTTGAAACTATTTAGACAATAATTTATTTAATGTCTGATAAATGGTATGTTATATTATATTTTAATTAATTTTCATAAGAAAAATGTTCACATATGACACGCATGCCATGTGCTATCAACAGTACCAGAACTAGGCTTTGGTAGGCCATGATGTAAAAAAAAGTTATGGGCCCTGTTAAAAATGAATGTTAAAGTGAATCAGCATTTAGTTATGCCACGCTTTCTTCTTTCACTTTAATAATAATTCAGAGAATAAAATACAAACAGAACAAATTTATATTTACAATAACTATTATAAGCAATATTTTTTTTTGTTTATTATAATTCCCAGTAGGTAGGTAACTTAATCTTAAATGAGAGGATCGAGAGCAAAATTCAGCGACCAATCAGAAAGTAAGGATTATTATCATATTATCATATAATTATTAAGAAACATTATATTACTCGCGCATGTTTAAATATAAATATTTAAAAAAAAGTAAATAAAAACAAGTAAGGATTATTATCATATTTTCATATAATTATTAAGAAACATACATTACCCGCGCATTATCATAATACAACGACGCGTATAATTGTGTAGTGTTTATTCGTTGCCTTTTATTTTATAAATGTTGTAAGTATAATGTCGTCTTCGTCTTCACTTATGTGCAATATATGTAAAAAAGTTTTTGGGTACCATCGTAATTTAGTCGCACATAAGTGTGGCAGTGGAATCGTTGAAGAAAATATCAATAAAAAATCAATAAAAGGTCCAGACAATAAATGTGGACAATTATTCAGCGGATATGTGTTGGCTACAAAAACATGTTGAAAAGTACCATAAAATCGTTCTAACAAAAGAACATATTTATTTTAAAACTCTAAATTGTATGTAAAATAGGTATTAATAATATCTTATTTATCAAATAGATCTTTTAGAGTCATGATTATATCACCTTTTCTTTATTATTCATTAATGATGTGGGTCTTATATTTAAATATTGCAAATATCTATTAATTTCCAAAATTTAAAAATGTATATACCACTAAACTATAAACACAATATAAATTTGTTAAATAAAAGTATCCCCTTTTATTATAATATTGATAATGATTAATGGAGATTTTATATTATACCTACTAATAATGTGTACTGTACAGTGTGAAAACCATTCTTTAATTAAGCTGCTGCTTAATTGTCTAGGTAGGTAGTATAAATATAGTCTCTAAGATACATTGACAGGTAATCATAATTCATAGGATTCTGTGGAGTCTAATGAATATGCTAAGTAGGTATAATGTAAATAATATACGCTTTCTTATATTATTTAATGTTATTATTGGTATATTACATAGAAATATATTTAATTTTTATCATAAATCTGAAGGTATGTTATATAGTTATTAACAAATACATATTTGAATATATGGTTGTAAGGTTTACAGAGAAAATATTTATACAGAAAATGTATAGATGATAATTGATAATTTAAGAATTAAGAATTACTTATTTCCAAATTGTTTAGTTGCTTATGAATAACTATATTAAATTTCTTAAAAATTAATTAATTAAATTTAATATTATAAAAGCACTTTTAAAAAAAAAAAAAAGAATTTAATATATTTCTATGTAATATACCAATAATAACATTAAATAATATAAGAAAGCGCATATTATTTACATTATATCTGCTTAGCATATTCATTAGATTCCACAGAATCCTATGAATTATGATTACCTGTCAATGTATCTTAGAGACTATATTTACACTACCTACCAAGACAATTAAACAGCAGCTTAATTAAAGAATGGTTTTCACACTATAGAGTATACATTATTAGTAGGTATAATATGAAATCTCCATTATCAATATTATCAATATTATATTAAAAGGGAGAACTTTTATTTAGCAGATTCATTGTTAAATATATCTTCCAATGATTTAAGTAATATAATCACCAGTTTTCCAATACAAGGTTGTACAAAAAACATGGACATATAAACTGCACAGTGAGTACCCTACAACCGCACACCGTATATTAGCCCTGTGGGCTATTAACGAGGTGCGGAGGTTCATGACGGGTCGTTATAAGAACCACCAGCACCGGGGCACCACCTCCTCTGCAAGACGGGACCCGTACCATGACCGCGGGTTATCATGCACCTTGCCGGTCGCCTTATGGTCAGGCCGAGGTCTATCCTACCCCTGATCGGTTTTTGGTTACCGTCAACCTTCGGTGTTTGACCCCACCGATAGGGGAGCTAGGCCTCCGGGAGATTTGCCGCCGCCAGAACCACGCCGCGCCCACAGTGACCCTGCAGTCCCCGCAGCCGGGCGCCGCGTGACGGACAGCCATCACCAGAGACTTTCGCCTGGACTAGCGTTTTGTCCGTAAACCACATAATCGTTTTCACCACCATCCACCACGAAGCTGAAACCCTACGACGGGTCCTGGTCGGACATTTAAGCCCGTAGTGCGATTCCAGGTAGGGCCCCCGCCGCCCGTGGTACCGTTTTCTTCCCCGTTTGGGTTGGAACATCACCGGTGGGATGCTTGGCTTTCATGCGTCATCGTACCGTTTGCGCGGTCTCAGCAGTCGGTCTTTTTTAGAACGGCACAATTTAGAAAGTACAAGTATAAAGTATAAAATCAACAATATATACTTGATACAAGTATCAAGTATAAAATTTGATTGGAAACCAATGGCTAAAATGTAGAATGTGTACTGGGTAGGCAATTGTACGTGGGGACTGGGGTACAGTCAATTGGTTGTGGGTAATTAGTCGTTTGGTAAAATAGTCATGGTATCCAAGTGACTAATTTTACCACAACAAATTTCATATGACAAACTCAAGTAAACTCGTTGTACGTAGGTACATTTCGTGCAATTGATTACCATCATATAAATAGAAGATTGCTGTAAGCTGAGAATAAACTAATAAAATACATAAAGTATATAAATGTACAGAAGTATAAAGTAGTTTTTTAAGTGTTCTAGGACGATACCTACCGTAAAATAGGTATATAATAATATGTATATAAATAAGTACCAAACAAAAGAAAATAAAAAGTGTATTTTATAATGTTACGTATATATGTATGGATGTATGTACTTGATGATAATAATCTTTAGTTGTTTTTATTTACTTTGTTTTTAAGTATTTATATTTAAACATGCGCGGGTAATATAATGTTTCTTAATAATTATATGATAATATGATAATAATCCTTACTTTCTGATTGGTCGCTGAATTTTGTTCTCGATCCTCTCGTAATCTTAATGCATTTTTTTTATCTTGATCGTTACTAAATTACATAAATAGCACGGATACACAGATTAAAATAGGTGGATTTTAATATTATAATTTGAACTACACTAAGTACTTTCAAAATAATTGGTAAAATGAATTAATTAGTGTACATAATCTAAATTAAATAAAAACTTAAAAAGGGTGTCAATATCTGGAATAAAAAATCAGTAACACAATAAATTATAGTACCGATAACTGAAATTTTGTATAAAACTGATTATATATAGAAAAAAAATCATAATATGTAAATACGAATTTTAATTACAATTTTATAATAGATAACAAAATTTTAAATACAATTTAAAAGGTCACATAAATTTTAACCATGGTTAAGTTTGAAAAAAAATTTTATGAAGTATGATATTTTTCTTGGTACCAATTATTATAAATTGTAATAAATGTATGTTTTAGTATTTTACCCTAAAATGAATATTACTAGTTAAAAATGGTTCAGAACTTAAAATATGGTAATTTCATTGGTCATAAACGGTTCTAAATCAATTCTGAACTGGTTCAATGATTTATTGGAAAAAATATAATGTTTTCTATTTTTAGTGATTGAAAGTTGAAAATTGTAACCAAGCTCTCGATAACTGTGGACCTCGTAAGTACTGGTAATACAGTGTATACCATGCGTCCCTCATGTTTTTATTTTTTTTTAAATTTTTGAACTGTCCCTTGTGTTACAGCACTGGTTATCAATTCAATCCGGTCAAATATTTACGTACATATGAACCAATGTAATTATAATATGTCCAGCAACTAAGTTTTTTATTTTTATTTGGATATAGTGTACGAAAACAATAATTGTTTACTTGATGTTATTGATGATGCATTCCACAGTAATGTAGTATTTAAAAAAAAATCACTGATTCTCTAGTGATTATTAAACATAAAGGAACATTTTGAAGCTTTGTTCTAATTTTGATAGTTTCCCCAGTAAAATATCTATTCTGATTTGTGTCCTTTACTCATCACTAAGTTTTTTTATTACGTTGAAAATGTCTGCACTATATGGTATTCTGGTGTGATGAAATACAGGTTTTCGTCAAAATTCTGACTTATGAGTAGTATATACTTTGAACAACGATGTGGTGTTACGTGCTAACGAACATACTATTGCGTTACCGCTATGGACATAATATTCTAAATTGTTTATTTTTTATAATTTATCGTGATTTCTATTATTTATTTTGCATTACCACCGACAAAGGCTAATTATGATATCAATGTATTATGCACTCTTAGAAATGCTATTTTTTTTAATGTTTGTAAAATAATATTGGTTTGCAGCCCATCTTAACCAGTTCTCTCAACCACGTTATGCGCAAAGACTGCCAGTAAATGATCCCAAACTGATAGTTAGTTTTTGTACAGGCGTATATGGCTCAGAACGTTGTAACCGAACTATGACCATACAAAAATCAAGAAATTACATATACGGAAGGGGGTCGTGGTTTGTAAAGATAGTTCAATAAGAACAAAGACACATGTGAGATGTGCATACAACAGTAGGAAAAACGCGTGATAGAGGGTGGCGAGTGGTAGCTATACAGCCACCGATAATTACTATTTAAAATGTATTCAAGGTCACTATAGTGTCACTGCACTTATGTACGGAAAGGAAACATCTGAGATTAATAAAACATGCAGTAATATTGAAATATTCTGAAAACATTCTATGCAAATGCAATGGACATTATAATAATAAACCTGCAATTGATTCGAAAAAACAACATTAAAAATATTGTATAGTCAACTTATTTTATGATCAATAAAAATTCAAATAAATCATAACACCTAGTGATATTACCTTCATGAGTATCTAGTGAAATTTATTTTTGTTTTGATAATATGTGTGTATAGTTTTTCAGTTTTTGTTCCACATTTTTTTTAACGAAATAATTATTAAAATTTGTATGGTATACATTGTGAATTTGAATTGAACAAAATGTCAATGAGTTGTATCAATTCGTATCGTAAATCAAGAGCACAATTTGATATAAGACTAGTAGAGTTTACTGTTTCCTACCCATAACAATAATGACCACTAGTTTGCATAGCATCAACACGGGTATTTTGATACCCTTGATTTTACTTTTAATTTTTGATACTTCGATGTTCAAGATAACATTTTAGATTTTCAAACGCAATTGATAACATCGATGAATTTACTATATATGCATGAGAGTCCCCAAAACTTTTTTAGGTGGAGGGGGGTAAAATTATTTTAAAAAATAAATGAAGATTATTTCATACATTTTATAATTAAATTATTTCCATATAATGCCTGGGAGAATAAATTTAAAATTTTAGGGGGGCAAGTACCCCGTCTTGTTTAACTCAGTAATTATACAGTTCTATGATCTAATAAACCGTGTTCATTGCAAGACTTTTTTATGAACAACAATCACGTGAAGTACCTACATTATGGTATCTACATGTCATAATATTATCATAAATATATTTACGAATGTATTTATACACACACAGGCTGTTACGTGAACTGTACGTGTTTCATTTATAGATTCGATTGCGAACGTTTCACAGACGCTGACTCAATTGTTAATGAATTGATTAATTCTTACTACTGTAGCCATCGGAAGCCACGCTAACGCTTTTTAGCATATATATATATATATATATATATATATAAATAATTATAACACAGGTATATAACTCGCAAGAATTATACGGATCCGTTTCGCGAACACGTGAAAATATGTGTCTACATGTAATATTTCGCCAACGACAATAAACAGCTACAACGTGCATATTGTATATTAAAATACACCAGTGAATTATTATGGTACACGGGTGTGCGTTATATACATTAAATTAATTAAAAACCTTGTTGGCAACATTAAGAAACACGAGGTCTTCCACAAAACGAACTCGGTCACGTGTAAGTATGAATATTATTTGTGTCTGCGTGTTCATGTCTGTGTGTTTGTGTCTGTGTGTTTGTGTCTGTGTGACCACCCGGTGGGCATGTCCAGTGGCAATATTTTTATATAAATACTGTTGTCGGGGACGTTACAAGCACCATTGAGCATTGACCACTGCAGTACAACAGCCTATCCAACTCGCAGGACTTCGACCCAACAACACACATTAAATCGCGTCCACTGAGAACTTCACTCTTACAAAAATGAATTCCAATACAATGGTGAGTCATTATGATATAATTTATATTTCATAGTATATAGGTACTAAATTTATATTGAACGTTTTATCTGTTATCATTAACAATTCGTATAGAAATAAAAACAGGTAATTATAGAATTTATACAGTTATTTTTCATGTTACTATCGTGATAGTATGTCATTTAAAGGACTAGGACAAAAATGAATTGTAGCTTTTTATTTATTTATTAACCGTGTCAAATAATGCGTGAATACTAAAAATTGCTTTCGAAAAAATAATCTGGCCATTGAATAATTATCTTTATAGGTTTTCAATTTATGTTTAAGTCTCCAACTACTGTATGTATTAAAAATCGTCTAGTTTATCTGCTTTTCGATTAATGTCTAAAAACATATTAATCCCTCTTTCGGAAACTCAGTAAACACTCCTTCGTACGTCCATCTGTTGTTTAAGTCTATCTAAACCATTACGTTGTGCTTTTTGAGTTTTTTTCTATCCTGTTTAATAACCACGAATACCGAAAAAGTGTTTTCAGCCTATTATTATTATATACTAAAGAAGTATAAAGACGTACACGAATTACAATCAGCTTAATATCTTAATAACAAAACCGTATAATAGTGTATATATATATATATATATATATATATATATATATATATATATATAATGGAAATAGGAGGCCCCTAGAAAAATCCACCCTAAAAATGGTTTGCATTTTGTATAATAACGTAGTATATTTTTCACATTATAAAAATTTGACATTTGATTAGCCCCCCCCCCCAAAAAAAAATATATATATATATGGTTTTCCGCCCATGAATGTATACATTAACTCTGTTCGCTATTTTGCACACAGTCGCTCACACTCGTCGTGTGCTCACTCGCAGTCATCTCCACCGCCATCGCCGCGCCATCCGGGTTACCTTTGGCCGTTTCAGCTCCGATCGTTGCACCTGCACCAGTAACCGCCGTCGTCCCCGCCCCGGTGGTCACCGCCTACAGTTCGCAGTATGTGGCGAGAAACTACAACGGCATCGCCGTCGCACCGGCTGTCGTCCCGTCCGCGGCCTACTTGGGTTACCCGCAAGTTAACGCACCCGCCGCGTCCTACACTGCAGGCTTACCTTTGATCGAGGAATACCTGTTCAAATGATTATTAGTTCCAGCACACTTCGCGGTCATCTCCGTATTATCTAATTAAGACGATATCTTCGATCGTGTTGTGTTCGACGACAACTCTTTGTAAACAATAATATAATATGTAAACGTATAAACGATTAAATAAACCGTAGACGGTTAACAATTTTAACAGAAGATGTAGTTTTTCTTATTATATATCTATACGTAGTCATAATAATATAATATACACCTTGTCTGTCGACTGCGAACAGTATTGAAGGATATGATTTGATATTTTGATCTACATTCTATACGATGGGACTCGGAGGCGGCTTGATATGCAAAATGTTGGGGCTTTTCCCCGGTCAAAATTATGGATGGGTGGTAGCCGGTGGGGTAGTCATCGTTTATAACATTGATATTAATATGCAAAGTGAATTTTTTTCTACGAACACTGTTATAAATATACTGTCCATATTTTTCATCCTCGTTACGCTGCATAAAGTCAATAAATATAATAAAATGTAAAAATGTAAAAATCCGTTTTTTAATTATAAACATATATAATAATAATATGTATCATAGCACTAATAAGTATAATAACTCGACCAAAATAATTTTTTTTTTTTTTGGAAAACGCCTCTGCGAATTTTATAGTTGAAAATTCATAAAATGTTTTCTGTTTATACTAAAGGTTCAAAATTTTAACACCAGTTATCCATAAGTTACTCTCAAAAAACCATAAAAAAAATTTTACCGGACATAAAGAAAAAATGTTATAACCGTTTGAAATTTATATTTTTACGTAATTGCATAAAATAATATTATTTATTTTATTTATTAAAATTTATCAGACGATTTTAAATATTTTCGATTATTCAAAAAGTATAAGTCAGAGTAACTTAAAATTTTTACCAGCTATTAAAATTGGCATTTCCTTTAAGTCATGTTTTTTTCAAATTATTATATTGATTTTCAAGCTACTTATAGGAATTTGAAATATTCCATTTTTAATTTTTTAATCATTGATAAAAAAAATTTCGTTAGTACAAAATACTTAAAAATATAATAGAAGATTTTACAGAAGTAGTTCTTATTGTCATTCAAAAATTATTGAAATCCATAAGCACAATTTTTTTTAAAAGTGTTTGAAAAGCAAATATTGACATAAAATTTCAATTTAAATATTACATAATATTTTATATATACCTATTCTAGACTAATAAATCACATCCGTTCAGAATCGTTTTTTGCATACAGTGATACCAAGCATTGAGTTTAAATTAAACACATCATATATAGACATAGACCAATCCTATGAATGAGGTTCACTCCACCCCCTACTGAGTAGCAAATCGAGTACCCGTCTGCTTCTTTTTATCTTAATTAGGCACTAGGTGTATAAATATTGTCATTAGGTTAATTTGTTAGCCAATCAAAACTGACCTGCCTTAGAAGCCCTGAATTGATTCACCACCCGGTTACATTCTAATACCACATCGAGTATATACTGCTTCATTCACCCCTCCTTTTTTGGTCGGAGAAGTTTTACTCTAAGCTCGTGGAAACCTTACAAAAAATAAATATTAATATTAAAAATGAACAAGTTATAGTTTATTGACTTCGTTTACCCAATGAAAAGGCCTTCCATAAATATAACATGATTCTTTGATTTATTTCTTCTTATAAATCAAAGCTCGCCAACCTTTTCAAACAAATGAACTACATTTAAATTTAATTTCTAGATTATCGAAATCTGGGATAATTTAGAAACCCAATGAATGTTTAATGTATAATTTATTAATATATGATCTAAGTACAAACATCTACTATACAGGGTTCTATTAATTACACGGATTTTATATTATATCGATTAAAAGAAAAGTAATGACTTCATAAATTGTATGGCATAATCCAAAATGTTTTTTAATTTGCAATATTTAACTTCAATATAAAAGTATAAAATACACTAATACGATACCTAAAAGATCACCATAAATACGTTGTTTATGATAATTATTATACCTAAATCATAATTTACAACTGTTATTGTCAATATAACCGTAAGTCCTAAATTTAAATTTATACATAATATAAAACATGAAATTTACCTAGTAGTTATGAAAATTGTAGAAAATTGATCAGGCTAACGAAGGAGACCCAGCAAAACATACGTCATGTATTTAATTTAAAAAGAAAACATTAAACATAAACATCTCATTATACCCACGTCGATCTTCACCTAAACCTAATGACCTACCGTCGTATGAATGATAATTTAGAGAACAATCATGCAGTGTATGATTTTGTTGCAAAGGCACACGTGCATAATTCGGTGAGAATTACATAATGAGAGAATAACAAAAGGGTATACTAATAATAAACGTAATGCCATGTGAGTTCCAGTATCGCGTGTTCGAAGAAGTTATAGGCTATAAATAACATCATATCTTAATGCACACGCCGAGCAACCAACGATTACCGATTGCGGAAATACTACAATAGTTTTCTTGTACATGGTTGTAATACGGAAATCACGTGGCTACCGTTCACGTGGACCCACCAAATATTGCAGTATAAAAACCCGTAACCAACCGGCGTACTCAGTCAGTCGTACATCGCGACTCGTAAGCCGAGAGTCTCGTCGTGTTGCAAGTACATTGAAATTGTAATTTCGATTTACTCTGAATACCGATCGAACGCGAACCGACGAACGTCTATCATCTCGTCGACGATCTTACTTATTATCTTACTTCCATTAGACGTGTCTCATACCGACAATAAGTGACTCCCCGAAAGTATTACGTTTTATATTGCACCAAATATCCAATTATTATTGTCATTGTTATTTTAAACTTATAAAACGTGTTAAAAATGTCTCGCTACTACGACGATGGGTTGGTCGAACTGACCGCGCAGCAGCAGGAACAGGATGACCGTCAGCAGGAGTTCACATACGCTTCGTCCTGCAGCCAGGTCATTTACCAAGACGGCAGTGGTAATGAAAAGAGCGGGGACAATAGTAGCAGTAGCAGCGGACGCAACAGCAGCAACGGGCGGCGCAACAGTGGCAACGATTTGGATTCGGACTCCGGTAATTGGACGGAGGACTCTGGGAGCAAGACGGGTTACAGTGGATCATCGAATTCGTCTGGGAATACCTCGAGATCCGATGCCGACAAAAAGGACAAAAAATCGTCGACCGGCGGTGACGGGGGCCACAGGAGAAAATGGTTCAACAAGTTGTGGTTCGCGATCGACCGGATGGACAGTGAGCGTAAGTCCCAGAGCAAGCCATCGCCGAAACCGGTCAAGAGCATTCTACGCCCCCCCACCAAGTACGTGTACGTGGTCGGCATGTCCGGATATCCGTCAAAGGTTCCCGTCTACCCTAAACGGATGTGAACCGTCCAGCCAACGTTAGTATCACCGCCGTTGCTTTGGAACCATGTTGGAAATCTTTATTCTTCCCACCAATGCCAACACCTTCGCATACCTCGTAATACAATGTGTGCATCACCATCTGGCACACAACCCACGACCGGCCACAATAGGTATCACACGAAAATCTCGTGACGTCCTCATTTCCCGTAAAAGTGTCATTTGCTGTCCTCAAGTGATCGTCGATACTTATATATTCACGACGGTCGAAAATATTACTCTTGCCATTTACTTCCAAAAACACACCAACGTCTCTTGCCATACTTATAAAATGTAAGCGATTTTCTATCATAATTATCGTATTGATTCCTTTATCCGAAAAATTATTTCTATTGATCTTTATCTCGATAAAATTCAACACTTGATTTTATTGCTTTCATATTATTATATAGGTTTATTGCTGTTATTTAAGTTACATTTAAAATATTATAATGAAAAAAATCCCTGTCAATTTTTGTCGCTAATTGGTTTTCCTAAAACATAATATTTTAATTGTCAGTTGTATGTAACTTTCTTCCTATAATAGATATTTTCTATTTTAAATTATGTGGTAAAAATAAATGAAAAATAAATAGTATCCATGGTACATTTATATTTCATATACTATTATATATACATTATAGAATTGATAAAACCTTATACGTTACTTAGGGTTTATTAAAAATATTATTTAATAAATAAGAGAGATTCGTAATACTGAACTATGAAACATTATTATAATCTATACTTTTCATTGTTTTCAATTGATAACTATGTGTCCATGTATCTACCCCTTAGTTAACGTGTGATTTTTAATGTGTTTCGTGTGAAATGAAGACAGATTTAGACAAAAGTCTATCAATAAAAATATACATTACAATAGAAGGTCGATGTTTTATTATTATAGTTATACTTATTACAGCCAGTCATTTGCTAATATTTTATCATACAAAAACCATGTATCCATTTTCCAAGTGTATTTGCGAGGAATAAGTATTGGTTTGTTCTTATCCTAAATAGATGGTTGTAAAAACTGAATGTTTCTTTGAAAATTAGTTTGATTAATATAGATTTAAACAACGAAAAAATTCTGGAACTCGCTCTGCTATATTATTGTAAGGGTGCAATGGACCTCGGTCATTGGGTAAGTTATTATAAATTGTAATGTATGTGTTAAATTAAAATACAATGATAGGTATCTTGTATACGAGATAGTGTGTCAGTCTATAGACAGAATTGACCAACCTTTCTCTACATTGTTCTTAATAAAAAAATAAAAAAATTGAGAATGCACCATTAAAATCTACTGAATATTTCTTAAAAACTCTCATATATTTACGAAGTATGATTTTTTTAAAATCATCAATGGAATATTTGTCAGTAGTTAAATATAGATTTTAATCGAACATAGTGTTCTAAATATCCCATTCCTAAATTACTTTCGAACAGACAAAGTCGGCAAATCAAAGAATTTATACAACCAACAAGGACTGGAAATGAATTTCTTTCAACTTGAAGTCATTTGTTGAGAATATTCATATGTTCGAAAATGTCTGTTATTGTTCGAGGTCGTTTAACCAATATTTTATCCTCAATATTTCAAATTCATCAGGCATTTCTTTAATTTTTCCTGAAAATGCAATAAATTTGTCGTTTAGACTCTAAAACCGTTCTGATATATCGTTCTAATTGACTATAAAATAATGTTTTAGATTTTGAACGGAGTGATGGAATCTATTGATTTGACATTGATGTGAGTTTTTTTTTTAATTTTTTTTTTTCCATTTGTGTCCGACGACACTTTTTTTGCTAGTAAAAATGCTTCGATTTTCTTAGACAGCAACTATTCTGATAGGAAAGTGAATATAGAAGGTACTTGGGCCAGTCAAAAATGCTTTTTAAAAACGTTGAAAAAAACGATAAAAAAATTACGAAAAAACGGAACATTTTATGCAAATTCACGTTCTGACAAAATACATTTTTTTAAAATGCTCCAACTCAAAAATGAATAATCACAAACACTTGAAATTGTTACCAAATCTTAAGTTAAATTTTCAAAGTATTTTGACATATTTTGACTTTTTTATGGATAATTTAATTTTTCAATTTTTGTAATTTTTTTTTTTTGAAATATCTATAAAATTTATTTGGCAGTCTGAAACCTCTTCAAAATTTAATACGATGTTTATAATAAGTTATACTTATCGTAACTAGAAATTATTGTAGATCGTTTTATTCAAATTTTTTTTATGAGCCCATAAATTTCAAATTTGTATAAAATATGTTAAAATCGCGATGATTTGCAAGTTATTTTGTTGTTGAAAATTCATAACATTTTTTCTGTTTATACTTAAGCTCAAAATTTGAACACTAGGTTGTCCATAAACTAATCTTTAAAAATATATAAAAAAAATTTTACCGGACTTAAAGGAAAACATTTGATGACTGTTTAAAATTTAAATTTTTACGAAATTGCATACTATTGCATTATATTTCAATTTAAATATAAAATACCATATTATTATGCACCCATTTTAGACCAACATATCATCTCCGTTCAGAACCGTTATTCGTATACAATGATTCCTATCATTGCATTCAAATTTAACAAATCCATTGGAATTACCTATCCTATGAACGAAGTGCACTCCGCCCCCAACTGTACAGCAGAATGAGGCCCACGCGGTTCTTTTTTTTTCACCAGTTCACATTTTGGTGCAATAATTATAATGATTTTAGATTGTTGTTATAATGCGAAACCTATATAATTCGTAGAAACATGAAACTATTACCAGTTCCTTAGATTTTAGAATTTTCTTTAAATAATTCTAGTCTCAAAATATTTTAATAATTTTCCTTCTTTTTATAAGCATTTGAAACAATCGATTTTTTTTTATATAAGTTTATATTTATAATCGTTTTTGCTGAGACAAAACACTTAAAAATTTAATAGAAGATTCTACATAAGTTGTTCTTACTTTCATTAAAAAATCATTAAAATACATTGAAACAATATTATACTTTATAAGTGTTTGATGAGTAAAAGCTGACATAATGTTCCAATTTAAATATAATATAATAAATATAACTAGATATATAATATCATAATATTATATTCTAGACTAACAAATCATCTCCATTCAGAATCGTTTTTCATATACAATTGATATTTTATTCAAATTCAACACAACCTAACCGCAGTGCACTCGGTGAATTCCCGGTTTTTATTTTTTATTTTAATTAAGTTTTCTTTTTTGGCAATTTGATTATATAAACTTTTTAGTATTTAGACCATCATGGCGTCTCACTATGTTTTACTATGCTGTTTGTATTCAACTTTTCAACAGGCTATTTTTGTCAACTTTTTTTCTTGTAAACTAATATCTAAATAGATACATTTTGATCTTACACAATAGAAAATAGTTAATTTCAATAATTAAAATTAACATATTATATTTTAGATTACTGTACAAGTATCTTTTAGTACTATAACTGTCATACTTGAACAACATATTACGGCCAACGGTAGTAAAAAGGTCTTATGTTATAAAATTTACTATCTACATTATGTTTTGTTGTTTAATTTGTGTATAACTATATTATCAAAGGTAATACTATTGAATTTAAATTATATTCCTCGCTCTTCTCAAAGTCTAAAATTATAAGTTTTACAATGAGTATATGTTTATGCTTTCTTAATAAATCTTGTGATTTTCCATTTCAAATCAGTATATAATGGATTTGTTGTTTTTATTTCTAATGATTTAAGTATCTTGCTCTATGGTCAATCCTAATGAATTTCCTCTATTGATTGCATAGGTCTTAAGATTTTCAATGACACTTGAAAATCGAGCCATAGCTGATACATGTGCACTAAAGTACAATAAAAATATAATATTACTTATTAAAACAAAATTGCACTTTATCATAGATTTATTTCAAATTTCCACGTAATTTCTATTTCAGTTAAATTAAAGATTCTAGATTACATACAGATCGTCCAATTATATACATCTAGCGGTACACAAAAGATAGGACATTTTTACGTTTCTACTTTATTTACACATTTCCAATAGCTTTTCACAAACTAACATAGTTATAACGAATTGATTAATTAAAATTTGGACACAACAACGTCTGTCAAGTCAGCTAGTAATTTAATAAATACGCATTAATGCATTCAGACACAATGTGTTTTATTAGAGAAAAAAACCAAAAGATAAAAAATAAAATGTACAGCCAGTGTTATTAATTATTATTTTTCTAATTTTTCTAATTATATTATAGTAGATACACAAAGTAAAAATAAATGATAATACCTTCATTTAATTACATGTTACTCGGATATGTTTCATAAATCATTATAACGAATAATTGGAGAAAGTTATTGTTAAAATACAAACTATTTTTGGTCAGTAAAATTATTATTATTATTAATATTTAGAAAAATGTTTTTAGAAAATACAAGGTCTTCACAAAATCAATTCGGTCAGGGGTAAGCTGGCCTATGAGACTATCCTACGATGACATACCTCTACTCGTAACTAGTGATAATACTTATCAATATCAATACTTACCTGTATGGCTGTATATTTATTATAATCTCGAGAACCACTCATCCGATCATTTTCCAGATGTTTCTATAGGTATCAGTAATAAAACTGTACATTTTATGTATTTTAATATTATGCGTGAAATTTCATGAAATCATTAAAAATTAATTTAATGATTATTTTAAATTCCTGCTCAAGAATTTTTGACAACATTATTGCGTTTTCAATAGTGCCTGTCTAACGCATACATCATAACGTAATTACGAATTTTTACTGGTCTGTAAATGAACACGAAAAAGTGTTTTTAACGCAAGAATCGAAGTAAGACGTACAAGTTATGATTGTCTGATAAAATGTTAAAAACGAAACCCTATTAATGTAATATATTTCGATTTACTGTTTTTCTTACAGTCGTTCCCACTCGTCTTGACTGTTTCATTCAGCTCCGATCGTTGCACCTGCAGCAGTGGCCGCCGTTATTCGCCTCAGTGGCCATCGCATACAGTTCACATTTTGCAGTACGTGGCGAAAATTACAACATCGTCGTCCCATCTACGGCTTAGCCTCAAATTTACACACCCGCCGCACTCCACCCAGTAGACTTATCTTAGATTGAGGAACACTTGTTCAAATGAAATGACTAAATTAGTGTCAGCACTCTTCGTGGTTGTTTCCGTCTTTGAAAACACAACTGCACTATTATACGATCATCGATCATATCATATACAATTACAGCTCTTTGTAAAATATGTAAAAAATTAAACAATAAAATAAAGCGAACACGGTTTCCTCTAGTTTCTGTTTTAATATATAATAATATATACGTCTTGCCTCTCGAGTACATTTATCTCTTGACTGTGAACAGTATTGAAAAATACGATTTTATCTATTCAATGGGTATACCGTATTATTTATTATACAACTATTATAATACAAAAGGAGTTATGTATAATAAATTACAATAAAAACTCTCTATAACGAACCAACATCTGGGAAATCTTCTATTAAATTTTAAATTATTTTGTCCCAGAGAAATATTTTTTATCAACAATTATGAAAAAAAAATTTCAAAATATCGAAAATTTCAAATGCTGATAAATTGTATAAAATCAATAAAATATTTAGCTAAAAAAAATACTAAAAGAATTGTCAACCTTAACAACTAATGAAAGTTTCAAGTTTCTACAATTTTTTTTAATTACGATAAGTACAACTTACAATAAACCTTGTATTAAATTTCCAAATTTTTTTGGAATGCCAAATCATTTTTATTGTTATATCAAAATAAAATAAAATAAAAATCGAAGTTTTAAATAGTCTATGAATAAGTTAAAAAAAAAAAAAAAATTATGTATAGAAAATGCTAATATAAACATTGGATGAAAATTTTAAATATTTGCAATTTTTGGGTATCAGTTAGACAGTATTTAAAAAAAATGTATTTTGTCAAAAAGTGGTTTTGCCACTTTTTGAAAAATTCCTGTTTTTCCGTAATTTTTTTTTGATTTTTCCCGATGCTATTAAAATGTTTTGAGAATGTTTAACTTTTGACCCGCCCGAATACTACAAAAAAAAAAACCGTATGGGCCTACAAGTTAGGGATGGAGTGCATCTCGTTCATAGGATAGGTCATTACAATGGATTTGTTAGATTTCAATGCTATGATAGGTATCATAGTATACGAATAACGATTTATACAAAATTTGCTTTTCAAACGCTTATAAAAAATAATTAGGTCTATGGATATGAATAATTTTGAAATGACAGTAAAAACAAGTATTGTGGAATCTTCTATTAAATTTTCCAGTATCTTATAACAAATAAATTATTTTATCAACTATTATAAAAAAAAGTTTTTTTTAAAAAAATCGAATATTTCAAATGCCTATGAGTATGGTGACCAGCCGTACTCTTTTTCGTAGGACAGTATTCTTTTTTGATATATTGTCCTATTGTCCTTATTACTAGTGTAAAATACATACAAATGTAATCTTTTTTTAAACAGTAAATCCTAAGAAAATGAAACTTTATACAAAATATTATTAAACATGAAATTTACATAGTGGTTATGAAAATTGTAGAAAATTAATCAGGCCAACGAAGGAGACCCAGCAAAACATACGTCATCTATTTAATTTAAAAAAAAAAACATTAAACATAAACACCTCATTATACCCACGTCGATTTTCACCTAAACCTAATGACCTACCATCGTATGAATTTAGAGAATGATCATGCAGTGTATGATTTTGTTGCAAAGGCACACGTGCATTATTCGGTGGGGTTTACATAATGAGAGAAAAACAAAAGTATTTATTAATAATAAACGTTATTCCATGTGAGTTTCAATATCGCGTGTTCGAAGAAGTTATAGGATATAAATAATCATATCTTTATACACACGCCAAGAAACCGACGATTAGCTATTGCGAAAACAGTACAATAGTTTTCTTGTAAATGGTTATGATACTGAAATCACGTGCTGCCGTTCGCGTGGACCATCGAATATTGCAGTATAAAAACCCGCAACCAACCGACGTCGGGCGTACACGGTCAGTCGTACATCGCGACTCGTAAGCCGAGAGTCTCGTCGTGTTGCAAGTACATTGAAATTGTAATTTCGATTTACTCCGAATACCGATCAAACACAAACCGACGGACGCGTTTTATCTCGTCGACGATCCTGCTATATTATCTTTCTTCCATTGGACGTGTCTCATACCGACAATAAGTGTCTCCCCGAAAGTATTACGTTTTATATAGCACCAACAATTATTATTGTTATTGTTATTTTAAACTTATAAAACGTGTTAAAAATGTCTCCCTACTACGACGATGGGTTGGTCGAACTGACCGCGCAGCAGCAGGAACAGGACGACTGTCAGCAGGAGTTCATGTACCCTTCGTCCTAATAATCCGTAATACAATGTGTGCATCACCATCTAGCGCACAACCCACGACCGGCCACGATAGTAATCACACGAAAATCTCGTGACGTCCTCATTTCCCGTAAAAGTGTAATTTGCTGTCCTCAAGAAATCGTCGATACTTATATTTTCACGACGGTCGAGAATATTACTCTTGTCATTTTCCTCCAAAAACACATCAACGTCTCATGCTATACATATAATATGTAAGCGATTTTGTATCATAATTATCGTATTGAATTCTTTATCCGAAAAATGATTTCTATTGAAATAGATCTTTATCTCGATAAAATTCAACACTTTATTTTACTACTATTATATTATTATAGGTATATTGCTGTTCTTTAAGTTACATTTAAAATATTATAATATTTATAATGAAAAAAAATCCCCGTCAATTTTTGTCGCAAATTGATTTTCCTAAAACATAATATTTTAATTGTCTGCAGTTGTATGTAACTTTCTTCCTATAATAGATATTTTCGATTTTAAATTATGTGGTAAAAATAAATGAAAAATAAATAGTATCCATAGTACATTTATATTTCATATAATATTATATATACATTAATATACATTATATACATTATAGAATTGATAAAACCTTATACGTTACTTAGGGTTTATTAAAAATATTTTTTAATAAATAAGAGAGATTCGTAATACTGAACTATGAAACATTATTATAGTCTATACTTTTCATTGTTTTCAATTGATAACTATGTGTCCATGTACCTACCCCTTAGTTAACGTGTGATTTTTAATGTGTTTCGTGTGAAATGAAGACAGATTTAGACAAAAGTCTATCAATAAAAATATACATTACAATAGAAGGTCGATGTTTTATTATTATAGTTATACTTATTACAGCCAGTCATTTGCTAATATTTTATCATACAAAAACCATGTATCCATTTTCCAAGTGTATTTGCGAGGAATAAGTATTGGTTTGTTCTTATCCTAAATAGATGGTTGTAAAAACTGAATGTTTCTTTGAAAATTAGTTTGATTAATATAGATTTAAACAACGAAAAAATTCTGGAACTCGCTCTGCTATATTATTGTAAGGGTGCAATGGACCTCGATCATTGGGTAAGTTATTATAAATTATAATGGTTGTATTAAATTTTAATACAATAATATGTATCTTGTATACGAGATAGTGTGTCAGTCTATATAGACACAGTTGACCAACCATTCTTTACATTGTTCTAAATAAAAAATAAAAAATTGAGAATGCACCATTAAAAACTAATATTAATGATTTACTTTACAATAATATAGGTAATATATTTATTTCTTTACATTAATTTAAATAAATTTTTTAGATTCTGAACGGAGTGATGGAATCTATTGGTTTTACAATGATGTGTGTTTTTTTTTTTTTTACTTTTTTTTTTTTTTGTGTCTGAGGATACGATTTTTGGTAGTAAAAATGCTTCGATTTTCTTAGACAGCAACTTTTCTGAAAGGAAAATGAATGTAGATGGACAATTCAAAAATCAAACGTTTTTAATACTTTTTTAAAAAATCGAAAAAACGATAAAAAAATTACAAAAAAACAGGAAATTTTATGCAAAATCACGTTTTTACAAACTACATTTTTTTAAAATGCTCTAACTCAAAAACGAAAAATCGTAAATACTTGAAATTTTTACCAAATGTTTATATTAGCCTTTTTCTATACATGGTTAAGTTTTCAAAGTATTTTGACTTACTTTGACTTATTTATAGACAATTTAAATTTTTGATTTTTGTAAGTTTTTTTTTTTTGAAATATCTATGAAATTTATTTGGCTTTCCGAAAACTCTTGAAAATTTAAAACAATGTTTATAACAAGTTTATCATATCGTAACTCAAAAATATCGTAGATGGTTTCACTCAGATTTTTTTATAAGCCCATAAAGCTCAAATTTGTATAAAATGTGTCAAAATCACGATAATTTGCAAGTTATTTTGTAGTTGAAAATTCATAAATTTTTTTCTGTTTATATTTAAGGTTCAAAATTTTATCACTAGGTTGTCCATAAGCTAATCTTCAAAAATATTTAAAAAAATTTCTACCGGACTTAAAAGAAAAAATTTTATGACTCTTTTGAAATTAAAATTTTTACGAAACTGTATTTTAATTCCATTTAAATATAAAATACTATATTATTATATACACATTTTAGACAAACATATTAACTCCGTTCAGAATCGTTATTCGTATACAATAATATCTATCATTGCATTCAAATTTAACAAATCCATTGTAATAATGACCTATCCTATAAACGAGGTACACTCCACCCCCAACTTTACAGCAAAAGGAGGCCCACCTGTTTTTTTTATTTAAGAGGTTTCAGTATAAACAATTATAGCTCAATAAATACTAAATTATAAAAAATAGCTTAACAGTTAATTATAATTGTGCAAAAATAAAAATTATGCGTTATTACATTATACAACAAACCGAAAATAACTGCAATTTTAAACAATAATAATGAGTAATTCAATAATAGTAAGATAATAATAATATATTATTGTGATGAGAATAAGAAGGTAAGACCTTGAGGTTCACTCCACCCTCCAACTGTACTGCAGAGCGAGGCCCATCCGGTTTTTTTTATAACCGTTGATAAAAAAATTTGACCTATTCAAAATACTTGAAAATTTAATATAAGATTCCACAGAAGTAGTTCTTGTTGTCATTCAAAATTTATTAAAATCCATAGGCACAATTTTTCAGTTTTTCCTTTCAGAAACGTTGCTGTTTATGAATACCGAAGCATTTTTACTACCAAAAAAGGTATCGTCAGACACGAAAATAAAAAAATTAAAAACACACATCATTGTAAAATCTATAGATTACATCACTCCGTTCAGAATCTAAAAAAAATAAAAAAAACACACATCATTGTAAAACCTATAGATTCCATCACTCCGTTCAGAATACGTTTTATACGTTAATAAAGTAAGTTATAACATCAATCACCCATCATAAGAGTGATACGGACGATACGGTATATTTATAAACCGCAATATTTATTATTAAAACCGTAAATACTTATTATTATCTCCATTGAATAATATTGGTGTATCCGAATTGGTTCCCGGGTTGTTACGAAGGGTATATCCGAATTGGTTCCCGGATGAAATGATTCACAGCAATTAGTTGTTCGTTCTATACTACTTGTATGAAGTGGCCGAAGTGGGGAGGGGGATACGGAGGGATGACATCACTCTACATTTTTGTATTTACATTTTTCATCCCTCTACTTATTTTGTCTAGAATAACGCATTCTTCCTAAGACTTGTGTTTTAAAATGAAATAATTATGGTTTATGTGTGTCAGTACTCAGTAGTAATTAATTATACTAGACATTAGTACAATAGTATTAGTATTAGAACATTAGTGTTATTTTTACTAAATTTGAAAATTATTTATTTATTTGTTTAGTTTTAAAGATTATTTATGATAGAAAAAGATTGTAGTATTCTGAAGCATAAACAAAATGTGAACTATAAAAAAAAAAAATACTATACAAGGTATGAAAAATGTTATAATAATATCAGGTAATCTGAATTGTAAGGCATCCCTCCACTTATCTTGAGCCATTTCGACTACTGCTTGTATATTCAGCCCACATTGTTGGTGGAAATAAACAATCTTCATCAATATAATTTTCTAGAATATAATCAAAAAAAATCTTCCAGCTTTTCATTGATAGGTTTTAATGACATCAACTCATTTATATAGCAACCGCTAACTTCTTGGGGTGATAATAAGAATAAGCCAAAAAATAATTTTAATATTCCTCCTATTTAAAAATCCTTATTTTTAAATTCTTTTAAAAGCCCTAATTGTTGTATCTTCCTCCACCATGCTTGGCCCAAGTGAAACCTACAACCTTTTCATTGAGCTAAAGGCCATACTTCAGAGATCGCTACATGAATGGACCTTTCAAAGTCCGCATATATTTTATATGGGCTTAAGTAATTTTGAATTAAACTAAAAGCTTTTGTGTACGTGTACACTAGTTTTATTTGGAAGTAAAAAGAAAACTAAATAGAATAATCAATAAAACCATTTTGTTGATATGATTTTTAAACCAATTCGGGAACCAATTCGGATGTGTGTCTCGTGTAATGTCGGAAACCAATTCGGACGTCAATTTTCAGGTATGGGAACCAATTCGTATGCAGCTGAATAATACTATACTAATAAGTGTTTGTAACAACATGTGTTGGGTTGCGTGCATGATCAAGGGTCCTAGCTACAAAATCTCGATTGACTTGAGGGAATAGAAACTTAGATCAATTTATAAAATGTTTATTCATATTATTGTGAAAACAATAAACGTAATATTTAAAAAAAAGAATAATATGCAAAATAAAATAATTATTTTTATGCTTGAATCATATAAATTATTAATATGTAAATTATACATATATAATATATATTGTACTATTATTGTAAAGTTACATTTTAGAAATAATAAACAATTAACAAATTTTATAAACTCCTAGTCTAAATAGGGATATAATTTTTTATTTTAAATAATGCAAGAGTCTTGCTGCAAGACCAAGACCAAGACTATAATGGTTCTACAAGACTAAGACCAAGACTTAGTCTGCAAGAACAAGACCAAGACCAAGACTGCCATAGTCTTGGTATTGGTCTTGGTTTGCTCATCACTAATACGCAGTAAATTCTTTTGCATATTTAACATTTTGTCATGCATATTTTATAATTTTTTTTGTCATATTTGCATGCATATTTTGCCTTTTTTTAACTCCTATAATTTCCGAATCCTAATTATTACATTACGATACATATTGTTTTATGGCTTGGTTCATGTGTTTGTATAACAATAAATATGTCGATACACGTGCACCTATTATATTTATAATACTGAATGTCTAAAAGGGCTCCGTAGTTATATATGAGTATTTTTAATCATGAAATGTATTGTTCTGATTTAATATGTCTTTTACTCGATTAATTGGGAAGAAAGAAAATTAAAAAAAATCACCCACCAAAATGTTTGTGGATTTTAGTTAATTTTTATGCAGCTACAGTTTTCGATCAAATAAAACAGAAATAATTTGTAAAAATAATTGTGATTTTGCTGCTTAGATACCTTATAATATGGTATAATAAATCATATGCGAAATACTCAAAGATTAGAGACTAAATAACTAAAAACCATTGCATTTTTTTTAATATACTATGAATAGATATTATATACATTTACCTATATAAAATCATAGCAAAATCCAAGTAGCCATAATAATATATTATAATATATGTATTTGTTATTATCTATAGACTATATTATTTTCTTTATGTACTTACTTTATTCTTAGAACACCTATGAAAAAAATAAACCTAAGATTATCAAATGAGATTATACAAAAAAAAACACAAGATACGTTTTTGTAATGTAACACTGCATTTTACACGTATTACCTTTATTATCACTAAACACCTAAACTCACCGTATAAAATTACTAATTTTGTCCGCTTTCGTTTGATGTTTATATTTTAAATCTATGTTAATCAAAACTAGTTTCCAAGAAATAGAATCAATGTTGGGAATACCTATATTTAGAATCTTAACTAACCAATATTTTTCCCTCACACATACATTTCAAAAGTGGATGGAAGATTATCGCATACTAAAATATTAGTAAATGACTAATTATAATACGTGGGTAAAATGAAAAAACATCGAATTCACATGGTAATATATATTTTTATTGTTACACTTTTGTTTAAATCTGTATTTATTTTATACGAAACACATTAAAAATCACACGCTAACTGAGGGGTAGGTACATGGAGGATACATAGTTATCACTTGGAAGCAATGGGGTGTAGATTATACGACTAATAATGTTTCATAGTTCAGTATTACGAATCTCTCTTTGTATTTAATAATAATTTTAATAAACACTAAGTAAAGTATAAGCTTAGATAAATTATCAATATATATATATATATATATATTATATATATGTAATTTAATAATACTAAAGGCACTATTTCTTTTTTATTTAATTTTACTACTTCATTTAAAATAGAGAACATCTATAATAGGACAAAATATATGAATACTTAAAATTGACAGTTAAAATATTATGTTTTAGGAAAACCAATTTGACACAAAATTTGACGTAGCTTTTTTTTCATTATAATATTTTAAATGTAACTTAAATAACAGCAATGTACCTATAATAATATAATAGCAATATAAGATTAATTGTTAAATTTTATCTAATATTAGCACTTAATTTTTAATAGGAAATATCAATTATAGGATGAATTAAAGTGATGAATATTTAATATTGACAATCAAAATATTATATTTTAGGAAAACCAATTTGCGACAAAAATTGAAGGGGCTTTTTTTTCATTATAATATTTTAAATGTAACATAAATAACAGCAATATACCTATAATAATATAATAGTATAATAAAATAAAGTGTTGAATTTTATCGAGACAAAATCTAGTTCAAAAGAAATCATTTTTCGGATAAAGGAATCGATACGATAGTTACGGTAGTAAATCGCTTACATTTCATATGTATATAGCAAGTGACATTGGTGCGTTTTTCGAGGTAAACAACGAGAGTAGTGTTCTCGACCGTCGTGAAAATATAACTATCGGCGATCACTTGAAGACAGCAAATGGGGCACTTTTAATTGAAACGAAGACGTCACGAGATTTTCGTGTGATACCGATCGTGGCCGGTCGTGGGTTGTACGCCTGATGGTAATGCACAGGTTGTATTACGGGATATGCGAAGGGGTCGGCGTTGGCGAGAAGGAGTAGGATTTCCAACGTGGTTCCAAAGCAACGGCGGCGATACTAACGTTGGCTGGACGGTTCACATACGTTTAGGGTAGACGGGAACCTTTGACGGAAACCCGGACATGCCGATCACGAACACGTATTCTGTGGGGGGCCGGAGGATGCTCTTGACCGGTTTCGGCGATGGCTTGCTCCGGGACTTGCGCTCACCGTCCATCCGGTCGATCGCGGACCACAACTTGTTGAACCATTTTCTCCTGTAGCCCCCGCCACCGCCGGTCGATGACTTTTTGTCCTTTGGTTCGGCATCGGATCCCGAGGCATTCCCGGACGAATTCGATGATCCACTGTAGCCCGTCTTGCTCCCAGAGTCCTCCGTCCAACTTGGCGTGTCCGAGTCCGAGTCGTTGTCGTTGCCGCTGTTGCGCCCGCTGCTACTGCTACTATTGCCCGCACTGCCATCACCGCCACCACCATCAACGTCTTGGTAAACGACCAGGCTGCAGGACGAGTACGAGTAGTTCTGCTGACGGTCGTCCTGCTCCTGCTGCTGCGCGGTCAGCTCGACTAGCCCGTCGTCGTAGTAGTGAGACATGTTGATCGCGTCACGTTACTTGGATTGTCGGAATGGTATAAAATAATATAATATATATTATACACTTTTGTCGTTTGTTGTCCGAAAACAATACAGTGTATATAATATCGAACACCGAAAATACGTTTAACGATATTGCGACAATACCGCGGGATTTTCGACGAAATAAAACGTCCGTCGGTAGTGTATATACGCGTTGAATTATTCAGAGTCGGTAGAGTGAATCGAAATTGTAATGAATTTCGACGATTTTTTTTTTTTTTTTCGCGAACGTTTGTTTGCAATACGGCAAGGCTCTCGGACTCGTGACGTACGACTGATCGAATATGCCGCTCGGCTGCGGGTATTTATACTGTTATGTGTGCGGGTCCACGTGAACGGCAGCCACGTGATTTCTGTATTATACATAATACGTACCTACAAGTAAACTTGTATTGCTTCGGCAATATTGCTATGACGGTGTCGGCCACGTTGTATGGTATTATTTATTTCCTGTCACGTCGTCGAACACACGATACAGGGACTCACATGTCACGGCATTTATCATACGTTTACATTTTTTTTTTCATCAATTCATAATGTAAGCCTAAAGCAGCGGTTCCAAGCCTGGGAGTAATTACCCCCCAAAGGGTAAAATACGATTTTTTTAGGGGTAAAGATTAAACTATTTATTTATTGTTTTACATACGTCATATCTATTATTATTATATTTGCATCAGTCATGTGAAATTGTAAACTACGATTTCAAAAGTATAATAATATATATATTATATTATATAATATAATAGAATTGTTGTTAATAGTTTTGAATATTACTTGTTTATAGTTCCATCAATAGAATTTACATTATACTAATGAACTACCTATCTAAATTTGATTTTTTTTTTTGTCACAATAGTTGTAAGTTGAAAAAATTATTAGATACCTATTATAATTATAATTAGCTTTTATTTTGTATATTATTTCTATGTATTATGTATTTACTGTACTCTTTGCCCTCGCGGACGTTATCTATCTATAAATAAAATAAATCTATAAAAATTATCTCGTGTCCAAATAACACTGATAATTGTATTTCCTTCAAATAATATTTATAATATATTTTGGCGAAAAATTGGTGGCAATGAGTATCCATTATTATTATCGGAAAAAGCCCTGAAAATACTGATCTCTTTTTCCACAACAGACTGGTGTGAAAGTGGATTTTCAACTATGGTAACAATGACAACAAAAGCAAGAAACCGATTAAACTTGGAACACAGCATCATAAGATGTGTATTGGCCGAAACTGAATCGAATATTATATACAGATTGTTAGAAATAAGCAATATTTACAGTCTCATTTACTAACATTATTATTATACTCATTGGTTGTAACTTGTAATAAAAACTCTTTTGTTTTCTTTGTTTGAAAAATTAAAATAAATTATGAATATAATCATAATGTATATTCTGTTTTCGTTATTTTTTTTATTCAACTTTTTTTTGGAGGGGGTATTTGTTAATATCTAACCTGATTTATAGGTAATAATCTCCAAAAGGTCAAGAACTAATGGCCTGCAAAAAATATGGATTTTAACGGTAAAATTTACTTACATTTCGGCAAAATATGGTAAATCGATTATTTTCTAATACAACAACTAGTAATGTCTTTACAAAAATCTCTATAATAACTGACGAAACTAGTGACTGTGAACATAACATGAACAAATGTCAACCATTGTTCGATTTTTTGATGGTTCTTTTGATAAATCTGTTGAATATTTTGTTTGTATATAACGACGTGTACCTCTAGGTGCACAATATATTTTTGATTTTCTATACGTGATCGTACTAAAGCAATATTTGATCTAACCTGATTAGTTGTGATAGCTGCGTGTGTTTTGATGGAGCATCTATTATGGCGGGAAACATGAATGATTTCCAGGCTAAATGCAAGGAAAATATTTCAAAATTTTTGTCTATTGTCTATTGTCTATTTTTGTCTATACCCAATGTTTTAACTTAGTGTTGGTAGATTCGATAGGTCGATCAAATTGTATTGTTTTCGATTTTTTTGGTACAACACAATTTTTATTTGGGCTTATACAATACAGTTAAAGTTGTCATACCACATTAAAAACTGTAGTGAACCAAATCAATTTAAAATTAAAAACTTTAAAGTCAATTTCCACAATTCGATGAGCATGTCGATTTATAGTTATTGTACTTTTTAACATGATCCCTGTAAGTGTAACAAAATGCTCTTATGAATGAACATTTTCGAAATGAGCAATAGTGAAATCAAAATTTCGTTGTACAATAACTCAACAAAGACTAGATACATTAATATTTTTATTTATTGAACAACGTAAGCAACAAAATAAATTATAGAGATGTAATTGAAGAGTTTAAATCGATGATACCTTCCAAACGTCGACTGGAGTTATAAAAATAATATTTGCTATCAAATATAACTTTTAGTTAATAAATATATTATACAGGTATTTATTTTATTTTTTAACATACGTTAAAAAATGTTAACACAATAGATCTACAGTTTGATAAGGTTACAGTTATGCATATGCGATATGCCAATACACGGAACTTTTTTTTTAGATTCCTTAACTTAACTTTCATTGTCATATTTGCCGTCAATTTGATATAGTATATTTAATCGTTTGTTGTTATGAATGCAACTTGATAGTTGATATCCTTAAAACTTATTTCACATCAGTAAATTAATATCATCGAAACGTACAAAATAATATAATGTCATATATTCAAAATTTCAACCATCCTTCATAGTATTGCGCACCGAATACGGAAAAACGATTTACAATAAGTGTGTGATTAGTAGAAGTAATATTTTAATGGCCTAAAAACCAAGATAAGATCACTTAAAGTCTAAAACGATTTTTTTTTAACAACCAACAAATAACAATAAATGGTTTGTCCCCTTTCAACTAATTATAAATGTACGAGTATGTCTTTATACCATAATTGTTTAATGTAATCATTTAGATATTTTTGATTAATTTTGTAAATATTTTGTTTATTAACTGAAAAATGTTACAAAAATACCAAATAATGACAAAAATACACTTTTAAAACCTTCATAAATACATTTCTAATATATAAAGTTATAGTTTTATAAGTCGAAAAAATTAATATTTCTTACAATTTTTACCCCTAGTTATTATATTTTAATAAATCTTTCCTAATCTATTTACAATATTATACAGTGAAAACTGTCTAAAGCGGAATCGCATGGGACCAACAAAAAAATCCGCTTAAAGCAGTTTTCCGCTTTATTCAATAAAACGGAAAAAATCCGGATTATTCAATTCAAATAAATAAGAAAAACCGAAGAATATTTTTCAAATTATTGTTTTAAATAACATAATTCATTAAAGTTAAACTAAAATAATGTTTTATAATTTATTAAATTTAAACTGAAATATAGGTTTTTTATTAAATACTAAGGCAATTAAATATAACGTATAAACATTTAGAATTTCCAAAAATGATGAAGAGTTTTTTAATTGTTTTAGAGTTATAAAGAAGAAAGTTCATATCGTTTATGATGCTATAATATGCATGGTATGTGCATATATTTTACGAATGTGTATAGAACAATTTTAACTTCTTTATCCATCACTATTAACGATGTACATTGTACATACGCATGTCGGCATACTTATATTTTATACCTTATTTTTGGTATAGGTTTGACACGTGCGTGTCATTTTCCGGTTTATGCAAGGTTTTTACTTGCATGGGACTTCAAAAATCGTTCTGTTTCCGCGTTATGAAGGTTCCGTTTTATTGAGGTTCAGCGTCTATATAAAACTATAGATGCGTGCCGGGACCAAAGAAAAATTCCGTATTGGATAGTTTTCCGTTTTATTTAGGGTCCGCTTTAGACAATTTTCATTGTATATGTATCTACTATACATTATTATGCCTATATCTATACTTATGTATAAGTAATTATTATTTTATTTGTAAGACGAAGGTATTAACTTAATAGTATTAAATAAATAAATGCAGTAGTATGTAAGTTCTTGTTGTATTATATAATGGATAAATAAAAAAATATTATAAAGTTTCTAAATTGCACTTTTTATATGCTATAGTGGTTATATATTAATTATTATTATTATGATTACTTATTAATTAATATATTAATAATGAATTATATTATTATCTTTTTTAAACCAAATTTATTTCATGGTGGTTTGTATCTACCCAATGCGTATTTATCTTTGAAGATTTTAACTTACCATTTGTTAACTAGGTATGATTTACAACTTGATATTCGTGTGTTGTTTTGAAAACTGGTAAATAAAAACTCCAGATTTTAGATTCTGAACGGAGTGATGAAATCTATTGGTTTTACAATGATGTGTGTTTTTTTTTGTTTTTTTTTTTTTTTGTGTCTGAGGACACCTTTTTTGGTAGTAAAAATGCTTCGATTTTCTTAAACAGCAACTTTTCTGGAAGGAAAGTGAATGTAGATGGTACTTGGGCGAGTCAAAAATCCAACTTTTTCAATACTTTTATTATTTACCTATGGTATAATGCTCTCTTTTGGTGTGTATTATATTTATACTTGTATAGGTGACCCAGTGACGGATGTACACTACTATTACAGTTCAGTAACTATATTGGAAAGAGTAACATTATTTTATTGCAAGCTTGCTTCTTTTGTTACAGTTAAGTTTTTTGTTTCAAATAAAAATATTTTCTTATTGTTTTAAATTTAAAATACCTCACACAACGCTAAAGACAAGAATATTTCATAGTACATTCTAGGTACAAACGAATAAATTACTGAGTCTTCTTATTTTCGTAAACATAAACACCACTGTCACACAATGATAATGATAAAAACATCATCTGCCGTTTATTGCTTTAAAAAAAAAAAAAAAATCCCCCACATTCGACATGAAGTTATAATTAATTGTGATGTTACATTTGTGTTCTTAATTACACGTTACATACGTGACATGAAACATTTATCAAGTTCTATTAAAATAATCTAGGTGAATAATGTCATTGATTTTACAAATAAAAAAAAACGTTGATATCACATCATAATATAATTCTTTATTGTTACATTTTTGTCTACCTACATCTAAACATTTAATTTATACGAAACACATATTAAAAATCCCACACTAATTAAGAGGTACGCAGAGGCGGTTACGTGAAAGCTATAGCTCTATAGTGTAGATCATAATAATAATGTTTCATACTTCAGTATTACAAATCTCTCTTGTTTTTAGTACAAATAAATTAAATTAATTTTAAGTAAAACATAAAATTGTTATAAATGTATACAAAACGAAACACAGTATAAAATATAAATTGCCGTTCATTCAACGAATACAATGTAATATTCAATTGCATTCGTCTACCGAGAGAATATTATCAAGTGCATTTGAAATGAATACAAGGCGTTATGAAAGAACGTTTTCAAACTGAAATGTCATTCTATTATAAAACTCGAAATGTACAGGTAGAAATATTACGTTTCAGGAGAGATCATTTTTGCAACAAATTCAACGGAAGTTATTTACCATACAATAACACTTCAAATGCAATTGCATTAAGATAACAGAGTAAACAAGTAAAATACTACTGCGAAGAACTTGATTGATGATTCAAATATGTAACTATATTTTATTACTCGAAATCATTTCCAATCGAAGACTAATTGGCGTATCTAAATATTGATTTTTGTCGATACATATACGATTAACAATCGTTTATATAATATTTTGTATTTTAAACGGTCTACGTTAAAATATATAAAAGCATAGGTTACTTTGTCGTGTTACATTTTTTTGACTCTAAAATCGGCAAACAGGTGGTGATTAGAAAAAAAAAAAAAGGTCATTTCTCTTAATATAAATAATTAAACAATTTAAAAACAATAATAATAACATTCATGCGTCTCGTATTATAAAAATAAAAAAACGATAATATTACAATAATATTGTATATAGTATTAAACGATTTAAACGTATATAAATCGTGAAATATAATATATTATTATGACGTACACGACATAATATAATATTATATATGCATCGACGGATGTGGCGCGAGATCAAAATGAAATAATATTATGGAGATGTATATGGACGAGGACGTGACGACATGGATGCCGATCGTGGTGGGCCATGGGTCGTATATGGGGTAAGTGTTGGCGCTATAATACTGCAACAGGATGAGAAGTGCTTGGAGACGTGCAACTGGGTGGTGTGGACACATTCACGCGCGTTTCGGGTAGACGGCCACCTTGGACGGAAGTCCGGACATGCCGATCACGTACACGTACTCGGTGGGCGGCCGGAGGATGGTCTTGACCGGGTGTCGCGGTGGCGGCGGTGGCGGCGGCGGATTGACAGCTCGACGCGTCTTCTTGCGGCGGTCGGCCTGCGGGTCCGCGCAGTCGATCACCGACCACAGGGTCTTCAGCCACTTGCCGTGGACCGCGCGCTGTTTCTCGTCCTTGGCCGACGACGACGACGACGACGACGACGACGACGACGACGACGACGACGACGACGACGGCGACACGCTGCCCGCGTACTCCGGCCACCCGTCGCAGGACGACGACGAGCACGAGGAGTTGCCCGAGTTGGATTCGTCGACCCGCTGATGATGACGGTCGGCGCACGGCTCGTACGCATTGCAGCCGCTACAACAGTCCGGTCGCCACGCGTAATTGCTCGTGCACGGCATGGTAACGTGCGAGAAAAACCGGCAGCGCCGACCGGTGATTGCGCTACGGTGTTCGGATAATATTACAATATAATATACAATGGATTATCGTGCGCTCGTGTTACGGAACGAGAGCGTGATGTGAACGACAATTGTAGACAATGCTACGAACGCGCGATATTGGTGTGTACACGGCGGCGCGGCGTTGACTGCGGAATGGACTGCGAGCTGGCCGGCAGCGTCGGAAACGGCTACTGAAACGTGTCCGTCGTGTCCGTGTCGTCTGAACACCCCCGCATGGGGGCCGGCGCGCTTTTCGTCCGCTACACGACGCTCGGGCGCACGAGGCTCGCCGACGACGGCCACGACGTGCGCGTGTTTAGGTGGCACGTGACGAACACTTGTGGCGCATGCGGTGCGCCGCGGCCCGCCCGCCGCCCGAGCGACACGGCGTGTGCTGCCGATGAAATTTCATCCCGCCACCACGAGAACGCGGTACCCTGGCAGTGGTGTTCCCGTAGAGTATACATGCTACATAACATACGCCGTATGCTCTCAACTTTGTTATTTTAAACATTCACGGGCGTACTGCGTAGTATAGTCACTCTCAAGCAGTTCGTGAGGAGAAATACAAAATATAATATTATATAACAATTGATCCGACGATTATTGTTTAAACACATTTTGTAATGGATATTAATTCTTTGCTCCAGACGAACAAGCTCATTATTAATATTTAAATTTTTTTGTTAATATCTATTTACACATTTATATGTACCGCATAATTAAAAATTAAAAATGTCCATAATATGAGAGACTTGTCAGCGTATAGTAAAATGTCGACAAAATTGATGGGACCGTCACTGATATCACCTGTATTCATAGGCGTGTTTACGGCCAATCTGGCCATGGCCAGACATGCGAATGATACTTTCTTTGTTACCACTATTTACTATTGATTATAGAAGTATATTATAATTATTATATTGTTCTATGATAATATTATCTATGCGTGATATTAATTGTTAGGGTAGTTCTGTACATTATTATCTTCGCGATACAATGACCAAATAATATATACCCCACCATTTATGATAGAATTATGATAACATTTGTGATACAGTTAAACATTCAGATGTGAAAGAAATATCTAGAGGTTTAATTTTACAAATAAAAAATTTTGAGCTTATATTTGCTTTAAATATGCTTCATTCTGTACTGTTACTAAATGTCAAAGTTAACTCGTGTTTACAAACTGAAGAATTAAATCTATTAACATATATTAATTTGATTCAATCCTTAAAACAATAATTATCCCAGTTAAGACCAGATGCTACATTTTTTTAATGATATTTATCGTGACACTGTCAAACATTGTGAAGAAAACAATGCGGCGATACCCAATGTTAGAAAACGTAAAATATATCTACAAGGAGGATTGATTATGTTGCAAACAATCAATAATTTGCTGACGCGAAAGAAGAAGAATTGAGAATTTCATGTTTTAATGTGGTTCTAGATATTTATTTAATGACCTAAATGATCACTTTAATCAAGAAACTTTAAATCTTATAACCTTGCCGTTGGAAATGTTTTAAAGCTTGAACCAACTAAAGTAAATATTCTGTGCTTAGTGTGCTTTTGAAGTGATTTTGAAGTTGATTGTAATGATTTAAATGAGGAAATTCAACTTCTACGAAATATATACCTAATGTTCCATTAGGTCCCACTTCAAAAACTATACTTCATTGGATTGAATTTCTTAATTAGAAGCACCAAAAAAATATTTTATTGAAATTTTACAAAGTTATTGTACTTTTTAGCACAATACCTGTAACTAGTTGCTCTTGCGAGAGAGCATTTTCGAAATTAACGATGGTTAAATCGAAAGTTTGACGTACTATGACTCGGCAAAGACTATTCATTAATGATTTTATTCATTGAACTGTAAATGACAAATAATATAAACTATAACGACGTGATTGAAGAATTTAAAGTTATGACACCATCAAAATTTCGTCTCATGTTATAAGTAGGTAAATTTAATTTTCAATAATAGTTTTGACTTACTAAAATGTTATACCAAAAAATAAAGGATCAACAATTTTAATTTATGATTTATTATGAAATTTTTCTTGATCATACCTGCGAACGAATTCTAGACACGCTTATACCTGTATTATAATGTTATTATAAGGTAAAGGACTTGTATAACATTTGAATATTTGTTTTGCACAGTCACAAAAATAGCAGAGTAAGTATGTTGTTGTTACTGTCATTTAAAAATTATTTAAATCCATAGGCACAATTATTTTTTATAAGCGTTTGAAAAGCAAATTTTAAATAAATCGTTATTCGTATACTATGATACCTATCATTGCATTCAAATTTAACAAATCCATTGTAATGACCTATCCTATGAACGAGGTTCACTCCACCCCCCCCCCCTGTACAGCAGAGCGAGACCCATCCGGTTCTTTTTTTTACATTTCAAAAGTTTTATTGGTACAAATAGTAATTAAAATATTGGGGGAAAGATCACAGTATAATTAATAGGTACGAAATATGTTTTTTTCTTATTTACCTTAAGAATTATAGTTTACAACTAAGGATTTTGACAGGTTTTCAAAAGTATAAATAAATGTTTTCAAATATATTTTCATGCAGACGTAGTTTACAACAAATTTATTTTAATACAGAGTGGGGCGTGGTTACTTCCTTATTTTAAAAAATCATAACACAAAAAGTATTAGCAATATTGATTTAGTTATTTTTTTCTGTGTATAGGGGTACATTTAAAGTTTTATTTTATTCGATTTTAAAAACGGCATCTCGAAGGTGGCCACCATTCTCATTAATGCACTGAGATAGTCGGAATTTGAAATGGTTGTTCACTTTTTCCAGCATGGCAGCATATCTGTGCTTATGTCAGCAATAGTAGCACGAATATTGTTTTTAAGATGACGAAGTGTCTTTAGACGATCCGTGTATACTAACGATTTAAGGTAGCCCCACAGGAAAATATCATATGGGGCTAAATCTGGCGATCGTGCTGGCCACTGAAGATCACCTCTAAGAGAGATTAGCCGTCAGGGAAGTGTTCATGCAAGATATTCAACGTGGATTAAGTTGTTGCACCACTGCCAATTTGCATGGGTGAATTAAGTTTCTCATGAAGGATTCGTTTCACTGTGCGACTAAAAATCCCTAAAGCAACCGAATGTTTGCGTGGAGATCGTCTAGGGGATTTCAAAATCGCCGCCCTCATCCTTTTAATGTTTTCTGGCGTCATGATGGTTCTGGAAGGTCTATTACGTGTCTTCTGCACTCTACCGTTATCCCTGAATGTGTCTTCCCACAAATAAATTGATTTCCGATCAGGCACACGACCTGCAGGTGCGATATTGAAATGGTTTCTGAAAGCACACTGAGTTACGATGATCGAACGGTTAAAAGAAAAGTAGGTCTCCACGACGAACGCGCGCTATTGCTCTGTCCACTGCATTGTTGACACTGAAATAATCATAACAAAAATCTTAAATAACGTGCTTTCGAACAAGCCATAAACCTACCCTCTTCTATTAATAGCCGCTCAGTTGCGAGAGTTTCGGATAAGGAAGTAAGTTACTTCAAGTAACCACGCCCCACCCTGTATTTTAACATGATCAAAATGTGACATTTTTTTGAAATTTTATTTATTATTGGAAATTAAAAAAAGTCATAACTATGCAGTAAAAAGTTATTTTGTTTTAAAATATGAGTACATTTTTAAAAATTCTTTAGATATGAGAAAATAAGCCACATGAAATTTCATTTTTCAACTCGTTAGGTTATGATTAAAATTTGTATCTTATCTAGCAACTTTTTAGTGTACTCACTAAAAACATTTAAACATACATTTTCATAAACTTCCGGCCCCTATTTATATTAGCGATATCAAAACACACGTGACCCAGTGACCGTTTAGTTTTATTTCTTAAGCTATTTTTATTTTCAAATATCATCGTTAAATGATCAGTGTATGAGTGATATTTACAGGTATTAGTCGCGAGTTTTATTAGTCAATTGACCATCATCGTGAACAAATATAATCTTTTTGTTGTGTTAGTCAAGTCGTAGAAAAAAATTTTTTCGTTAAATAAATATAAGGGTGTATGCATTTTTTAACAATAATATATTGAAATATTAAAATACAAAATATTAATTTAATTCTTTCTAAATTATCTATTTATTTATAAATTGATTCATACAGTCGTATGATAAATAAATAAATATTAATGTTATAATAATTTACATACATAATAATATAACCATTATTTTTTTCCCTATAATAATTTGGGAGCCGTCAAATTATTGCGAAGACAAAAAGAAAGCTTGTTATGAAAAAGTTTAAATACCTTAGCTCTAAAAAATCATAATTATCCAATGCAACGTGTTAGGTAACAAAATAGTATCATGGTTGTAGTCAAATCACGTGGCATGTATTTTAAATGATGCCCCGAAGGGCCGGAACGTCACGTTGTTGTACAACTATACAAATCTAAAAATAATATTAGATACTGAGTATTATTTTGAAATGTATAATATTATCGTCAACGGTAAATGAAAATAATAATAATAATATCCTTACATCGCTGAATAGGAAAACAATAATAACTCTTACAACAATACAATGTTTGAATTACTGATCAAACGAAGTCAAATACGCCATAGTAATTTTAGTAATTATTATCGTATTCGAGTATATTAAAAATTGAATATTTCTGTATACTTGTAATACGTTTAACATAATAAACTCAATAAGTACGTTTAGCGATTATATAGTTCATATTTATTTATTCAAAAAATATAAAAGCTTAGGTTCAAAAATTTTTTCCATATACGTATGTATATTATAAGAATGTATACCTATATAATGTATAGATAATAATTAACAATCATTTTCATTAGAATATTATGTACACAATTGTCATGATTTGCCCATCGACGAACATTTCCATAAATTTTTTTTTTAACATTTCCTCTAATTAAAATTTGTTGTACCGTTTTTACATACGATTTTTAGGTGAGTTTCCTGGCATTATGAACGACAAAATATTATTTATAACGTTGTTTCGATGGTTATTATAGTAGATTAAGTAGATGGTTTTATAGGCATTATAGTAGCGATCCTCAAGCTAGGTATTTATACAGTTTTCATTAGCTATTAAGTCTGTGCAAGGAATGTGTCAAATAAAAATCAAACAAATTGCAAGCAAATGGATTAAATGTTCATGTAATATAGTATTCCGTGTTGCCAAGAATCTTAGGCAAGTCATAGCTCATAGCATAAACATTTTCGATCTACAAACACATATTTATATTAATTATTAAGTGTCAATAAAAGAAAAACAAAAACAAACAATTCATTAATTTAATAATAGATTAATTATTGAATAATAATTTCAATAATAGAATTTCGGTACTTCCATTAGTATAATAAACGTGTACCAATATGTTATTATCTATCAACTTTATCAATATATTCAATTATGAATACTACTTAACAAATTAACAAGACTATTGAAATTAGTACAAAATAATATTTGAAATAAATGCGTAATATCAGAATATTTGCCCCAGAATATTTACAACTACAATTTCTGATTAAAACCATGAGATGATGTAACGGCTGAATATTGTCTTTCTCTTTTGTAATAAATTAATTTTAACTCTGACCCTGAATTCAGTATCTATTCGTGGATAAACAGCTTATGTAATATTTTACATCATATTATATGCTAAGCCTTTTTCCACATTACATTTCAACAGTCTGAAACGTGTGTACATGTACCTACCCTTGGATCATGTTTTGATTGTTTAAATTATGACAGTGTATTAATTATGAAGTTCAATCACCCTATGAGTATAGAAACAAAATAGCACAAGTAACCCTTGATATTTCTAGGAATAAATAAATTCGAAGTTTGAAAAAAAAATTTATCGTAACTTTTAAACTTCATAATTTACAATTATATCATTTATTTGTATGTATGTATACAGGTAAACCGAAGTTTAAATTTCTATTAAGTCACCATAAAAAGGTTCCTTTTTAATCAGAGGTATTCCGTTATTACCTAACTATAAATGCATGTATATGATTTCAATAATTTATTATGTTTTTTTCTAATTCAAATTAGTACCTATATCATAACATCGAGTAAATCAGTATAATGGTATACAGCAAATATATTATATCAATACAATGCAACAATGCCCCTGTATAACAATATATTATTAAATCATGATTGGAAAAAGCACATTGAGCATTTATCCGCGAATTAATATTCAAATAAAAATAATAATATCCACCCACTTGACGCGAACCGATTACAATTGTCGCATCTTGGTCAATATTACGAATATTAATTTATGGTATTCTCGATTTTTCCATTTTAGATTATAAACGGAGTGATGGAATCTATTGATTTTACAATGATGTGTGTGGTTTTTTTTAATTTTTTTTTTTTTATTTATTTATTTTTTTTTTTTTTGTGTCTGTCGACACCTTTCTTTGCAGTAAAATTGCTTCGATTTACTTAAACCGCAACTTTTCTGAAAGGAAAGTGAATGTAGATGGTACTTGGGCGAGTCAAAAATCCAACTTTTTTAATACTTTTTGAAAAATCGAAAAAAACGATAAAAAAAATTACGAAAAAATGGGAAAATTTACGCAAAATCACGTTTTTACAAACTACATTTTTTTAAAATGCTCTAACTCAAAAACGAAAAACCGCAACAACTTGAAATTTTCACCAAATCTTTATATTGGCATTCTCTACACATACTTAAGTTTTCAAAGTATTTTGACATATTTTGACTTATTTATAGACAATTTAAATTTTTGATTTTTGTAAAAAATTTTTTTTAAACATCTATGAAATTTAATTGGCTGGCCGAAAACTTGAAAATTTAATACAAGATTTATAACAAGTTTAACTTATTGTAACTAAAAAATATCAGAGATCGTTTCACTCAAATTTTTTTTATTAACCCATAAAGTTCAAATTTGTATAAAATATGTTAAAATCGTGATAATTTGCAAGTTATTTTGTAGTTGAAAATTCATAAAATTTTTTCTGTTTATACTTAAAGTTCAAAATTTGAACACTAGTTTGTCCATAAGCTAATATTCAAAAATATATAAAAAAATTTCTACCGGACCAAAAGGAAAAAATTTTATGACCTCTTGAAATTTAAATTTTTACGAAATTGCATTATTATTCAATTTAAATATAAAATACTATATTATTATATACACATTTTAGACAAACATATTAACTCCGTTCAGAATCGTTATTCGTATACAATGGTATCTATCATTGCATTCAAATTTAACAAATCCATTGTAATAATTACCTATCCTATAAACGAGGTGCACTCCACCCCCAACTGTACAGCAAAGTGAGGCCCATCCGTTTTTTTTTTATGGAACTTTATTGTAAATAAAATGATATCATTTTATTCTGATGCTATTGCAAGAAACACTTCGGATCGTTGCGATTCAATCAGTCCTACAAGGTTAAATATTGTTTAAAAATTTACGACAATACAATCGCTGTTGATCCTTTGCGCGTGTCCTCCTTCGTGTTCTTTGTGATTATTATTACGGCCTCCGAACGATGTAAACACAACGTTTGGACTGAATTCGCTATTCATTTATAATATATCGGCTTACCTGAAACCTTATCCTTATCCATTTTTCCCTGTGTTCTGTTTCGTCGCATGTCGCGTGTGTATATCAATATTATAATATAATCCAGCGACGGACGCCTGACGATTCCTTTTGGGTCATCTCCTCTCGGCCAGCCATCATCCATCGTTAATGTACGCCGAAATGTCATCATTGGTCCTGACCTAAATTCTGCATATAAGTAGACGATATTATGTATTATACGCGCTACAATATAATCATTCGTTCGGTGATGTTAGCCAAAGTACACACCGCTGTAATATGATATGTACTATGCGTACTCGGTACACTTGGGTCCCACGAAATTTGGCAGTACAGTACTGAAATTACAACAGTTTATAACATTAAATACATGATATACATGTTACGTGCAATACACGTAGGCACATATTATAATAATAATGTAATAATACCTTGTTAGGCACTATAGACTTGCGACGCAAGTGGATTGCTAGGAATATCAATACGAATATCAATAGAAAGCGAACGGGGGACTGGATAGTTTTAATGATAATATTATTGTTACCATTAATGTAATATTAGATCTCCGCGTTGAAAACGTGCAGGCTTTAGACTCCTGGAATCAAGTCACGATATTATTTAAGGGGGAAATTTAATCACGGGTGCCGGGTGTGCGAAACCCATAACGATAAAATAACCCTTACAAAATTCTTCGGATCTCTTATTGTTAATGTTTTTCATTTATTTCACTATAATGTACAATGTTTGTTATGATATTATTTGCCTTTTCCATACGATCATGTTGAACATACAGAACATAGAAAACTACTAAAACCTCTAAAAAAAAAAATAACGTTATAATATTATTATACGACCAGATTTTTACATAAATGGTAATAAAATAAATTATATTATTATTGATCATCTCATATTATACTGTCCGATAAAGAGGTGACACGTATGAACTTCAAGAATTAATTATAATAAGGCTGAATTGTCTATAGGCAACTCTTCTAAGTTACGTCCATCAGTTTATACGACCAATACGTGTCAATGAATGCACAAAATAAACAGGATAAGACATTTGATAGTTGGTCATGCACTAGGTATACATAAAAGTTATATAATTTAAAAAAATATATTTTGTAACAAAAGTAATTTACTATCAAAGAGTTTTTTTATACAATTTTTCGGCGTGGATTTTTTTCATACATACCATACTTGATTAGTTTGAGTGTAACTATACATAAATATTCTAATTGATGTATATTTTCGTCATTTTTAAGTTTAAAGTTAGTACATAATTTTTTGTTTTTCTTGGAAGGAATTTATATTTTAATATATTCAAATATTTCAATAATACACATTATTTTATTCAAATAATATCATAAGATGCGAGGCATATTATACAAAGCAAAAACACATATCCACGCGTAATCTAGTCATCCTATTAAATAATATATATGAATATAATATTGTGGTAAAATCATATTTTTTTTTCCATAAATCAAAAACGAAATTTGAGCCACTGCAATAATTCCATGAAAATTGTTGTAGATAAGAGCAACTATACACACGTCATACAATACACTTAATTACAATTTACAATCCTAAATCAAAGAGAACATTATACGGTACTGCAATAATATTTCACTTTATGCTCCATTTACAGTAAATATATCCTAATGCAATCGACAGTCATGCATTTGTATAAATTAATATGCGAGCATTAATTATATAATTAGCTATGGCAATTCAAAATTTGACCAAGTATTACAACGAGACACCAATACACTATTAATGTCAAGCCGGTGAAATCTGATTGTATTTAAGATTTTGATTAAAGAATAGAAACTCCCTTGTGACTCTTATATGTAGACCTGATAAACTTTTTAATCTTTTCATATTTAGCAATTTTTAAACAATCGAGTGCTTTCACTGAACAATACTTAAAAACAATCGTTCGGATGCAATAATTGTCAAAAATCCTTAATACGGTGGCTAAAACGAATTACTGTTCAAAATATAAACATTAACTAATACTTTATTCTATGCTAAATATTCATGTTATATAGTGGCTGCGTAGTATAAATTATAATAATATAATGTTTGCATTATACAAATACTTACTCTACATAATGTTTCGTGCAAAATATTTATAGCGATATTATTCTGTTTATAATGTCAACAAATGGTTACTATGACTACTTATAATATGGTCAATATGTACAAGATTATTGACCCCATATAATATGCGTGGAGTCTTAAGACAGAACAGTATCGTGTTTCGTTGTGTCGTATAGTTGTTTTCTTTTTGTAGCCAGATAAACACAGCGTGTCGCATGATCAACAATATTTTTCCACCGCCCATATCAACATGGTAGTGAAATCGGTAAGTTTGGTCGAATTGAAGAAACAACAATGGGCGAAGGAAAAAGGTGAACTATTTTTTATTCGATTTGGTCTGTATAGTTTTGTTTACAAAAGCTTGTCTTATTATACCGTTTGTCTGTGCGTTCCAGAGGAACTCGTGAAACTTAATGGATGCTGGAAAAATCAAAAAACACCAATTGTTTACAACGATCAAAGGTATGTTGTTCTGCTAACGTGTGTACGCGACCATCGTCAAATGTACAATAAGTCATTAAATAATTGTTTTTGTTTAAGGGATCACGTTATGTATAAGGAAACACAGCGTCCAATTGACATGGATCGTCTTGTCACAAACAGAGATATTCAATCACAAAAGAATTTAAGTTTTCCTCCGATCTCTAATGAAAATCAAAAACAAAATAATATACACAACGTAAGATAGTGCGATTTTATTAATTACAGTACATTATATATCTAGTTATTGGTTTTTGAATACATTATTTTTTTGTGTATGAAACTTACACTATACTTCATGTCTTCATATAATCTGATTAGTATTATTTTGCATGTGCAGAATATTTACATGAGTAAAATGGAAAAAGATTTAAACAGTGATAACCATAACGGAGTGCCGGATGAATTCAAACCAAAAAGTACTCACACTATGTAGGTTTAATTATTTTCGAAGTGGAAAAATAAAAAATATTTATTACCTATAGCTTAAAAATTAATAAAATATTATTTATGTGAATTGAAAAGTTTAAATCGGACGTACACAATATCAAAGGAAAATAGTGCTAAAGTAGGAGGTACGTTAGAAAGACAAAAATGGGATAAACAATATAATGTTTTGAATTCTCCAAACTTTAATTCAAACGAAAGAAAATATTTAACAAATGAAAGCAGTAATGAAACACCAGCTTGGGTTGAGTATTCCTCAGAAAACTCGTAAGTAATGAGAAGAATAAAATTATATTATTAAAGTAGAGTTAATAAACTTGGAACATTCATTTTGCAATAAAATAAAATTTTTATTTGGATTAATCTATACACAAATATCGTTAAATTAAAACCGACCTTACGTCGTTATTGTAATTTAATATTACTTTTAAATTAAATCATTTTATTACTTATAAGTTATAAGTATTTAAAGTTTAGCTGAATTTATGTTTTTCAAGGTATATGTATAAAATAAATTGTTTTATTAAAATCGTGGGTAAACACTTAAATTAAGGTCTAAGGACTAGTAGAATTTAGTATTAACAGTGCAAATAATATATCAAATATTAAAATATAGATGAATTAATTTGGTAATGTACTTGCACATGCTGCACTTGTAAATAGCTGAGACCCACAAGGCCACAAAATATGCGTATAAATATTATTTATTTAAATATATTTTAAATAGTTTTACTGCCAATGATAATGGAAAAACACGGTTTGAAGAAACTCGCAAAATGCCTGATTTCAAAGGCAGCTGTGATACATTGTGTTCATTAGATTCGTACAATATTAATAACAGGTACCTACCTAAGTAAAAAATATTTTATATACTCCATTATGAACTTACACTTTTTCGAAAATAAAAAAGTATGTAATATAAATAATAATTGTGGGTTGTTTTCTTAAGAGCTTTGGAAAAATTTAAGAAAAATGAATATACTAAAATATAATCTAAATATTATCTATTGTTTATGTACCCAATTGCTTGTAACTTTTAGAACTTACTTATTGGGCCAAAATATTCCATTAACCACAGAAGAGCTGGCTGCTAGAGAAGTTAAGAGACAAAAAGCAATGGAACTCCAAGAAGCAATTAAACAACAGGTGAACGGCTACATTTTTATTGAATTCGTGTCATTTATACGTCATGTTAAATGTTTATAGTTAAAAGAACGACAGTTAAAAAAAAGAGAAGAAGCGGAAAAGAAAAAAATGGACGACTTAGCTGAAGAACAACGAATACAAAAACAGCAAGAAATCGAAAAAAAACGATTAGAAGATGAATTGAAGCGTCAGAGGGAGAAAGAAGTATTATATAGTTTATAGATTCATTAAAATTATAAGAACTAATTCTTATAATTTATAACACTTATTATATAATTCTTTTTTTTTTTACATTTGTAACATTTAACTTATTATTCAATCGTTCCAAACAGTTGTGTGACGAACGCAAAGCCAAAGCAATGCAAGAAGTTTTGGAAAATGCTCAAAAACAAGCAAAAGAAGACAAATCCAAACACATGCAAAAAAAACGACATAACCAAGATGAAATCAAAGAAGAAATTGCAGAAAAAGTGATTGACAGTAACTGTGAATATAAAATTTTTCCAGAACCTCCTAAGCAACAACAAATAACCGCACCTGAACCTCCAGTAGAGCAGCCGAAAGAGATATCCAAGTTACCAGAAACCGACGCAATACTTCAAACTTCTCTCTCTCCGATTAATCGTCAAAAATTAATAACACCCAGCAAATTTCGCAGTCAAACTACAAGTGTAGCAATACAGACGGAACTGTTAAAGTAAAACTAAAGACGTTACAAACTATACGTTTAGAAATGTAATCAAGTTCAGTTTGTAAAATTGTGTTCATTATTTAGAAAACCAAAACTGATTGGAAATATTTTCCAAAAATCGATAGATTTAGACAAAAGACCAAAGTGGGGAGTGAACAGACCAGAAGTCCAGTACATCAAACAAAGTGCCAAAGATCCCAATTACCAGTTAAAGTTAAGACAAAAGTCGTCTTGGAGCAGACGTACGAATAGTACAAATTCGTCAAAAAGTCAATCAGACATTGTTAACGGACGAGCTGGGTAATACTCGTATACAAAGATAACAAACTAATATTGTGTTAATAGTTTTTAATAATTTTCTTTATGAATATTTTCATATAAAGCTATTCGTTGCCGGATAATTACTCTAAAAAAATGTCTGCGTATGGTCGGCCAAATTTTGCAGGTGTGGAACATTTTAATTTAAAAACGATTGTACATAAAATATATAGGGCGGCACTTATGTTATTTTAGAAATGAATACGAGCAAAGGTATTTCAAACAAAACACCTACGACGGATAGTATATCGGTTAGTGATGTGTTATACCAGTTATCTTCATTGCGAAAAGTAAGTAAAAAACTTATACGAATCGTATTAATAAATAAAAATATATTTGGTTTTTATTTTATTAAACAAATTGAAATTTAATTATACCACTTAATAAGGTCAATGGGCTATGGGATTTTAAATTTCTGTTCAAAACTCGTAAAATATTTTATATTAAAAAAAAAAAAAAAAAAATCACTTTCACGTATAAGAACGATCGCATCAAATAAGATAGAACCAGCCCCAAACGAAATATTTGCCAGAAAATGAATTGAAGGAACGAACGTTACTAATAAGCACTTAAGTTCTGATGGATTGCTGAAAATCATACCTAATAACCTAATAACATTTTTACTGAGGCCTTTCTAAATAATACAAAAATTAAGAACACACACATATTTATTATGTTATTATACTATCTACTTCACATAAGTAATAATTATTATTATAATTATTAATAATAAATAATTACATAAATTATTATTAATTTTTACATAAAAATAATGAACATTAATCATGGACAAATAATTATTATTAATTTTTACATTATTTATTTATTTCGTTACAGGTATTAGAAACCAAACGAAAACATTGGAAGAGTGTTATTGCTGACGAATCCCCGTCTTCGGATTCTTCGTGATTTATTAAAATGATAAATTGTACAAATTATTACTTAGATATTTGACAGCATAGTCGAAAATGTATTATCGATTATCTTTTTCGTTATTGTTTACTAAAACATTTATTTAAAATATTTACAGGCAGTGAAATAATAAAATATAATATAAAGTTCTTTCAAACAAAAAACCAATCTACATAGGGTACAATATACTAACATCCATTCAAAGTTCTTTTAGTACAAAGAACTTTACTAACTAGTAGTTTAATTCTGCTACCAGTGTATCTATGTTCAATTGAAACCGAGCACGTGGTATACCTAAGTACTTATTTAAATGTTTACAAAAGGTTACGAAATTGATAATTTATTAAATTATATTCTTTTATTTCAATTATATGATTATTAGTTATAATAAAAGACTCTAAAGCTGTTTGATCAAAATTTACAATATGTTACTAGGTTTTTATGGAATAGGTAAAAAATTAAATACATTCCTTAACCTTCTTAAGTTACACTATTTAATTAAAAAGCTTCTAGGTTTCTTTATTATTATATAAATACAAGTGTTTGTAGTCTTGTGTTTAAAATCACAATTTTATTAATTATATTATATTATACCTACTTATAATAATTATTAATAGTCGTACATTAAGAAATAAATTATTAAAGTATAATGGCTAATATTAAACTGCTATTTGAGAAAACTTAATATGTAATCAATTAAAATCATAAAAAATTACTATTAAGGCTAAATTATTATTATTATTTTTTATTATTACTATTATTTTTATTATTATTAATAAATTGCATAGTTTATTGTTACAATAATTATTATTAGGTATACATAATAATACATTAACATATATTTATATTTTACCTAATACTAAATATATTAATATGCATTGGGTTTATTTTTTTTTTCCACAGTTATAAAATAGATAGAAAACTAAAAGTTTTAAACAAAATTTAAAGTTTATGTACCATATATAAATTTTTAGTGATATTTTTACAGGTATCGAAAATGATTTTAGCAATGATACAATGTACTGATGTATTCAATGGATAACTACTTATATTCCGTTTGTAGTATATTCGTTGATATTATTGCCGCCGATCTGCAAAAATATGCTTCAGAGTAGTATACCTACATGTTTCGTTGTTTTCATATAATCTGATAGCTAGGTACTTGATGATTGGAAAATTTGTTAAAATCTAAAACAAAAATCGTTCAACCAAACGTTACACACCATTATCAACATATTAAAATAATATACCTATGCTTCGATTGTATAAATTCAAAATGTTTGTTTGGAAATATTAATTCGTATGTACATGATGTTGTATATTATATAAACTAATTTGACAAGAATTCTAATTATATTATTTTTAAACGTGCTGTATATAGTTTACTCTGTATTATAATAATGATTACTATTACGTATGTTGATTATGCAACAGTATACTAATTTTGCCATCTATTTTGTTAACAGGTCTACGCATTATACGCGAGCAGTATTAAAGTTTATAAATAAATATTTGTACTAATATTTGAATTCACTTGAATACAAGAAAAGATGGCTTCCCAAATCGAAGAGTTTCTAGCTAAAAAAAAAGAACAAACCACTTTACTAGACCTACACAACTGTACTGCCAATTCAAAAGAAGAATTGAGGAAGCTTGTGGAAAAAGTACCCGAATTCAAGATTAAACCAGAAAAAGTATTATCTTAAATATATTATTTATCATATGAATTGTAATCATTTTGTTTCAATATAAATAAGGATAAAAGTCGTATAACAATATTTAAGCATGAATATTTCGAAAACGTTCAATCGTTCATCCGTTAATCGTTGGAGTATCAAATACTTCAGTTTACTTTATTTAATTATTATTAGATTTTCGAGCTTTAATCTTTATGGCACTTACATATATGAGTTACAGATAGTTTGCAAACATTTGTTTTTAAAGATTTAATAAAGATATAAATTGTATGCCTAACAGAAGTAAGATAATACAATTAATGAAAGTGTTAATAATAGTTAATGGAATACAAATTCATTTTGATAATAAATTATGGTAGCTAGAGTTTATTTTATAATGAATATGATCGATAGAACTATGTTCTAGTTATTATGAAGATGTTGCTCTTAAAATAAAATATAATCATGTTTGAAGTATATTTACTAGCAAGCTTTCAATAAGATGACTTAAGAATATTGTTGATAATTTTCAGAAACCGGAAGATATTAAAATAAAAGAAAAAAAATTCAAATTTAAATTACCAAAAAAAGAAATTAAAAAACCATTTCCGTTTGCTGAACCAACGCCATCAGAAATGAAGGGAGTTTCTTTAGATGAGTTGTACTCAGTGAACATCCAATGGAAAATGCTTACTTCTCTTCGCCCAAAATCAAAAATCGATGAAGAATATTTTTCAAGGTAAAATACGAAAAATAATAATCTTGTGCCTACTTTCTTTGTGCATTGCAAAAAAATTCAAAATTATTTTCCTAATTCGATACGTGACTAAAATATGAATTTTATAATATGTTTTTCATATGGTCCTACGATAAATTTACAACACCAAAAAAAATTGTAAAAATATTAATATTTACAAGCACATTCCCGCTGTGAAAACATTCTGGGCTACGTAAAAAAAAAAAATTTAAAAAGCATAATGATTGTACCAATTTAATTTTAAAATGTTTTAATAAAATATGGAAGCCGCGGGAACATACCATAATCGCAGAATGAGCAATTCCCCTCATTTGTTAGCTTTCGATAAAATTTCCATTATGACTTATGAGTAAGTACATTGTAATCGAATGTAAAACCAATATAACTCATAGGTACCTATCATTGGGAATTGCGGAACACATAGAGCTAGAGTTGGTGTCCGTTTCGGTTATAAAGTTCAAAAAACTCAACTTTTTTTAGGCAAGTCGAATTGGGCACGGCTACTCTCAAAACGAGAAATGTGGAGAAACGAATACCACGCGATAGTTTTCTGCGGAAGAAGAAAAATGCTTCAGGAGGAGTGGAAGCGAAATTTTTGTCGTGTAAAGAGTGCGGGATTGAATTTTGCACAGGGGACAGCTGCAAGATATTTGATTACGATTCCTTTAAACGGATTGCAGTGTCTACCGTGCAAACAACTAGCGAACAAACGCAGGAGCATGTATCGCAAGAAAAGAAATCGTTAAAAAAAAAGAAGTTGAATAAAGGACCGAAAGTAAAATTACGTATAAATGATACACGTCCTGCCATTCCTAAAAATGCTCCGACAAAAAATGTCGAAAAAATAATTAGTGTAAAAACTAATAAAAAAAACCCCGATGCATTGATTCATAAATCGAAGGACAATGTAAAGACGGTAAAAGAAGCATCAAACAAAAATATTGAGTTAAAAAATAATACAAGAATCAGGACAAAAGAAAATGCAATGAAAAAACACGAAATGTCAAAAAAAAGTACATAATACAGTTTATGAAATAATGAAGTACCAAATGTCATAACAATGATGTTCTTGTATTAAATAGTTTTAAAAAAAAACCAATTATTACTAAAAAGTTAATAATAGTTCTGATGATTATATCCATTAAAATATTTACACAATTATTTTTTTTCTTCTAAATTCCATTTTATACATATTTTTTTATTTGTAAGAATACAATTATGCACAATTTGTAAGAAAGAAAAAATAAGTTAAGTTGTTATCATCTTATTTTGTAATTAACTAAGCATTTATATTTTGTAAATTGTAAATACCATTAAGATAAGTTTTTTACCAGAAGCAACCATTTATTTTTCTTCTATTTAATACATTTTTTTGCTAATTACATAGGTATCAGAAGAGATTTATGTAATTAAGAATTATAATTTAAATAATAACATTAATGTATGATTGTTTTACATAAAACTAAATGGTGTGCACATTGTGAAATATAAAATATTGTGTCATGATGTTGTCAAAATATTTTAAATAAACTCAAGGATAAGTAAAAATTATTATGAAACTCACATTTCTATCACTATTAATTTTCTTCTTTCTTTAGAGGTTAGATGTCTTTTAATAATACTTACCATAGTGCCAAGCAAATTTTAAAATATAATGTACGATAAAATACGTATATAATATAGCCCTATACCTATAATATATTATATACATATCATTACATATTTATACAAAAAAGTTTATGGGAGAGCCATTACCTCTTAGAAATCACTGTTAACAACCCTGTACAAAATAATCTATAAATACATTGTATGTAATTACGTTTAAGTTAACTGATTTTCTCCTGAAACCGAATATTTATAATTTTTAACTTAAATCATCACAACTAGCTGACACTCATTTTCGTTCTGTATAAGTTGTTTAACAATGTCTCTAAATCAATACCTACATTTTAGTTGTAAAATAAATTATAAAACTGAACTGATGCATATTCAGTACACACTTAAAACTAGAGGTCAAATTAAGTCACTAGATCCTTAAATTACTTTAATTTAATCATTCACTAGATGATCAGATAGTATTATTAGTACTTATTAAAAAAAAAAGATGTACATAACATTTAAATATTTATTATTATTAATGTCTTTTCAGGCAAAGAGTATACATAAGTAATACAATATATAAAATATTAAATTTATTGAAAATTTAAATTGGACAGTTCTATTATGTTACAATTATTTATATGTATTAATATATCTACATATATACACAAACAATTATAATTACAGACTATGTACAAATATGTTTGAATAATTTTATAAAGTCGCTAATATTCTTGTAAAACCAACAGCAGCTGACAGTAATGTTTGCCCAACTCCCCAAAACATTGCATATAAAGGTTGCATTTGAATACTAGATGCACGGTAAACAAATGCTATAGTAGCACTACTGACTATGCCTGAACTAAGTGGAGCAAATATTCCAACCATTAATATGAATAAAGGAAAAAACCTGAAACATAAATGAGTAAAAAAATACATAATACACAGTTTGTATTAAGTTTTAAATTATACATACAACATATTACAAGCAATAGTACTAAAAAAAATGTCATGTTCTAGTAATAATTATACTAAGATATTTACATAAATGCATGATTAAATCTAGAAACCAGTTGTTATTATATTATATTGTTAACTTGTTCATCACGCCTAATTTTTATGGATGTTCTTAAATGCTGTTAAATAAATTAATAACTTTATAAATGACCCAGTGATTTAACAAAATATGAAAAAAAATATTATGTAGATAATTTATAATTAAGAAATCTTATAATTTAACTGACAAAATTTTAAATTAGCTTAGTCTCCGTGATGAGATAAACTACTTCTATGAAAAGGTGTAGATATTAATATTACTAATAATGGGAGTTTAAAATTATTTACAAATCAGTCTCAATTGTTTGTAATGAATTTATTACAATAATTTTAATTTGAGTTGAAAGCATGTGCAATGGCGCAACTAATTGGTAAAGTATTTTATATATGTACATTTTAATCAAATTAAAAAAAAAAAATGTTTAAATTTTCTTTAGATAATGAGATTGAAGTCTGTTTTATTATCACCAATCATATTTTAGAATTATAATAATTCACTCTTCAGATTTTTTTATTAATATTTAATACATCCTCAAAATAAATTTAACCCAGTAACTTTTATTCTTTTAAATGATTTTATACACATAACAATAATTGAACACTAATTTAAGTAATAACAAATACATTAGCTACAAGGATATAAATACAGTAGTTAGCTATATACATAGAAAATATAATAGTCATACTGACCCAAATACCAATTAGCAATTATAGGCAATAAAAAATAACTATGGATAAAAAATATCATTGAGACATTTTTTTTTTTTTTTATAGTTGAGTATAAAGTATAGTATAGTATAGTAGGTATTCAAATTTTAGGGAAAACTGAATCATTTATTTTTAGAGGCTTTACACATTTAAAGGAATGACACCCTTTTGGCTTGGTTTGAGTATGTGATATAAATGCAATAAATTGTAATAATAATAACAATCTAATTTCTAAGAATATAAGACAATTACATAAAAAACAGAATACAACTATAAGATAATTTTATATGTGATATCATAAAACCATTTATAGTTTATCATTTAGCATTAATATTAAATTGTACATTATTCAATATTTTAACAATAACATTATAAATAAGACAAGATATTCAAAGAAAATGCATAGTAGAATTTAAATGATATACATAAAAAATCATGATACAATCATATACATATGATTATGATTTAAAATTGTTCGTAAAACATTGAATACTGTTTGACATAGAATAAAATAATTATAATTTTCTCACTTTCCAAAATTATGCTTGTGGAGTGTGGCAAAAGCAATTATTGCAGCCACAGCATGAACAACAGTAGACGAAAACAGTGCCCATAAAAATGTTTGGTACCACATTTCTAAAAAATATTTCTTTAAAAAATACACAGTCGAACAATAGAATTATATTTTTTGATACAGTTTATGTATTACCAAGGAATGTACTCAGGGGCCGTTGAGATGCTAGACCGATGACGTTGGAGATGGGAACCAATTCTGGATTCTTGTCGCTGAGCGATATCATTTTTCCGAGGGAGGAAATGTGTCTAAAAAATCATTAAACAGCTTGGGTCGAATTTTTTTGGGCAACGTTATTGCCACTGAATAAAACTGTGCTACAATATCATATCAATCGAAGTTATTAGTTAACTGTTTAGACTTAAGAGTTAAGACATAAGAGGAATAGCAGTTTAAAAAATTTGTTTAAGTTAGCTTATCATTCGTTAATGATAACGAAAAACGAGTCATGATCACGGCTATAGATAGTACTATCTATATTCGTATAATATTCTGTGTAATCATGATCAAAACCACCGACTAATCTTGGCAATAGTTTTTAATTTTGTTCGCTCTTATCAATCCGCAAGCCGACGGACGATGACGCTCGGAACCTAAAACCGAAGCGTACGCATGCCTGTGTTCAGTCTTCGAGCGTTTTTGTAACATTCTCTTTTTTTTTTTCCATGTGAATAACTATTTTACCATTGCCTAATACTTTCAATTGTATTCCATTAAGAATAGATCACCAATCGAGTGAATTAAGACGACTCTATTTAAATTCTTACTATACGACAAATTGACAACACTTCCAAGCTTTTCTAAAAACAATGGACCCTGATGATTTTTCTGACGGCAGTGATGAGAGTGATTTAGACTATATTCCACCAGGTAATATCAATACAGAATCATCCATTACCAATTATTCACCAAGATGTATTATTTTTATGTTACCAGTTATACTTTTAGTATATATCAAGGGTGGTCCACATGAATAAGTTTGCGAGCCACATGAATAAATACAATTATCACAAAAGCCTTCAATGTTTATATTCAGTCATTTTTCCATTTTGATTTAAGTAAATAAAGATAGCTTATAAACATATCACATTTCATATTAATTAGTTTAGTATATTTTATTTTGGTTATATTTCAAAAAAATTAAAATTCATAACAAGTAAATTTGGTTTTTGTTAATAAGACTTACGCAAGCCACATGTGGCCATTCTTGGTATATACTGTAAACATTGTAAGCTTCATTGATGTTTATTATGACAATATCACTTCATGTATTATGAAAACAAATTGTATCCAATGAAAAGACATCTGAAATGTATTAATAAAAATCACATATGACCATAAATGTGATTGTTATTATTATAATATTTAAAGTATTGCATTTTTTTATAAAACTTAATTCTTCAATGGTTTTTTTTCTTCAATTTTTACAAATATACTTGTCTCATTGTTTATTGAAGTACCAATTAATAATCTTCATTGTTGATAATAATTTTACTTGAATAACTTAATCAGGTGAAGTGGAAAACTTATCAGAAGTTGAATCTGATGATCCAATTGAAGATGATAATGATGGTGCAAAGTCATCTGCTTCCAGATCCAAAAAAGCTACCAATAAACGTACAAAAGGAAGGAGAGCTTCACAAAAAAAAATTAAAAAAAAGTAAAATTATTGTAAAGTTATTTAAATAAATAATTATATTTATTTAATTTTTTTTTTAATTCAATAGAGAAATTGATGATGAAACAGTTGAAAAAAGTAAAGAAGAAGTAAATACTCTTCTTCATTCTTCGGAAGAAGATAAAAAACGTCTAGATGCATTATGGGAAGGTAAACATTTATTTTGTATACAATCTAGATTTTAAAAAAATTTTAATTAATTTAAAATTATAACACATGTGTAATATTTAGATACTCACTATTACACTTAATATTTTCACTTCATTTTTAGAATTTCAACGACCGGCACCAAAAAAATCTACAACCAGTACACTAAATACTAATGAAAATAAATCTAAATTAAAAGAATGCTCTAAAACTTCTGACAAACCGGAAACAACTAAAAAAAGAAACTTTGAAGAATTGTTTAGCAGTTCAGATTCATCTAAAAAGTTAGTCAATTAAAATTATTAATTCATACTTTTTCCATTGTATTATATTATTTTTATTGTTGCCTACACAATTCATTCTGAAATTCAAATAATAAATTATTTCAGAAAATTACTGTTAAATATTTTAAAATAATTTTTAAATATACATCCATAGTATTATTCAAACAAATATTAAAAAAAAAAAAAAAAATTACTAACAAACTTAATTTGATTAAACTTATCTCACTTTTTACTCACAAATAATTTATATTTAATTTGTAATTATTTTATTCTTCCTTAGGACAGAGGATGATGATAACTTGACTAAACCAGTATCTCCAAAACCCGAAACCACTAATGTTCCAATTGTTAAAAAATCACCTGGTGGTTTGGCAAATATATTAAGTCAGTTAGGGAAAAAAGATAAATTAACAGTTTTAGAAAAAACTAAACTAGATTGGGATGGTTATAAAAAGAAAGAAGGTATTGCTGAAGAATTGGTCACATACAATAAAGGAAAAGATGGGTTTGTTTATCAAATACTTAGTTATTAATATTATCAATGATTACATCACTAAGAATACTAATATTTGTTGTAATAGATACTTGGAAAAAAAAGATTTCTTAGAGAGGACTGATTTGCGACAATTTGAATTGGAAAAAGCAATGCGAGCTGCAAATAGATCACGAAGAAATTAAATATAACAACTATTTTTTGTATTTAGGAATATGAATTTTAAATGTATGTTAAATTTCAATCAAATTTTTTGTCTTTTTTAACCTAAACTAAAATTGTAATGGTAAAATCATGATTGTTGAACACAAATAGTAAAATACAAATTGTATTCAAAAGCATTTTTAATTTATACTGACATTCATTAATATAATTCAAAAATTACATATTATATAAAATGATGTAGACAACTTATTATTGCTACCATAATCTTGATGGTTATATTTCTATTATTTGTATTCAAAATGAAGTACCCATTTATAATTATAATTATTAATTTATACTTATATATAAAAAAAAAAATACAGCCAAAATATTTTTATTTTATTAAACATCAAGAGATAAAAGTATTAAAAATAGATCAAGTAAAATTATAAATTTGTATTCTCAAAATATATTTTAATTTTATGTATCATTAGAGATTGATTTAATAAACCAATTATTATAATTCAACCTCACAAGAAATTGATTTGGTTTAGGAGTCACATGAATTTCTTGAATTGTATTTAACAGTTTATTCAATTTATTTGGTTTTTTGGTGAAAAGTAAATGTAACTCATCATAACATTGTTTATATTGTGGATTTAAAACAGCTGTAATATCAGTCATATACTTACAATAATTTTCGCACATATCCAAAATTCTATTAAAAGCCATATATACCTCGTCCAAAAACAAAAACGAATCTCGCATAATATTTGTTTGAAACATGTCATGTATGTGTTTGATGGTTTGGAAATCATTAGCATTAGATAATTTCTCCAAGAGCAAAAAATATTCATCTTCTATAACATCCATCTGAAGATAACTGTACAAAGTGTCAATTAAGAATATCAATTTTGTTTTTAGCTGGTCGATTTGACCAGTTTTATTGCTAGATGTTGATTTTTTTTCAATGAAAATTTCATGTAACTTTGTTTGCACTCTTTTAATTCGCGATAAAAATGAGAACAATTTTGAATAATTAGTTTGAACCGCATTTGTAAATATAAACTGTAATGGCCATTTAGTGTCCATGGTAACTTTAATGTTTGTCCAAATTGTATCGTCAGCATTTTTATTAACCAATGAACTAAATCCAAAAGTTTTACAGACAGATTTATGCAATTTAACATCTTGAGCTGTATTGGAAAATGCTACTTTAATAATTCGTAAACTATGCTCAGCTTTTTGAGATAAACTGCACATTTTTTTCAAGAAATGCATATAGAATTCTCCATTTCCAAGCAAGTAAAAATCTCTAACCAATTGCATATGGTATACAAAGCTGTTTTCATTAAAAGATGCTTTTAACATGTATTCATCCACTACATTATAAAATTTATCAATTACTGCAATAAATTCATTTTTAGTAAACAAAGGTATACTTTCTAAACTAAGTAAATCAGAAAACAACTGTTCTTGTTTTTGTCCATACAATTCTATAGATATATCTTTGAAGTTTATCAGTAACGATTGGTTGTGTGACTGTTGTAGACTTTTAATAACATCACCAATTTTTGTAATTTTACTTGCAGTTGAAAGAGGAACAAATGATGGCATTAAATTTGGTTCTAAAGTAAACTGCTTAAATTCCTTAGTGCTCTTAGAAAATTCTGGTTTGATAAATAACTCATTGTAGGGGTCGAAAATCACTCCACGCGCAAAAAATGTGTTCAATTGTGATATAAATACCTGTAACAGTATAAAAGTCATAAAAAATATTATAACTGAAAATAAAAAAACATGAATAAGTTAAAATATATCATGAAATAAACATCATCTCAATATTAATTAATTTTGTAGTTAAAATAAATAATACTTTTTTTTTTTAATATATGAGTAATTTTAGGTTAAAATGAGTATAAAAATAGTTTATGAACTTTTACCTGCAAACATTGTTTGAATATAAGTGATAACTGAACTTTGTCATCTATAAACTTCATAGTGACTACTTCATATAAAAGATTTAAAATTTGTCCACCATATAACCGAGATAATTCAATTTGCTCTAAAATGTCATTAATTGCAACAATTAATGGTTTATATCGCTCTACTTTCCTTAATGTTTCCGCCAATAAACATTTGTTTTCTTTATTATTTGACAATTCTTTTTCTATATCATGTATACACTTGCGATAAGGTTGCAACGCAAGGAACATACCATCAACAAAAGCTTCAAAATAAATCCCTCGTTGGTTATCATCTGGTTTCCTATTAATACTTTCTAATCGTTTGTGAGTTACGATAATGATGTTTAGTTTCTGATACTCTTCAGCCAAATTTAAAAAACATTTTAAAAGCTCTCGATCTTCAGTGCTCAAAATTAAATATTCATCGTCGGTGAAATTAGTGTCATTGTCAACAATACATTGTAACACTTCGGACTTGTGACCAAGTAGAGTGAATAAAATATCAGGGATCAAGCATTCCATTATACCCGTTACACTGAAAGTAATTGTATAGATTTTTCACATGAACTAAAACGAAAATAAATAATAACAAGAATATTAAGTAACTTAAATTATATGAATGTACACGGTTTTTAATATAAAACTAAACATCAATATCATTATATCAGAACATATATAACATATTGCTATTTACTGTATATTATTAACAATTAATTACTAATTATATAAATCAAGATCTCGTATAGTCGTTTGTTTAATAGAATTTTTAAATTTAAAATAATATATCATTATTTAACTTCCAGTCCTATCAGGAAATTAATTTCATAGGTATGATAATGATATCAGTCAAAATTCGCGGTCACTTTAATTTAAAATTTTATTTTGTGATTTAAAATGTTTTTACCGATCCATTTTTAGTAGCAAACATCTCTTGGGCCCTCGATAGTGTCATATTAATAAAACTTGTATATATTGGTTTATAAAATGTATTATTGTGTATGATTTGTTATACTGTAAATGTATTAGTTTATTACAATTAGAAGTGAAGTATAAAATTAATGATTGAGAATTCCTACACTGAAAATACCCTAGAATTTCATTTTCATTTTTCTGTTTTTATTTGTATATTATTTGTATAAAACATTATTATTCAAAAACCATAAAAATATTAACTGAGCACTATTAACTAAACATATTTCTTAGATGAAATGTGATAATAATAGATCCAGTATATTAACACCCCCCTCCTCCCGGCCCCTTGATACTCAGTCCACCTCTGAATGTAGGTATAAACTATAAGACGTTTGATCTTAATTTCTGAGTGTCCGGTAAACCTAGGAAACTTCGGGGCCCTGGCAATGTTCCAATAAGAATTCTATGCAGGAGATCATTGGGACTTGTAACTTATGTGAGGTATCATACCATAATACTACTTAGTAGTTTGTTTTTTAAACAGAATTCAAGTGTCCGTGGCTAATAAAAAAGTTCAAATATTTAATTTTTTTTATTTTGAGGGAAACAAGGAATGTAGTATTACCTATTAGTTTCATCAATATATACAATATATATCTCGGCCATCGGGGGGAAGTGATCGGCTGGCGTCATATTATGAAAACATAGACCAAAAATGATGAAGAATAAATACTATTAAAACGAGGGGGATGATCAACTTTTTTATTTCTCATGTTGTAAGCAGATACTTAATAAAACCGAACCTACCATGCATTTATTTTATGTATTTTTAAAACCTTTCATGTTTATACCTATATAACCATCGAGGTATATTTAACCATAAATATAATATCCTTAATACTGCATCATATTATTTGGATGTATCATGAGATTGGAAACCGCGCATCAGCTGTTTAAAAATAAGACAAAACGGGAAAGAAAGAAATAACCGTGCGCAGTAATTCAAACCGCATTTATCATTGTTGATATGTTATATCGCGGTAAATATGTCGATATGTTAATTTATACTAATTATTACTGTAGTAACAATTTAGTAACTATAAAGACATAAACTTTATGTCATATAGTATAAAAATGTGAACAGTATAAAGTACAGAATTGAAAGAGACAAGAGGACCATAAGTCAGTGGTATAGTTTAATTTTTGAGACTAAAGGCACAATATTATTAGTACTTCAACGCATCTTATGTAGAGTAGATGATTGAAACGAAATCGTATAAAATTATTAATTAAGCAAAATTGTTCTTACTCAGCAAAAATAAATTGAGTGTATTCTTTGATGGGATTTTGAATTTTTATTGGGTGACAAAAATATTTTTTCAAAATAAGTCCTTGAAATCCTTGAATAGTATGACAGAAGTCTCTTAAGATTATTTAAAATACAACTTAATTTTTAACACTTATACACTATTATTATAAATTAAAGTTAATAATTAAAAATGTTAAAACTAAGTCATCAAGTAATGCAATTGAAAGAAAAATGAAGATATTTTTTGATATAATATATACCTAATTATATAATTATAAACAAATAAATCCAACTTATTCTATTATTTGCAGATAAATTTAGTATAAATTAAATAATTAAATTCATGGTACAATAATTAAAATATGAATTTTATTAAATATTTAAAACGTATTATAAATTGATTGTCTATTAGCGTATATATATGGTATATATATGGTCTATGTATATTGGGTCATTTTCAATTAAAATGTAAAAAGACAACTTGATAATTTAAAAATATTAATAAATATGTATATATGTACGTGTATGTCATATTATATGGGTTATTATTAATAATTACCTAATAAATTGTATATTATAGTTGGTCTTTGAAAAAAATTGGACTGTTAGATTTTCCAATTTCCTTGGTAAATATTAATAGTCTCCAGTCAGCCTCAGTATCGAAATGTAACATTTTATATTCGTAGTTTATCTTAACTTGTTTCATGTTTGTGCACATTTTATATTTTAATATTTGTATCTGTATTCTTTATTTCTGTACTCATACTTAAATTATCTACATTGGGTATTTGGGTAAGTAAAATTAATTTTTTAGTATGTATAATAAATAGGTATACATAATCATATAATATAAATGTTTTAAGTATAAATAAAATTATAAATTATATTTTATTATTTATATATTTTACATTACACAGATTATTCTAAATTAAACAGTGAATGTTATCATAAATATTCACTATATTTTTTCCCATAAATGCCAAATGATGTATGGTAGTATGCATTTGTTTATATGATTTTGGAGGTATTATGTAATATAATTATATATTATATATATTTATGTACTGATATTCACGATGTCAATCATATAATATAATAATTAATGCATTTTAAATTTAATATCGGATGTTTGATAATAACATGACAAATTTAAATTGGACCATTAATTTCCTAATTATTTTTCATGCAATTCAAAAATCCTTCTTTTGTAAATTTTACGTGCGTCTTTAAAAAACTAATTGGACCAAGTGATATTTCACTGAACATTATTTTGTGTCGCCTAGCTTACTAATTTAAAAAAAATATTTATTGTCTGCACAAATGAGTTTGTAGATTTGTTAATAATCAGGATTCTGCACGATTCACAACAGTCGATAATCGTATTCACTATTTGACCATTCCCCAGTTCACTGTTTATTCACATAACGCTGCCGAGTACCGAGAGAGGCAAGAGCAGTAGGCACTAGGCAGTTGAAGGCTCAGCCTATTGCAGTATTGCCTATTTTTTTATAGTGCCTAGTGACGATGCGCTAATGAGTAACAAGTGACGACCATAGACAAGTATACTAATTATACTAAATATTATTGGTGACGATTGACGAGTGACGACTGCGGAGTGCGGAATGAGGACTGACGGGTAACTAGTAAGATTAAAGATAATACAGACGACGGACACAGGAGCACATAAAATAGAGCCGGTTTCCCTAAAACAGTCAAAAAATCGCCGTTGGCAGTGTTACCACTAAACGATATTCGTGTTATCAACCGCGTGGGTGCGCGGAACAAGGTGTGCTGTTCGCGAAAGTCCGTTACGCCTGGGTGGGGCAAACGCGATTGCTGTGTCCGGCGTCCGCCGTCCTGAATCCTGATGTCGGGCGAGGCTGCGCTTTACCGTCTTTGATCGAAGATTATGCCAACTAATAAAATTATTCATAGACATAATAATTGTTTTGTTATGGCCGCTTTTAGAATTCCGATTTCCGGACAAAGACGAGCTTAAATTGGCAAAGATCCCCAGAACCCAGGACTGCATGAGGACGGATCTAATTTGATTTTGAGAGTGCACCTCTCATAGTCTCATATATTCTACATAAGCATTCATTGCAATAGATTTTATTTTTAACAACGATTTAAAAACAATTTACAACAAACGCTACATATTGTAAGCTTGAAAATCGGCTTCTTTTCATCTATCAATGATAGACTATCATCCAATTTGAATAATGAAACTAAGTAAAATTATGTATTTGTGACTCGTGTTGTGTAAACAGTTATGTTGTTTTTTAGATGAGCTAATGATCTGAATTTTAATAATAATAAATTTGCGTCTCACTTTCATAGGATATGAGAAATTTGAGCGCATGTTGCATAAAATATTGAAATTTTTTCGATGAAGATAAACTAAATTGTTAGTTTTACAATTTTTCTTTTTTAGTTTTTTACTGCGAATATGTGAAAAAAGGATAGACTCTGATGAGAAAACATTATCTCGGATAATGGTAAAGCAAACGATTCTAACGTGTAGGTAAATTCGGTAATAAACGAAGAACTTACTTCATCGTTATTAATTCATTATTTATAATAGGTACATATTCGTTACTCGAGGCCTCGAGGGACTACATAATATAGTAATTCTAATATTGACCTAATGACCTTAAAGTATCAAAAATATCTTGAATATAGATGTGTATAACCGTGGGGACTTACTATTTTATTTTAAAAACGTATGAAATACATCTTAGTTCTTTATAATTCCTATGGGCTACGATTATCGCCGAAATTACAAAACTTACAGCTTGAGCACATTATTTTTGATATCTAGTTAAGCTAAGATGTCAAGATGAGTATTGAACCCCCTGCAAAAGAGCAAAACATTAAGCAATCCGTTATATTCCTAAATATATGACATGATGGCATCATTTGTGCACTAAAAAAATAGATGATTTGCATATTATTAAAATGTATATAAAACCGAAGTACATACAGCGATAGTAATCGTCTCGTCATTTCGATGCTGTGCATATTTTATATGCGATTCCTATGCGTTTTATTTTAGATAATTTTATTTAATTAATCATCCGGGTGGACAAGATTAGTTAAAATTGTTTATTAATAACTGCCATGTCATATATTATCTTGTAAAATTGCATTTTTTGTTCTAATCATCTAATCACCTAGAATTTATTTAAAATAATTTATCTACTGTTGGGGGGAAATTAAATCGACGGCGACGAGGAGATTGAACATTTTTTATTATTTCATTTTTTCCAATAAAACGTGTAAAATTTAATATTAATAATCTTATAAATAGATTAAAGGTACTCGACTGCTACTACAACAAATAGTGATTAGGGGGTAACCTATTTTCAATAATACGAAATACCACTATAGTATAGTACCACTATACGAAGTACTATATAGTACTTGCAATAGTTCACTATCAAAAGTGCAGACCCCGAAAACTAATGATTATGTTAACACAAATAAATGTGTGTTCAGTTAGAATCGACGTTATTGGAAAAAAACGGTCGAGTACAACGCAAAACACGGAACGTGACCTCATGAATCCGTACCGATCGCCGGGAATGAATCACCGTCGTCGGGTGCTGCTACATGCCCATAGATAAACGAAACCGTGCGGACAACGCGCACCTCCTACAAGCGTTATTTTTCATAGCGGCGCGCGCGCGTTGGCTGGCACCACTGGCGACACATCGGGCCGACCTTGCGCCGCGGGACGGGCGGCCGTTTTGAATTTCGTTCCAACGGACGTACGTCGTACGCGCGCGAGCCTGTGTGTGCGTGCGCGCGTGATCGTTATTTCTCCCCTACCGCCGCCGTAGCCGAACGATTGACGTCGTAGTGCGGAAAAGAACGGGGAGAGCGAAACATACGATATACGAATGGGTTAGGTAGAATTAAAAAAAAAAAAAACCGTTCAAAAACCAATCGTCGTCCGGTGGCAACGCACCGCCGAGCGAGACGCAGATAATAGTAACAGTGGTAATATGCACTATAATATATAATTGTACACTGTTTAGTGTAAAATTATCGTGACAAGAGTGACGGAATACTGGTGTCGTTGGCGCTGCAACGTTTTTTTTTTTTTCGGGCACGGCAGTCGGGTTTTTCAATAAAAATTCTCGTCCGAAACCGAAATCCGCGCGTTTCGTTTAAAATTTAAATGCGAAGTATTTTACTGGTAGAAAATTAGCGAACATCGTATAGCTTTTCGCGCGACGACGGCGCGACACCGCGGACGAGTTGAGATCGTCAACGCAACGTGGTACGGGTTCCCAGTCGTCGCCTTTGTTGTCGTCGTCGTCGGTAGTCGCCTACTTCTCCCCCGGTTCGCCGCCGCCGCCGCTGGTTATCATTCGTCGTCGCAGTTTGGCGTAACGGTTTTGTGCTCGCACACACGGGCCGTGCCGCCGCCGTAGCACACCGCGGTGCATATAACATTATTATAAATCTATAACATCGCGTTCGCGCAACCGTCGTCGAAAATCCGTATTACCATCATTCTTGTTCACGGATTGTCGTCGTTTTTTTTATCGTTTTCACTCGATCACTCGTCGTCGCCGGTTGTGTCTCGTGGTCCGCTTGATGTGACATGTAACCCAGTGTCCGTTACCGCACGCACGCGTCGCATACGTTTTCTCCGTTGACGGTCGTTGTTGTCCGCTCCGTCCACCGCCCAGCACCCAAGGGTTTCCGTGCGGACAAAGCCAACGCACCGCCGTCAACATGCAGGTGGAAGACGCATTGTTCGAGGGCGTCAACTTGAAACTGGCCATGGACATCAATATTAAACGTACCGACGGTGAGACAGCGGCGTACCATAATATTATATCATATAAGTCTCATCTCTATTAACTGTTGTCCGTTATTGTTTCGTGATGATATACCTGACGTGTTCCCCTCCCCCTTTCCCGCATAAACCCCGTGGTGACCGTTATCGGAGTCTGAAGGCTGTCCGATTCGTCCACTTTGTCGCCTAGGCTCTGTTGGGTTTTGCGTTGGTTTTTGTTAGCTTTAGCCTCTATTGATCATTGATTGTAGTCTTCATTGTCTCCTGATTAGGAAGCTGTTATGTTGGCCGCAAAACACTAATATAGGTAGTAATGGGCTGTTCTTCATCATGCAAAATATATTCATACCAAAAGTTGCTGCTTGGATAATTTATTTGTTATATTTTCTTGTTTGCTATATTGATATGTTTTATTTAGTGATCTGCTTACAATTTATGTGAAGGTTATTGGTTGAGCTATTCACAAGAACAATTATTTAGGTACATCCAACTGGTCCAACTTCTATGATCCGTCATATACTTCTCAAAGTTTTATTTGGAACTATATAAAATGCTTAACAGATTAGTATGACTGTTATATATCTTACTAACTTAAGCTACTTATTTTGATATTATCGACATAGTTTAAATGAAGTCCATACCTAGATATTTATACAAGTTTTTTTTATCTATTTGATCTTTTTATTCTATCTTAGTTTGATATAAGTAAAGTTTTACGGTCCCAGGACAAAATATTTCTAAAATATATATCCCGAAAGAAGTATCTATATAATTATATATTATCACTACAAATGAGTATATCTGATTGTAGTTAAAGTAATTTCCTCTAGATAATTCTGAAGAAATATTATGTTAACGTTAAAAAATTCTTTGTTGAAATACATACTCAGAATCCTAAATAATGTTAAAATATGTCTGAATGTCTTATAAATTATATATAGATATTTTATTTAGATACTTGTTTCTGATACATTTTTTATGGAAAATATTGTTTCCTAGATGTATTATCAATTGAGATATTTTGATTGGTTACTAAGTTTTACTACTAAAAACTATTTGAATATTAATTATTGTGTAGGAAGTTAATCTATTTTATCTTTTTTTCTATCTACTAATGTTTATCAGTACCTACAAGTTGAGATTTTTGTAAATTATTTTTAAAAGTTATATAGGTTTGTATTTTATTCCTTTATATTAAACCTATCTAATATGTTATTTATTATTTGTGCTCTGGTGGATTTAATTCTGGTTTGAATTGTTATTGCTGTGATTATTGTTTATCTTAAGCCAATCATTAGTTTAATGATTTAAATTTTAGATCTTAGGAATTCATTGAATTGATTTCCTGGTTTAAATATTTTTATTTGAATAATACCATTAAATAATATGGTTTTATTCATTCTTGCAGTTAGGTATTAAAGTTATTAAATACTTAGTTGAATTTTTTTTCGTATCCTGTTTTTAAAAGTTTAAGGCCACTATATTTTGTGTTAATTTATTTTATCTGCTGTTATATAGATTCGTCATCAAAATTATGTAGGTGATTGGTACATACAATTTAATATAATATATATTATACATTCATTAGTTGACATTTTGTAACTTCAAATATTTAGAATGTATATTACTTTGGAGGTTATTCTGTATGATACTATGGCATTTTGCATTGACATTTAGCCAATGCAAAATGTTTGGTAAAAATGCTAATGCCTTTTGGAGACCTGTAAATAGATCTTAATATGTGTATTATATGATCAGTTCTAAACATACCTGTTAAATAGTTATGTAGTTATAAGTTCCATGAAAATTTTTCACAATTAGTTTAAACAACTTCGATGTTTTAAAATTATCAAAATGATACAGTCTTAAAGGCTGTTTATTTCATATTAAGTTCTCTGTTATTGAAGTCGGTCTTACCTTGTCTTATTTTTTATTTAATAATATACTTGCTTAAACTACGTAATCTAAGCAAATCTGTGGAAATAAAACTATTAGCTATATTTGTACATAACTGCTATCACATGATTGAACCTTGGTGGAGTATTCAATATTTATGTGATTCAACTATTTAAAAAATTGAATGTACTTACTTATATATGTATTATAAGTTATGAGTTTATGACACTGTTGAGTCGAGAAGTTAAGTTACAATATTGTTTTAATTTTAAATACGTTTTGTACATTTTAAGATAGGTATTACTTGCATAATGTAAACATAATCATTATCGTACAAAAAGGTTGTTATTATTATTCATTTATTGATTGTAGTAATGTTACTTAATTTGTTTAAATGTATTTTTACTTAATATTTCCTTTTGTTAAGACTACCTATCAAATTATTCCTGGAATTGCCTGAATAATTGTATTGATATGAATTTTTACCTACTTTAGTGTTAATGATTTCTAATGAAAAATCTGTAAAACTTTAACCAGAAAAATTGAACAGCCAATGTATTACTATCATAACCGTTATTTTGCTATTAATTTAACATTACTATAAAATTAAACCCTGAATAAAAAATACAAAAAGTGATAATTCTACATAGGTAACAGGATAATAAAAAACTCATTAAAAATTTTTTTGGTTTTACAAGCTTTGTTACTAGCAGTCTATTATTAGATATTTATTGATGAAGCAATTATACCAAATTACATAAGGTTATTAGTTATTACATTTCAAGTATTTCCAACTTCCCTTCAACATAATAACTTCAGAAATGTTCATAATTAAATTCTTTGCACTTCTAGTGCTTACCTATATCTTGCCTATATCTTTATTTCTACCTTAAAATTTACTTTTTTTTATCAAATGCAATAAAATATACATTTTTTCAGATCTAAATGTAATACATAACTATGATACAACTTGTAAGTAACTTTATTTTTCTTTCTAAAATAGGTATCTGGGTATAAAAAAGAAATGGACATCAAAAATCAAAATAAATGATTTTCCTTAGCAGTTTTCCTTATGGATATTAATCAGTTTTAGTTTTAATTTTTATTTAAAATTTTAATTTTAACTCTACCCAATAAAATGTATAGTATTTAGAAATCAAAATTGTGTTAATAACTATAACTATTTGCTAGAATTATTGATACTATGGTAGTATGGTAGAATACTTTTATAGTATATTTAGCTCATAACTGCCATATATATTATATTACAATCATGTTTTATGATATGTCTTGTCTACCCACCTAACACTGTTTATTAATTAAAAGTTTTTATTCTTATTGCATTAACTTAATTTTGTTCTTAGTTCTGACCATAAAAATGAATACTGTTTGAACTATTGTGGGGAATATTTGTGACCGATTTGTACTTATGTATTCAAAATAAAATGTATGTTTACAATTAAAAACCTCCATATGAATTGTTTAAAATATGTGTTTTATATTTGAATTATTGCTATTTATATCAAATACCTGATCAAATACTGTTTTTATATAATAGATCAATTACAATCAAGTTCTAAACAAAAAAATCAAATTATAGTGTTTCGATCTATGAACATCTATAACATTAATCCCATTTCTAATCGTATACTTTAGAAAATGGTCTACCAAAAAATTTTAGATTGTTTCTGTTAATTTCATTTTTGATTCATTTTTAATATAATTAAAATTATCATATCGAATAATGTACATGTGGTATTGAAATAAAAAATTGTTTTATTACGTAAGATTATTTCATTTTTCAAGTACTAATTATTAGTTATTAGTTTATTACACATTGATCTGAATTGTCACTTGAAGTATAATGATAATAGGTATCCACTCTAATATATTTTTAATTATTTTAACGAATCAGTAATAAACATTTTTTTTAAAATAATTACGAGACTTTTACATCTTTTACCTATGTAATATTAATCCGAAATAATTTCTTGTTATTATTTTGCTTTAGAAAAATGGTCTTTATTTATAAGTGTGATACTTCCATAGTTATTTAATTTTTTTTAAAAAATATACATATTTGTTATTCTCAACAATTGTTAAGAATTCATAACAAGCTTTTAGTTTTCTACCTATTATGAATGAAAAATGCTACCAGTTATACTAGTAGGTAATATACTTTTAGTTTTTACACATATCCATATGGATCTCTTTAAAATGTATTACTATTACTTTTATATTGTAATTCGTTAGATATTATCAAAAGTAGATCTGCTCGAGAAATAAATAGTTTATTATTACAAACAAATGTTTTGTGTCTTCTTTTAAAAGTATATTTCTAATAAATGTGACGAAACTATTTTTGGAAATTTGAACAATAGAATTATTTAAAGATTGTTGTGATCTTTAAGTATTTTACCTTGTTTGAGTTGGCTGTTCTTTAGCTATATTTTCAAATAAGTGAAGTTATTTACTACCCTTTTATGTTACGAAAAGTATGATTTGTGCTGGAATAATAAGTTAACGTATTTTGTTTGGGTGGGTGACAAGACAACAGTTGTTTGACCTTCAGTAGTATCTTCTGTAGGCGGCTTGGCAGTCACAAGACCATATAAGGACGTCCAGAAAATGCAGACTCAAACATGTAAGGGCTACTGTGTCTACTATAGTAGGTCCAGCTTTTTTTAGTTTCATTAGAATTGAAGTTGAAAAGTAATATATTGAAACTATTATTAATATTATAATTTAATACAAAATACGTATATAAAGAATAAACCCATAATGTCTTAATATTTTGAAAATCTTAAATCCTATTTTAAAGACATCCAGACATTTTTTCACAAGAAATTTCTTTTGAAGAATAATGTTTTAATCTTCGTTTCTTCGTAATAAAGTGTTATTAAGTTATTATTTATTGACACCTATGTAATATAATATAAGAAATTGACAACGATTTTAAAATTATTTGCGATTTTCTTTCTATTATTTAATTGCTCTTGATTCTTCTTAATCTATTAGAAAACAATATCGGAATTACCTAGTTAATTTAAGTTTAAATTATCTTCAATTTTTAATTTTAATTCGGTTATATCTATTAATTGATTTTTAAATGTGAAGTAGGTATCTATTTATGAAAACCAAACACGCCTTCTCTTACAAATAAAATCAACCCACACCAATCACAGTAAAAAATAAATAATTTTTCAGTTCTTACCCAATTTGATACGATTAATAATATTAGATATACAATACATTTAAGATCATTGATTAAAAAATGGTAACAATAATAAACCATTAAATATTGTTTATTAGTCTTAAACAATTATTCCACTATAGCTAACGTTTTACTTTTCATTTTTGTCCAATATTGCAATTGATATTATAAGTACATTCTGTAATTTCACTTTTACTTGAATGTTTTCGGTAATATTTTTCTCTACTGTAAAAACAATACCTAATGTAGTCTTGTTTATCATATTAATGGATTATACATTTTAAGCTGAATTTAAATCATGCAGTCTTAGTTTGTGTTTTATATTGCGTTTCAATATTTAAAAATATTGTTTACAACATTATTTTATATTCTAAAAATACTTTCATGCATTTAATTACCAAATGGAAATCTACTTGATTACAATTCTAAATTTATGTGTTATCTATATCAATATTAGTATATGTATTTCACCACATGTCAAAAATCAAAGTATTTAAAAAGGATCGGTATAAGTTATTATTTTGATTTTGACCATTTTAATTTATAACAATTGACTTGAGTGTACTAAAAACTCAAAAAATATTTTAAAGAATGATATCTTACAAAAGTTTATGTGGTTTTAAATTTACGTATAATAATAATCAGTTTCAAGATCTTAACCAATTAAAATTCGAACCATTGGCCATAGCTAATTTACTTAATAATATTATTTATGATTTTGTAAACGTGAAGTAAATAGTTCAATAATATATTATGTGACAACAATCACATACAGATTAATTACCCAGATTTAGGTTTAACCATTGTTTGATTTGTTGATTCTTCTTTACCGTATAAACTTAATAAACAGATATCTAGAAATCCTGTTTCTAGAGTATGATGGGTTTTGTGTTGACAAATTTGTATACTATTTTGCTCGTTACATAATTAGCTGAAAGTAGGTGATTTGTGTGCCCACATGAGTCTATAGTTTTATAACTCGGGAGGTTTTTATGACTTTTTCTTTTTTTGCGTAAGATGCTATAGAATTTTAAACTAAAAAAAACTCGTCAGATACGTTGTTTTAATTTTTTTGATTATGTATACTTAGATTTTGGTGTTCTTAGTTTTGACTTGATTGTACATGTATTTTGTATATTCGAATATCTGTTATATCTTGTAAACTCAATCTCGGGGCAAAAAAAAAAATGGTTCGTTTATCATATTATTTATTTTTCATGTTGAAATGCTGTAACTTATAAGTTGTGCTTTGTTTTGTTGTGACATGTTAAGTCATAATCAATGAGACTTATTTTGGTTTATTTTCTTATTCACCAACACGCAGGTTTAAAATCTTGGTAAATAATGGCTTGTGTCAATATTACGTTACGTTATTTCAGTATAAACTGCTATTAATTTATTACTGTTTGAGAAATATAGAATTATTCAAATAGAAATTACTTTTATATTGAGACCGAGAACTGATGGCGATTTGAATATCCGTGGTTTAATAATCTATTCAAATTTAATTATTAATTTAATTACGTGAAATAAACGTATGTTATATCAGTCATATCAAGTTTTGACTATGTTTTCCCGGGGTTATTTGTTCATTTTTTTCTATATTCTGTTCATATTTTCCATTGAAAAAATTTAAAATTTGATGATATTCCTTGAATTATTCTTGATTTGATGACTGATTTATAATAAACGCTAGAAGTAATTGCAATAAATAATGAAGCTTTTCATATGATAGTGTTATATTTTATACAGCTATATTTTTACTATTACTGTTCTTGTACGATGAATATAAAAGTAAAACTAATGAAGTTTTCGTCCATTAAACTTAAGTTCAATGAAAGTTAATGGTGTTATGACAAGTTCAATGGCATTCGGGTTCAAATATATTCTTGTAGATTTACAGTTTTTTTAACACGTTTTGGCAAATTTATTGAGTTTGAAATTAAATTAATGATATATGACTAGGTATCAGTTTAGTATTATCGATCAGTTTGTATAAATTTTATTATTTTTATTCCTAATCAAAATATTTTAGGTATGGTTTTTTTCATCGAGTATAATTTAACATTTAGTATAACAGTTACTAAATGTTCTATTCTATGTTATTTTACAATAGGTGTAATATTTTTTATCACATGTATCTGATCCTGATGTATGTAATTTCTCAGTTATTTTTTCAATATTTACCCACCAATGATTTTATGTTTTGTTGTGATTTTAAATCATACTTATTTGTGGAATATTAAAACTTATGTTTTACACAAATATTATACTAGTATATCTTTCCACCAACATTGAACAAATCAAGAAATCCTTGAGAGATTCTGAATTCTTTCCTAATAAGGTTATAGGTCATGATATTATTTACATTTCAGTATGATTTTAGCTATTTCTGATTTTTAGAAACAATTTAAAAAAAAAAAAACCAAATAATAAATCGATATAGGTACACACTCTAATACGCGCTCGATTCTTTTCTGTTGTATTTTCTTATCACTATGGTGAAATCGTAATTTTACTCTAATTTCTAATGATAATATTGCCTACTGATATACAGGCGGCGACAGCTGCATTGTAATTAAACTTTTCATTATGTAAAAAATGCATTGTCAGCTGCAACTTGTTTATTTATTACGTCTACCACCCGCTTGGATAAATTGTGTCAATACTGATCGATTTGGAGTTTATTTTTAACGAGTTAGCATGGCCTCCAGACGTTTGTACTATTCATCCTATTACACTCGTTTAGGGTGGGGGCTGGCCTGTGCCTGGTACGATTTGCAAACCGTACTTTACCGGGTACACCGCCAGTATCGTACCCAATGAATCATTGCTGAAGCAATTGAAACTTATTCACACGTTAATTTAAATAGATTCGACGTGTACCGTGTACTGTACGATTAAAATAAAACACCGGCTGTTGTCATTTAAATAAATCTATTGCTCGTACTCTAGTTCGGCGCATGGGCCTTTCGCGGAAACTGTTAGTCGGGCCTCGGTCTCGTTGATCTCTATATATGAAAGCATTTTCTTGCATATTTGACAAAATATTATGTCATGGATCAAGAAGAGTTTATCGTGTTTTCAAAATAACAAAAATAGTAGTAGTTGCGGATGTAATAAGAAAAATGGCTCGAAATCGTGTTGTAACGTTGCTAAATTGGAAGTATCGGACAAAAACATTCAATGCAATTTTGACGAAGAGCATGTTGAAAATCTAGTATGCGACAATGGTCAGTAACTCATTCTTCATATCGTATGTAATTAACTATCGCATTTTGCTTTCGGACGTTTTGTATTTTCTTCTAATTTTTAATAGAATATTCAAGTACTACCGATTTAATTTTTAAGTAATGCTATTAAGTAATTATAGTTTTTATATACTTTTTTTACTTCATATTTCCCGAGCTATTATTATTTTCAATTTGAAAATTGGAATAATTATTTCTTGGTTGTATTTTTTGATTACGATCTTTGTGTTAACAGAAATTTCTCGATTCTTAGATTCTCGATTCTTCGTATTCATTAAAACCTCGAGTCGTGGTAAGTTTTTTTTATTACAAAAATAAATATTAATAAATAAGAAATTCTAAATCTTGTGATTTTCCCGTAAAATTTATCCTGTATCCCCCATTGTATCGTTGAATATAATTAGGTACTTGCCTATCATTTTCTGTAGCTTGTATCGGCATAATAACTTGTATTTAATGAGATTTTGATATTGGTTAATTCAAATAAAATACATTGTGTAGGTTTCGTGTATCCCACCATTAAATGGAAATATTTTTAAGGATGTTTATTGTTTAATTTACATTGAAATGATTATACACTACTAAAACGTAAATTTATTCGTCGTTGTTAAATTGGTTCTGAATGTTCATAATAACTACATATTATGTTATGCTAGGAATAAAATGTAGCACCGCGAATTATTTGTCTATATATTATGTATTTCAAATTACTGTATGATGTTATTAATACAGTTTTTGAAAACAAAAACTTATCCTGCGACTGTTAACTATTAATTGCAGTATACTGTTACATACGTTTGTAACGTTTTGGTTAGAAAATATTTTACAACTCAAAACGACGCATAATAATAATATGACTTAGTGTTAGGACATTTTTCAGCTCGTGATTCTGGTACAATAATGAAAGTATTATAAAACATTTAACAAATTGATTGAACCAAAAACTCAATTGTATAAACAATTTACATTAACGTATATTATTAATTTGTCATGCACGTTTATTAATTATCATAGTTGACGTTATAAAGGCAGACTGTAGTTATAGGATAAAGGAGTGTTGTAAGCGATTTGGATGTGTCGTGTGAAAGGTCATTTGCTCAAAGATGGTTCATTAATTGCATTGATGTCGATCATAATATTTATACTAAGTAAATGAGTTTCTTTTACTTGTTGCTATGTAAAATGAATGGAAATGGTCTATAGATTTTTAGTCTAGTTTCTAGGACAACAAAATATAGCCATTTTAGTATCTACCAATTTTAATTGTTAGTTATATAAAAAAAATTTCACCACAGTTGGAACCTGCGTTAGTAAGTGTGTGTTTAATATTTTATTATTCTACGTTACATAAGTATTAGTTGTATTTTTGTTAATAGTCTTCATAAATATAACAAAAATGTAAATTTTAGAAGTCTGTATCCTATACATATTTATATAAGTACACTAAATATCTTTGTGTAACAGCAATTTCTAATTAAAAAAAGAGATTTGGCCTGGCATTGTGCAGGGTATCAAGCATTCGTCTCGCTTGGCTCATCTTCTTGTAATACGATGTATTATTTTATGTATTAAAAGCGGTTATAAATTGAATTCGGAGAAATACTGTTTTCAGCAAATAGGTGTAAGATATTATATTATTTCTAACTTTTTTTTAATTATCTGTGATTTATCATAACAATTTTGTCCTTACATTTTTAAGTAATTCTAAAATATTGTTAAGTATAGAAATGTTTTAATAAATCATAATATAAATTTCAGAGTATAATGTTTTTAATATTTTGCGGTACAATTATGTCACGCATCGCGTTATTACAAATGTGATGTTATTTTAGTTGGTAAATATTATATTATTATACTATGATTACTATCTATATTATATGAACAAATTAAAACATAGAGGGGATAAATGACTTTCAAGATAATTGTCAACATATTCTTAGGTATCTAAATTAATGTTCGTATAATGAATGTTTAAAACAGAAATGTCGTGATTTTCAGTGTTCCTAATTTCCTCGGGAAATCCCAAAAATAATTTCTAACCTAGAGACCTGTCTGTAGCTGTATAATATTTTTCTTATCGGTAGCTACAAGAATACCTAAATGAAAATCTACGATAACTATATTGTCATCATTTTGCAATACCAATAAATACTATAATATAATATGTGGTAATAGTAGTTGTCTCTATTTGGGATTTTATGTTCGGATTACAATCTAAATATTAAATTTGTGGTAGGAAAGTGAGTTCTATATTTTGGCGATAAATGTTCTGATCAGATATTTTTATGTTCACTCGTCTAATTGTTCTAATTATTCTAATCGCATATATTATTTTTATTCATGATTTTATTAATTATCAAAAATAAAAATCTTAAAAAAAGTATACATTTCCTCTTAACCCTAGTTATGTAACCAGGTCATGTGTTGTGGTCATTTTATCATGTTTACTGTGATCTAAAAAATGTTACCATAGTTTCCGTTTATTGTAAGTTTTGAAGTGTTGTGTTGATGACCCTTCCTTTCCGTACATACTATTTTTATGCGAATGGGGGTTTAGGCCTATCCTATGTTGTTTATGTTTATGAATATGTTCCTATGGGCAACCTTGTACAACATTAAATACATCAAAACAATTTATAAAGGTCAAGTTCATTGCCATCAATTATTGTATACAGATTTACTTTTCTCTATTGTATATAAATATACTTTCCTTTAAGAAATAATTTTCATTATTTATTAATTTGAAATATCTATAAGCAGGGAACATCTAAAATTGTAATTTTTTACTTATTTTATGTGATTTAAAAACTATTTTTTTTTTTTCAAAATAACTAAGAAAGTTTTCAATCAGCTTAAGAGACTTTAATTTTCTAGTTAATTAACAATTAGTAGACACAGTAATTTGATTAAACATAATATCTACAGTTCATAATAAACTGATAATATTATTATAGTTTTATGTTTATTAATATGGATTAAAATTTGTATTTTCAGGTCGTATTCACAAAGCTGTTGTGTCTAGGATGAACCCAGATACAAGAAGCATTTCAGTGGAATGGCTAGAAAAAGGTGAAACTAAAGGAAAAGAAGTAAGATCACAAATACTTACAAATAAGTATAATTATAATAATAATATTAATTTTTTATATATTATATAGATTGATTTAGATGGAATTTTAGAACTGAATCCTCAGCTACGTTCTAACATTCCAAGTATTAATACTGTTGCTCAAAATGGTACCAATATACCTACTACTAGCAAGTTAGCAAGGGTAAATTTAACATTTCAACAACACATATTATAACTAACTAAAATAATTTTATTTATTTTTCAGTATTCCACAAAAGCCTCAATACAAGCATTTACCAATAATAAAGGCAAGTATTAGATCCATTAGATTTAAGCATTTTATTTAATCAGCCATGTGATAGTTCTTTGTGACATGTACTTTTCAATTATAATTTGTATGTTGATGTTTATATCATATTTTGAACCCCCATTTAAAGTTAACTTCTATTGTTCTTACAAAAATCATCAATTATGGATTAATTACAAAATACTTGATATATACCCAACTAAAATTTAAAAAAAACACTTAGTAGTTGTATTTATTATTTATTGTACTAGTGATTGTTTAAAAGAATTCAAAGGATTAAAACAAATGGATAGTTTAATTTTTAATAGTTTCTTGTTTATTGATATTTTGTTGTATAAATCTTAATACTTTGTTTATGTTTATTTTTCTACTATAAAATCTCAGAAATGAGTCAATGTAACCTCTATTAATTCTAGTGCATCATTAATAATTTATTAATTTTACCTAGGTTCATATAAAGGAACAAAACCTGTTACTAGACAAACCAATCATTACTCTCCAGCTGTGAACGGTTCAGGTGAGGTGTTATCAACAACGGTTCCCTGTACACCTTTAAATCCTCCAACCCAATACCAACAAATACCTGTGTTAAAACCTGCTGATCCGCCACCACAGCATCAGTTAACTAATTTATACGCCAATACAGCGGCAAACCGTAGCACAAATACAATGGCAGCAGCAGCAGCAGCTGCTGCAGCTAAAGACAGAAGAAGTAATGTTGTGAAAGAAGTAGCAAAATTGAAAAAAAATCGAGAAGAGAGAAGACAACGACAGGCTGAACTTAAAGAAGAAAAAGAAGCTCTAATGAATATGGATCCGGGAAATCCAAATTGGGAGTTTCTTGCCATGATTAGGTATTTTGCTTATAATTAATAATACACTTGGTGACCTGGCAATTCTTATGTATTACTAGATTTGATTAGCTTCTATTGACACTTCTATTGTCTTGTATGTTTATATTTATTTACTTCTGTAAGTATGAAAATAAATTACCTGTATATAATCTAGAATCATTGTAGAAAAATGTGGAAAATATTTTCATTCTGATTCCATCATTTCTATTTACATAATTTGATTATTATATTCTTGAACAAACAAAATTGTTTACTATTGCATTCACGTACCATGCTTCAAGGTTACAAAAATACCTAAAATCCTCTTTTAAGGAGTTGTAATGAAGCCATCAATAAATTTCAATGGCTCTAATCTTTCTCTGTATAATACAGATCATTTTTCCAAAAGTCTACATAAAAATCAGGTTCAAAAGTTTTGAGTTTATTAGTCTTAGATATACTAATCTCCTACAATTAGAATTACTATATATATGTTAATTATTAATTTAATTGTTATGTTTTAGAGAGTACCAAACTAATTTAGATTTCAAACCTTTGAGGGATTCTGAGATAGTTGAAGATCATCAAATTACCGTCTGTGTCAGAAAAAGGCCACTCAATAAAAAAGGTATTGACATTTAAAATATATACTGATGGACAGTTCTTGTATAATCATGGTTTCATGTAATGCTTAAATAGTGTTTTTGGTGGAACACAATAATGCTATTAAGTACTAAAATCTCCCAATTTATGAATAAATAAAATAACAATACCAATAAACCTAATTGGCTATTATTTTATTCAACATTTTTCTATTTCAGAACTCAATCGAAAAGAAGTAGATGTTATCGCTATCCCATCCAAAAATCAGGTTATTGTACATGAACCTAAAAACAAAGTAGATTTAACAAAATATTTAGAAAACCAGCATTTCAGATTTGATTATGCTTTTGACGAGACTTGCAATAATGAAACCGTTTACAAGTAAGTGAATAAAATTTTTATTTTTAAAAAAAATATTTGATAATATTATTGACATTTTTATCAGATATTCTGCAAGACCTCTTGTAAAAACCATATTTGATGGTGGCATGGCTACCTGTTTTGCTTATGGACAAACTGGCAGTGGTAAGACGCATACTATGGGTGGAGATTTTCATGGAAAAACACAAGACTGTAAAAAAGGAATATATGCAATGGCTGCTAAAGATGTTTTCCGGTTTTTGAATTCATCTAGTTACTCCCCATTAAATCTGGTTGTCACAGCTAGTTTCTTTGAAATATATAGTGGAAAGGTATTGTAAATTCATCTATTTGTAATGATGTATGATTTAATGTGTATGATTCATTAATGTCTTATTTATAGGTATTTGACTTACTTGGTGACAAAGCCAAGTTAAGAGTTCTTGAAGATGGTATGCAAAAAGTACAAGTGGTTGGTCTTACTGAAAAAGTGGTTACTACTGTGGAGGAAGTATTGAAATTAATTAATGATGGTAACAGTGCAAGGTAAATTTTTATTTTTTTTATTAATTACTAGCAATGTTATTAAATATTGAAATTAATTTATAGAACTTCCGGTCAGACATCTGCCAATAGTAACTCTTCAAGATCACATGCTGTTTTCCAGATCGTATTACGTATACCGGGTCTGAATCAAATACATGGAAAATTTTCGTTAATTGATTTAGCTGGGAATGAAAGAGGTGCTGATACATCTTCAGCCAATCGTCAAACACGTAATATATATTTGTTGACATTAGACTGTTTGTAATATATTACTTTCTTACATTTATTGAACTTGTTTTATATTCATTGTAGGAATGGAAGGTGCAGAAATAAATAAATCTCTTCTTGCTTTAAAGGAATGCATTCGTGCATTAGGGAAAAAAGGTTCTCATTTGCCTTTTAGAGCCAGCAAATTAACACAAGTACTTAGAGACTCCTTTGTTGGTGAAAATAGCAAGACTTGTATGGTAAGTTATTAAAAATATCATTTTTGCCAATTATTAATTATATACATTATTTAAGAGTCCACACTAATTATAATAATGATTGCACCTTTTAGATTGCAATGATTAGTCCAGGACTGAGTTCATGCGAACACTCTCTAAACACGCTCCGTTATGCTGACCGTGTTAAAGAATTAGACGCATCAGATCCTGCAGCTGGGGAGAGTAACGTTCCTATGTACTCTCCACCACCAAGCCGCTCTCCAAATGTATCTCGTAATTTACAAGATGTCAGTATGGTTGATGATGATTTAGCCGCACTTAGATCACTTAATGTAAGTGCTTTAATCTTTTTAAATAATTTAATTTTCAAAGTACATGTACAAGGAGTTAATTTTCCTTACAGGAAGGTGAATTATCTGCTGACTTATACAATTTCCACGAGGCGGTTTCTCAACTACAAGAACAAGAAGATGAAATGCTTGACAAACATAAGTCATTATTAGAAGCTGGACAAAAGTGGTTACAGAAAGACAAACACTTATTGGCAATGACTAAAAATGTTGACTACGATCAAGATGGTAACGGAGATCAAAAAACCTGTTTACTTGTTGCTCTCCAACTTTCTGCTTTACCTATTGCTTACGCTTTCTTTTTTCTTTTTATTCTACCACTGTTCGGATTTTCGGAACAAACTGTACAGTAAATTGTAAAAAAGAAAAATTGTACAATCCCTTGGAATTTTTCGATTAGAGCAATAATCCCCACTCATACTTGATCAGTATGGTTTGTTAATAGTTATTTAATATGATTTTAATATTTTTAATTATCGTTTAATTATTTATTCAAAATTTTAAAAAGAAAGTATTTAACAATTATTATTTTATTTCATATTTTGATAAAATCTTCATAATAAAATAATTATATATAAATTTTAACTTGGCAAGGAAACAAACATGTTACACTTTATTTATATATTTTAATTCTAGGAAAATATTTCAAATTTATTATGATTATTATTGGTTATTTTTTTCTTATTCCAGTGATTTTTAATTCAAATGTTTTGGAAATATTCAAAAATTGTATTATTTTTTCTTTGTTATTTTAAATTTATAATAAAATTTCATATCTAACTTACTTTTAGCATTTTAAATTCATGAGAATTGCAATAATTTACCTGTGTCCAGAGAAAGGAAAATTATAGTTTATGAATTAAATGTGGCTTAACTTATTTTTCTATAATTTTCTGTTGAGTCTTTGCTCAACCGATTATTATAGTCAGAAGTACAATTTATTATGATAACTAACATTAAATAATTGAGTATTTTGAATCCGTCCAATACCATAACATTAAACTTATTGCTCAGTAAATATAATATACTTCTATCGTAAATATATTTTAAGGTAAAACAGTTTTAAAAATAATGTTAAAATATGAATTATATAGTATATATTATTGGTTGTTTATTGAATTTTCATTAAATAGCCTGAAAAGATTTTAATCAAATCTTGTTTTTTATGTTTATTTGTAATTTTTACGGTTTTCTTCTTTTATTGTTATGTTTTACAAAACTACAATAATTGTTGGACCAAGTTTTCTTTGTATTTATTTTTATATTTAATATATAAGTTTAAATAAAAATTATTTTTATGAAAAGTATTTTTTTTAAAACTCCTTTGATATAGTTAAGCTAAGTCATGAGTTAGCTTTTAAACAGTTGGCTTCTTTGATAGTGTGTTATGCTTTTTGATACATTGTGTTTTGCGTGTTTACGAATACGTTGTATGAATATTATAGTTTATGTATGTTGTATTCTAAATCGTGTTGTTTTTCCAGCATACTCATTGCAATTGCTCAATTTGCTCCAAGACAAATTAGCATCCACTCAAGATCTGGTTGAAACCGTACTTGCGTTCAGAAAGCAGCTGACAACTGAGGAGCAATTCAGTCAGAATATAAATAGAGGCGGCCACCGTTGATTAAGACATTATATTTGTTTGTGCATCAATATAATACTATTATGTACGTGTTTTGAATCTTTGTTTTGTAATATAAATATGATAAAATGGAAAGAAAGGAAAAAAATTCCATTGCTGTCATATGTATATTAAAGATATTAAATGTGATTTTTTTTCCGGTGATACTATTAACGGCCTATTACAAACATTATTTTTAACAATGTTTATCGGTTTATACCTACTTAATAATTTACTATATTGCTTTAAGTTTTAACCTCTGTGAACTAAAACCTTATTATTGTTATAAGCATCTTAAAATTATTTTTCTAACTTTTAAAAACTTTTTTTTTATTTATTTTTTTTTTTTTTAACAAGCATTGATTTTCTTTATTATGAATTCACATATTAATTTAATGTTTATTATAGCAGTTACTTGTTTCTTTTATATTTAATATAAAAAAAAAAAAAGTACAAAATTCCATTACATTTTTGAAACTTTTTTTTGTAAAACAACGATTACATATGATCAAACAGAAATTATTTCTAATTTTTCAACCGTTTTATTTGCATAGTTATTCAGGCTGTAATATTGGAATGTACCTATAATTTTAATATTAATTTTTATGTAAGTCCTATGTTTTATTGATTAATAATGATTAGAGTATAATTTTTTTAATTAAAATTTTCTTAGAGTTTTCATTTTACTAATACTCTTATTTTTGTACTGTTTCAACCCGTCTCCATATGATAGTCAAGTAATTAATTATTACTCGTAGCCTATGCAATTTGTGCCTTTACTGTTTTTTTTTATATAATATATATATTAAAATAATTCGTTAATATTGTGATATATGATGTTTATTTTTATTTTTTTACTGGCGATAATTCATACATTTTGTTAAAAAAAAAAAGCTATTAAATGTTATGAGAGAAAACACATTTTGGTATTCCGTCAGATTGGTGTACTTTGAATTAAATCTGAAAAAATTCAAATGTTGAAAAGACATTTATCATAAAATCCTTGTACTGATTTTGCTTTGAAATGGTTAAAATATTATTATTTTTTATATATTTCTATAGTACTCATAAATATGAACATAATGTTTGTTTTTGTAATATACATTCATTTTTTTTTCAAATGTTAATCCTCTTGATGTCTAATATTTTTAATCTCGGACTCATTTCCATTTTCCAAATCTAATGTGATATTACATTATATAATTTTATTGCTCATTGGTGGTTTTTTTTAAAACTTGTTCAATCAATATAACATTCTCCAAGACAAACCTGCATCAGCCATGCAGTTGTAGGTTTAATTTTTAGAGCTTGTTTTGCCAAAATATATATTTATCGAGGCAAATTTTGGTTTTGTATTGATATCGCTATTGTTTGGTTACCCAAAAGAGTACTAGGGTGGTGTGGTTACATACTTGTATTGGTTTTTGATAGTGTATTGTTGCCCGTTTTAAATATAGATTCTATAGAAACGCTGAAAGCTAACAAAACGATTGTCATTTCAAATACTGTGGTGTTAATTTTATATATGGATCATGTTAAACATTAAAGCATTATCAATACCACAGGTTAGATTAAACCATTCTGCGTTAGAACTTTACTAATACAATTTAACGATAAATAATCATAATGGTCATAACAAACATGATTTATAAGATGCACAGTACAATAAATTGTTCTTGCTCTAACGTTTGCTATTTTATTAACTGCAGTGTTGTCTTCAATATTATACAGCATTATCCTGGACCTTATAGTTTCAATGACAAAATACATACTTTGTATGCAAATCTAAATAATTTATAATTTCACTTTGTGTTGGTAACTATTTTATTTACTATAACACAGTAATAATTTATGTATACAAAATAATATTACAGCAATAGTTATTCTAAGAGGACGGAGTCAATTTCAACTAAATAGATATAAAGTTTAATCACTTACGTTATTCAATGATGAACACTATGTCCACAATTGTATAATATTATAGAAATAGAGATTTCAGGTAACATAGAAAGTAGAATTTCGTTTAAATATTAATTTTAACATACATAATAATAATACTAATAATACTCTAGTAAACATGCAAGGTCTATCTTAACTTATATTAATTGTTAAGCAAATGTTGTTATCAATAAAACAATATAATGTACCGTTGATTAAAGTAAACATTAAATTTTTTGGATTACACAGTTTGTGAGTGCAACTTATTTATAGAACTATTTTCCGTTATGCATTTTTCAATTTCAACTCCTGTCTAACTCTTTAATTCTTAAAGGTTGATCTTAGAAAAATGTTGAATGGATAATTATTATAGATCCAATTCCACTGTAAATACTCATTTTTTTTTTCTTTCGTTTGATAAATTCAAACCGTGGACAACTTATACTTTAGAGCGATGAAAGCACATATTTTTAGTACAATATAGATTGTAGAGATAAAGCTGACATTTATCCAGTACAAGTTATCGTTCATATCAATAGTTTTAAGCATTACTTTCGGTGAACCATATGGACAAAACATCTGAAATTATATAAAGTAGTATATTATAATAAAGTAAAATGTTGATAAATTCAGTAAAAATAAGTCCTCCATTTTTTACTCTAAATTGTTTATTGCTTAATTTCTACATAAATGTTATTTAGTATAAATATAGGAAGACACAAACCAAAGCAATAAATGTATGTAGAATATCAAAAAACAGGATACAATAAATAACCACTAGAATAACTATGATTTAAAAGCTAATTGAACTATTTAATTTTTAATATCAAAAATTTTGATTTTGTCAAACATTGAAAATAAAATTATTACTTACACATTTAAGTTATCACTTTACCCTACACTTAAAATGTTAGTTCTTATCTTTCAGCTCATAGTTATATACTCATATACTTCATAGTACATTTTTACTGTACAATTAGTTATCATGATAAAGTAATATTATACTACTTACAACCGGACAAGGCAACACAGAACGATCAAAACCGTATACTGAATGTAGTACGCCTTGCACAGAATGTTTCATAAATGAAATGTCATATAACCATCGATATATTTTAGGTGTATCTGATATTCTTATCATGCCCCCAGCATAAGTAGTCCAAAACATTAATATCAATGCAACAATAACCGTGTTGATCTAGAACAAAATTTGTATTGTAAATGTTATATCAAATGTGAATTTATTTTTTTTATTTTTGAACTTACAACAAAACTTTTACACAGAGTACTGACTAGCATTCCAATTGCTTGTGACATGAGTCCAGTCACAATGAATATCAACAGGAACATTGATATTCTAAAGAGTACTAGGGGCTGGCCAGATAACAAGTATATCAGTGAACAAAATAGAAATGTACAAAATATCTAAAATACATAAAATATGTTATACTAAATTATTGAGCACACAGATCATTTTTAAAACTGTTTTATGTCTACTTGAACAGGAAGATCCACAAGTGTTACTGATATGTAATATGAACTTAATGAATACCATCGGTTAAAATATTCTTTCCGCATTACCGACAACTCCAATGGAACTAAAGAATTTAAACATAAAATTGATAAAACATACATATTAAATAGAATTATCTAAGCTTATTAAAAAATGCCTTAAAAGTTAAATGGCATATAATAACATTATTGAAATTATTCAAAATAATTTAGAATTTTTAAGTTAAAAACCACAATCAGTAGAACTTTTTTAATTAATTTAGGTATATCTCATTGCACTGGTTAAATTTAAAAATTAATATCAAATAGTATATCAATGTCAAATTGAAGCCAATAGTTATCTTAAATGAAAAAAAATTATCTAAAAATGATAGTAATCAACTTCTAAGTTTCAATAACAAATAAATAAATTAATACTAAATATAATTCATTAAATGTAACAGTATGATTTTTAATATTTTTTTGTGTTTATACAAACATTTTATAGACATGGTAAATGCAGCAACGTATGTCATAAACATCACACAGAAAAATAGTAATACTGCATTGTCTCGAACGTGCATAGCGCTTTCCCCAAGTCCAATGTATACAATTCCAAACATACTACCCAGCAAGAAATGAACAAAAAGTCTTACTTTGACTAGAAACTATAAAAACCAATTATTGAAAAAAACAAAACAATTAATCTATATTTATCTAGTAGATACTACTTATGATTTACTTACATGATCTCTAAAAGTAGTGAGCAAAGTTCTATGTATAAGTATCCAAAGCTCAGGAAAATATTTTGATGAGTATTCTCGACTATAGATCATAGGTATATTGTTGGCACTTATACCTGAAAAGAATGCAACATCACTAATTATTCCATTTTGCAAAAGCAACAATATAACCAAAGTAATTAATCACCAAGTTATTACCAATTATGTTTGAACCATTAAGGTGTTGTTCATGAACGAGCTTAATCAGTGCATCTATAGAATTTCCATAATCGCCCAGACTTAATTCAATCACTGGATACACCAAACCAACAAGTAAAATAAATTTTTGTTACTCTTATAAGCACAGCATTACAAACCAAAATCAGCAGGGTTATGATATATTGGACATTGAAATCCAATATGTGAGAAATAGTCTACTATTTGCGATGATTCTCCATCATACATGCATTGACCAGATGAGGTAAGAACATAAACATTGTCAAAAGTACTCAAATGATAGGCTGAAGCTTGATGAATAGTGCATATTACGGTTTTTCCAGAGTCTGCCAATTTTCGCATAATTTTTACAACATTGTTTGCAGACACAATATCTAGACCTCTGTTCAAATAAAAACAAATATTAATAAAACTCAATATAATTGATAAAGCTTTGTATACAATTATAAATGTATAAGTATATTACGTAGTAGGTTCGTCTAAGAACATAATTTTTGGGTTGCGAATTAATTCTAAAGCTATGGTCAATCGTCGACACTCACCACCAGATAAATTATAAGCTAAGGTATCTCGTTTTTCATGTAAAAGTAAATTATGTAACAAACTGTTAATCTGAAAGAATGTATAAAATAAATGCAAGTTTTATAATGATCATTAATTAATTGTTTCAGTAATTATTGTAAGCTCACAGAGATTCTATTTTGAACATCTAACTTAATGGTTGAATGTTTAAGTTTCATAGCCATCTCCATGGATTCTTGAACAGTCAAATACAATTGTAGATTATCTTCCTGCATGATATAGCTAGATACATTCCTAAATGATAGCAGATCTCGTTGTGATCCATTTAAAGTCACATTTCCTTGATAACCATTTGACCTAGACAGTTAAAAATATAAAATTACATCATAGAACTAAAATAAAGTACTATTTCATGCATCCAATTATGGATATTCAAAGCATACAATTTTCCAAAAAACTAACAGTTTTAAAATCAACCAAAGGAAGGCTAACTGTAAACATCAATGTATAAACTTTATATGTATAAACCATTAACACACAATTGGAAAAATCATGAAAGCATACAAGCTTTCCGTTTACAATTGATTTTTGAAAATTATAGTAAAACCACTTACGTATAACCTGATAAAATGTTCATAAGAGTTGACTTTCCAGATCCTGAACATCCTAGTATGGCCCCCACTTGGTTTCTGCGGAACAAACCACTGACACGGTTTAAAATGGTCTTTTTTGCTGAAATAAACAAAAATATTTGATAATGAAGCTATGGACACGTTAGACATAGGTAGAAATTCACCCGGCCTAAATGTCTTTGTCATCCAAGAGTCCCAAACGTTGACGGTTGAGGATATGTTTGTGAACTCCAAGTCAATACCTTCCATCTCTGCTGGTGTGGAGGTCTCGACGCTGTCAGATGGTTAGCAGGAGGACTGAAAAGTTGACCACAACTTCAACTACGCTTCTGGTGTCTGTGAACAACAAATAAATAAATAACGCCATTAAAACGCAATAATGTTGAACAGCCAAAAGTCTTTTTCATTTCCATTGTGCTTCAACAACACTGTTCGCGACCGAAACACATAATTGTTATATAATTATATATTATACTTACATACCCCATCATAGTAAACATAATACGGATTGCCCTTGAACAAGTGCCTTTTATGTGTAATAATTATTGAACATCACTACGATTTCCGTTAGCGCACACAATAACGCAACGCGTCGGAATGACGACCGAAAATATCTTCTTAACGTGACACAAATCATCGATAACGTCGATGCGCGAGCAAGACAATGGAGTAAATAATAATAATTGCGGTAGGCACACCAAAACGAAAACGATTTAGGTGTACCGCGGACCAGCTCAGTGTTCCAGTTGCATTCCAGTTTCAGCTTGTTATGTAATAACAATACGGCGAATGCCGAATAATGGTGCACTCGTGTATTATGTTATGTAACATTATTCAATGCTCACTAGCCGGCTACAGTATCTATATGAACATTGCGAACAGACGGACCACTATAACAACGATAGTACAGAACACACATTCTATTCCGCGTGGTATAGGTAGGCAATATATAGCACGAGAAAATCTTTTTTGCACGTGAGTAATAGGGCATTATATTGAGATTTGAGTACTTTATGTACCTGGGAATCATTATGTTATGTGTTTAATATTTATTATTCGTGTCCACGGACTAGGATGTACTTGAACGCATTTATATTTTAACCCGTGCTTACGTCCAAGGCGGATACTGAACAGTAGTGATATCTATTATCTGCGTGAAGTGGTGTGCGGCGGCCGGCGAGCGCGATTATCCCACAGGTATCTATATCCATCCACGGCTGATTTGTCTCGTGCAATATGACTGTATCACGATCCGAGAATCAAGATAACAGTATTCGGCGTGGCGAATCCAGTGACTTGGTTAGGGGGCGTGCGGGCCAAGTTATAATTTTCGTAAAACTTTTTAAACAAACCTAATCATGTTTACAACACAACTTAATAGTTCAAGTAGGTTAGTTTACTTTTAGCTTCGGCAACAATATCTATAATAACATACCATCATGGTCTATTCGATTCTTATTTTATTCAACTTGATTGGGTTACGCTGCAATTAAAAATAAGTAAATTTTGTTACAAGATCAATTACCGCGGTAAAAACATACCCCCACTAGTTATGAAAAATCATAAATAATATGTAGGTGGTAGGTATAATCGTTGCATATAAGATAATAATATGTACCCCGGTGCATAATACATGCACATAAACCAACCTATACGGCTATACTACAAGTAGGTACCTACCTACATCGTTCATTCACGTTGTTTTGATTTAAATAACTGTTGCACACATTTTCGTATGTTGATCAAAATTTGATTTTTACAATGCTTGGTATTTGTGTTTCCATCATTCTTTAAACATCTCATCTCGGAAGTTGAATAAAAATTCGAAAATCTAAACAAAAGACGACGTCGAGTCCAATGCATCCTACTATCCTAAGTCTTCCTATCAGTAGCGGCTCTAGGTTTTGATTCTGGGGGCCCTAAACTTCATACACATTTTTTTTTTTTTCAATACTATATGATATATTTATTCAAATGCTTCAACATCAGTGCCGCATATTACCTACATTAGTACAAAATATTATACAAAATAGTACACAAGTCAATAATAGTGTTTAATATTATATTAAATTCACGGTTTTTATTTTTATTTTTTTAGAGTTTGGGGGGGGGGCATGGCCCCTTAGAGCCGCCACTACTTCCTATAATGCCTAGCAGCCTAGCCCGTTCGAGATACAAATGTCAATATTCCATAGCCGTGGCCTACGACTCTGTATTGTAAACATAATTTAAATTACGTTACGGTACTAATTAAAATGTGTAATATTTACACCTCAGACTAGTTACCTTTTAGACAATAGATACTATACAGACAGTACCCACTATAGATTTTTTTTACAGTAGTGTACTGCTGATACTCAAACTACCTACTATAAATACAACGGTAATGAATAAACATGTGTAGGCATTGATTAAAATATATTATGTTTAAATATATCTAATCAATGGTGTAGGTTTATCTTACATTATACACATAATATATAATAAATAGCATACCTATAGTTAGTTGCTAGGATCCTCGTAGAAATGTGGTCGAAAGCAAAATATACGTAATAACGTAATATATATATATATGTATATATATGTATATTAATTTACGTATGTCACACATGCTTTAGTTATTTATATGATTTTGTGGACGAAGAATGTTATGTTATTCGTGTACTTATAATATGAGCACTGTTTAGGTTACTTACTGCTCATATGTTGTCTGCTGCGAAATAATGCGAATAGAGTGTAGACGGATGACATTATTACAGTTTGCTGATATAATTTAATATTTATCGTCCAACGACAATTATTGCCCCTACTTAACTGATCACCACATAAATGTATTATTATAATGTATGCACAAATATCAATTTATTGATTAATTTTTAATCGTGAACAATGAATACTGAATAGCCTAGCTGAAAACAAAACACTGAATGACACATTATTATTACGCTATTTGCATTTATGCATGCAAATTATTGTTTGTTATTACTCAATTAAAAATATTTACCATTCCAATAAATTAATAAATTATAGATATAAGAATATTGAACATATTATTATAAGCCAGCGAAATATACGTTTGAATTTTAAAGTTGCTAATGTAAATTATGCACACACATGACACATTGAATTTGAATAGGTACAACTAAATATTAAAATAAATAATTAAACGTTTACTTTTTACATAATGCCGTTACGCAATAGATTTTGTAAAGATAAGATAAGTACATATTTGAATATTTAGTATAAAATATTATAGGTAATGTTATATTATATAGCAGCGTTTCTCAAACTGTGAGTCGCAAACAATTTTTTGAATTATATTATTTCCAAGAAATATACGTTCAATTATAATGCACTTGTATGATTATAGAAATATAGTGCCAAAAATGTCGACGGGTTTTAAAATTATTACTCATAATGGGTCGTAATATGTCGTATGTTTATTTTACTTAATTACTATTTGAAAAGTGAATCCATGTGGGTCGTGAAGGATTTTTTGGAGATAAATTGGGTCACGGACTCACAGCCCTAAAATGATTGAGAACCACTGTTATATTGTATATACTGACTTATTATTGTATTTTTAATGATTAAATACCTTTCAATCAATCGATGCATATGAAAAGAATTGTAATATTTTTTACTCATGAATAGTTTTAGCAGAAATACGACCAGCATAAATATTATTTATTTTTAAATACCTATAAGTAAATAAAATAGTAGATACAGTTAATAAAAATATACAAATTAGCAATTGCGAGTTTGTACCGAATTGATAGAAAACGTAATTTTAATCTAGTAACTGTTAGAATCTATTGAGTTAAACCATGCAAATGTCAAATTCAGTGCGATAGATTTTCGACATTTCAGCAATAATGGTAAGCAATAGTTACCTTATATAGGTACTATTACTAATTGATAAGGCTAGAAATTGTATGCTGCACAAGGAATATTTTTGCAATATCCAATTTTTATTTTGCATAAAATTATGTATAAAATCTTAGGTTTTCAGTCAGACTTGAGTATATAATGGAAGATTTGCGAGTATATAGCGGAGTAAACAAAATATCCTTAATTTTTACAATCAAACAGATTCGGAATATCAACTGAAATTTAGCACCAGCACAAATTTCTCAATTAAAATATGACCCCAGTACATCATGTTAAATAGGAAGAAACTTCAACCGATCATTTATTTTCAAAACAGATTGTACATTTTCAATTTTTAATGTAAATCACAATTTATAATAAAATATATTATATGATTACATGATAGGTTTTATTATAGGTATTACTAAATAATTTTTTTTTTATAATTGTATGTGTATATCTTAAAAATATTGAAAGTGCATAATTTTGCATATTTAAATAAACATAATGCATATTTCATTATCTTAATCAGCATTTAAATACTAGCTCTACTAATTAGTAATAGCAAGTACGTTTAATTATTAATGGTGCAATGAAAAGCCATGATTTGAATTTTATAATATTAAAGTCAACATAACAACTGTAAATCTGCCACCCCGAAAAAAAAAACTACAAATTAGTATTTTAATTAGTTGAAAAATTTTATTATTGGTCTTAAGTAACTATGATTTTAGATCATGGGACCAATTGAGGAGTGTATCAATATCTTGTCCATCAAATGTAAAATAATAATAAATAATATACATGACAATAATGTCTACTACCTAACTTTAACAAAATATATCTTATAAGATTTCAATTTAGTATATTATTGACACTGATTATTCTAATGATTCAATTTATTGTTACCTTTATTTGAGTTTTAACTCTATAGATACACATCTGAATACATTTCTGGAAAGTTAAATAAAGTAAACAGTTTTTGGTAAACAAAAATATGTATTCGGTAAAGATATAAGTAAACAATATTGAAATTTTAACCAATAATAAATGCTACTATTATTCCCCAGTTTAATTTGATTTAGTTGTTTAAAAATTGAAGACTAAGTAAATGTACATAACATTAACATAACATTAATTGTATGGTTTAAGTACCATAAGAATTATCAAATGTTGACCTTGAGTTTGATTTTAATTAACAAGTTACTTACCTTAATTTAAGAGAGATGTAAATAATATTTAATAATTATTAGTGCCAGGAAAACAGTTGAAAATAATACCACAAGATAGTAAAAAATTAATTTATTTAAATAAAAAAAAAAAAAATTAATTGCAGACTTTGTTAACAGAATTAAATTAGGTCGAATAATATGACATAAGATTAGTAATAATATTAATAAAGTGTTTATGTAGATTAAATTTTAGGAATTTGTGAAAAACGTTGAATGAACATAAAATTATTCTTTCATGGACTCTTCAGTAGGTGCTGCTGCTTTTGGCTGTCCTTCATCACCCTTCTTCTTAGTACCAGACACAATATCATCAATACGCACTAACAATATAGCTGTTTCAATTGCAGTTTTGTATACTTGGGACTTGACCACAATTGGTTCCCATATCTTGAGATCCTTCATATTGGCCATTTCACCAGTCTCACCATTGATTCCCCAGTTCTCATTACCACCAACTGCATGTTTGGCTCTTAAAGATGTCATTGTTCTAATAGTGCTAACACCACAGTTTTGCAAAAGTGTTCGTGGAATAACTTCTAACGCTTGAGCAACAGCTCTATATGGCCATTGAGTTACGCCAGCTATTTCAGAACTCTTCTTAACTAATGCCTGTGATATAGCCATTTCAATAGAGCCACCACCTGACACTAATTTAGGATTCAGCATAATATTTTTAGCTACATGTAAAGCATCTTGTAAATTACGTTCTACTTCACTCAATATGTCCTTGCTTGGTCCCCTAAGCAAAATAGTGCAAGCCTTTGGATTAGCACATTCAGTAATGAACGTGAAATATTCATCACCAATTTTTTTAATTTCAAATAAGCCGGCACCAGTACCGACATGACTCTCCTGTAATTCATCTGTACGTGTGACAATAGTGGCATTGCAAGCTCTTGCAACACGGTTGTTGTCAGATTTTCTTAAACGTCTCAACACAGATATATTAGCTTTTAATAAGAAATGCTGTGCCAAATCAGAAACTCCTTTTTCAGTACAAACCAAGTCTGGTTTTAATGCAATAATATCAGAACATATTTGCTGAATATATTCTTCTTCGATCTGTAATAACCTAGTGAAGTCAGTTTCTTTGACAATTTCAACTTCTGTTTGACTTTCTCCTTTTTTAAACTCCAAAGAACAATCCAAAAGAATAATTCTTGGATTTTTTATGAATCTTCTCATTTTTGGATGAGTAACATCTTTGTTCAACATGATACCATTTAACACTTGGGAATCTTCAATCGTACCACCGGGAACTTTTTCAACTTTAGCATACCGTTTGATGTCAATTTCTGTACGACCTTCATCCCGAATGCTAACAGTTTTAACAGCATTTAAGGCAATACTACATGCCAAATCTGACCAGCGCCCAATAAACTTAGTACCAACACAGGATTTTATTACTTCTATAAGTGTAGGCTCATCATCTAAAGATAATGGAATACTATAATCCTTATCTAAAATGGTCAACATATCTTCTAAAGCTTGACGATAGGCTCTGATTATAACAGTTGGATGAATTTTTTGATCTAAAAATTGTTCTGCAACTCCAAGTATTTCACCTGCGAGTACAACAACTGATGTTGTGCCATCACCAACTTCTTCATCCTGAGTACGAGCAATTTCAATAAATGATTTAGCAGCAGGATGTTGAACAGTGATTTCTCGTAGAATGGCATTACCATCGTTTGTCATCACAATACCACCCATTGGGTCCATTAACATTTTAAGCATAGCCCTGGGTCCAATACAGGTACGTACTACATCAGCAATTGCTTTGCCTGAAATTAAAATTATTAATATTAATTAGTAATTACCATTAATATTTCATAAATATAGTTTTTAAAATAGATTACAAAAGAATATCTCTTTATATTTTAGGTTATATTTTCAGAGTTTAAGAAGTATTTACTACACAATATTATAACTGTGAACATGATTGGTTTACTTGTTTCCAGTTCTAGCCTGTATTTACACTGATTGGCTCCACCCTAGTTATACTTTGATAGTATGCACAACAGATGGGGTCAACTAATACTTAGAACTTTAATCAACAAGTAATAATAATCAGAAATTAGTAGGTAAAGCAATCATTATGTTCACAAAAGCACATTACAGAAGAAATAGGATAATCAAGATAGGAATAAATGAAGAGACTAAAAATTTGGTTCAAATAATTATCACAACTAGACTGAATAAATATTTGATTAAAACATGGGCAAAAAAGCGCAGTTATAGCAGTCCTTTTAAATTTTTAATTTGATAAATTCTTAGTTACAAAAATGATTTAAAGTAAAACTTAGTTTTGTAACCATGTAACTATACAGGAAAGCATTAAAATAAATATATAACAATTTAATAATAAAACAAATATAACAATATAATCTAAACACAATTATATTGTTATAACTTATTAATGATATCTGATTTGTAAGATTAATCATTCAATAGTACTATTTGAGAAAAGACTACATAAAGTGTATAAAATAAAGGCGGGGTTAGAGTATTTTGGTCAGCTTTGTTAGCCATATAGGATTATTGGAAAAAATAATTCTTAAAATGATAGGAAAAAACCTTTATGATAGAGATTTTCAATTGGCCCAAAAGATTTATTAACCAATAAGAATTATTTTGCGAAAAAAGAAGATAAAATAAGATGCTTAAACCTAAATTAAACACACCCGTGCAATAATAATTGTATAAATATAATAAACTATTTCAAAAACAATTATAATTTAAAGTGCAATTGCTAAAATGCATTAATAAATCAAAATTTAAATACTAAAAAACAAGTACAACAAATAATATTCCTCATTAACAATAGGTACTTGTTAGTAATAATGTTTGTCAGTGTATATTATTTCCAATTTGTATTACGTGTTATGTTATAAGTTAAGATAAAAATTATAATAATATGTACATAGTTTCTGAATGATAAATTAATTACCAAATACCGTTCACAGAAATTCACCTACAACTGTGAAAAACACCTACATAATTTGTAGAATAACTGTAAGATAACATGAAAAAAATGCATTCAACATTGGAAAATAAACTATAAATTACCGGCAGCAATATTTTCTTTCTGAACTTTATTTCCAAACTTCCTTTTGGTGTTGGTATTCAACACCAGAATCGGGGCACCGCTCTGTGACATCATTTTCGTAAAATAATAATTTGATCAGTATACTAATAAATAATGCTTCAACTGATTGAACTCGACTTTAGGATCAGTACGGAAATAATATTTTCCCAACCAAATATGTTTTAACACGGTAAATTTAGTATAAAAAGAGAAGTTTATTATACTTGTGAAGATAATTTTTAACACAACGGCATGTGCTTCTTATCCATATCAATATTGGATGGTTTTTGTTAATTTATTTTATCATGATTCACCGCTGAGACAATCTTACAGTGTGGGCAACGGCCTCGCCCAGCGTTAAAGTGCACTTTTCATTTGTTTCCGCCATTCGACAGTGTTTGAAAGTATTCCAATTTAAACCCGCCAATCGCCATTGTATCCCATTCACATTCATGACTGGGTGATAATTAGGGCTAGGGACTTATGGGAGATTGCATATTTTTCAATAATCATTCTAAACATAGCTAAGTGATATAAAAATGTGTTTCATTGTACTAGGAATTTAAAGTAATCATTTTTATTTTGCATATTTCGCATATTCAACTGTTTTTTCCTTATAGGAGCATATTTTGTTATATTTCTATTTTAAGAGCATATTTCACGGTTAAAGAAAAATTACAAAGCCCACAAGGAGCAAAAGGAAAGGCTATTTACAAAAAATTGGAAAATGTACTATCAAAAAACGAAGGATTTAAAATTATAGAAAAAATTTCAAATATTTTAGAAGGGATAGACAATTCTATTGAAAATCTTGAAAACTTGCAAGTCGACGACTTACAGTTCTATAAATTCGCTCCACTTACATCTGTTGATGTTGAGCGTTCATTTTCAAGGTACAAAAATTTATTGGCGAACAATCGCCGGTCATTTACGTTTGAAAATATAAGACAAATTTTAGTGACACAGTGCAATTCATTTGGGTAGATTTAAAAAACTATTAAATCATTAAAACAATATGCATTTATAAATTTGTAATTTTTTTGCGTTTTTTACAAAAAATAAAAATTTTTTAGAACATATTTTAATAGCATATATTATAATTTTTAAAGGCATAAATGCATGCATATTTTAAGGTTTTTTAGGGCATGAAGTCCCTAGCCTTAGTGATAGTAAATCAAATCAATAATCTGAATAATCGTTTATTCAGTTTATTGAATTCATCATTTTTATTTAAATATAAACAGATAATATTAATTTCTAAGTTCAAATTTAAGTATTTTTGTTATCAAATATTTTTCGTAGAACCTGAATTAAATTCTGCTGGGTTCGACGATGCCCTTCTCATTTCTTTTTGTGTTTTCAAAAAATTAGATTTTTAACACCAACAATTAATAAAATAATTTCAAGTGTATTTTTCACCAAGTCCATCGCTTAGTCGACAAAATATCCTACATACTAGAAAAAAAAAGCTAATTTGCACGGCCGCTTTCTTCGATGTGGCACAGGCATTTGACAGATTGCGGCATAAAGACCTTCTCTTTAAACTCAAATCTTATCCTTACCGTTACCCCTTATTTAGATACAGACATTTCACGTACGACCTGGCTTTTCCTTATCTGAAATATCACCAATTTACGTTGAAGTACATCAAGGATCTGAAACAGCACTTCTACTTTTTAATCTGTTTACCTCAGATAAACCTACCACTCCCAACGGCCAACACTACTATAGGACATTTTGCTAACGACAAAGCACTTCATTCCGATTCTGAAATGGCCTCAAACTTCGTCCAATATCATTTCGATCTCTTAACCTGGTATAATATGACTGGGGGATAAAAGTCAATGAAGTCATCCATCTAGTGTACCACTCTTGGGAAAAACTATCTACCTCAACAACGTATCTCTCCCAATAGTTCAAAACGTCCGCAACCTAGGCTTATATCTAGACCACCGACTAACTATTGAGCAACTCATAGCCATATCAAAAGATTTTCCCTAAATAATCGCTCGCACCTACTACGTTACCTTCTCGCATTACAACACATCAATTTAAAAACCAAACTTCCATTGAATAAACTTTTACTCAAATCAATCTCGACGTATGGTATTTAGCTATGGGGAGCAGCCAAACCCTCCAACTTAAACAAAATTCTAGTTTTCCAATTCAAATGTCTCCGCCAAATAACCTGCAAAGCCTCATGCTACGTATCTAATGAAACTCCAAAAAAGGATCCATCCAGTGGCGTAGCATAAAATTTAGTGGCCCTGGAATCTATTACAGTTGGAGGCTCTCTTTAATGTATAAATTAAACAGTGATTCTATGAGTGAAAAAAATGTATGTAAAGGTACCTACATGGCTGCATGTATTATTTTTTTTACGTAATGGTACAGGTGCTGTGACCCCCCCCAACTTGGGGGCCCCGGCCTAAATACGCCTGAGTTTTCCATCCCAACAGTTCAAAACATTGCCAACATTTTCTACAGACGCTCCAAATTATACGACCATCACAATATTCGCAATACTCTGATCTCCGAACTATCTACCAACACCATGGTGATCCCAGAAGGCGACTTAAACGAATCTGGTGTCGTGACCTACTAAATACAAATTATTGTACTTTCTCTTCTCTCTTTTATTTAATATCATTTTCCCTTCTTAATATATTAAAAATAAATTCCTGTCATTAAGTGCTTCCTGATAGCCTGATACTCAATAGCCGTATTATACACAAACACATCACACACGCTTATTGTAAAATAACAATTACAGATTGTGTATATAATAATTAATAATGAATGTTAAAAAAAGTGAAATTTTTATGTTTTTTCAACTTACAACCTTTTTAGTACCATCAATTTAATTATAATAAAAGTAGCACTAATAAATGAATCTACGCAATGTTTATAACTTAAGTCCATAGATCTTATCTTGATATGAGATCTATGCTTGAATTAAATATCTTTTATTTCAAAATATATTTTTTAACCTGATATGTGAGTTTTTAGTTTGAGGAACTGTTGGGGATTAAACACATGGGTAGTGTACGTGTGAAGGCATCAGTTGCTGCTAGAATAGTGTCACTGGTCACCCATCCGACTGCTAGAAGTGCTGAATGATTTAACCATTACATTTAGTTGAATGGGTAAAATATTAATATAGTTGTACAGTTAATTAATGGTTTTAATTTTGGTTTTGCATCTCTTGAAAGTTGAGGTTGCATAGAACACTGTACTCGTAATAAAAAAGACGAAAATAAAATAAGGAACTCATTTATAACAAACAACGTTCACGCATACTTTTCTTTGCTTCAAATTGTTACTTTCAAAAAAGGAATTTAAATTTTAGCAGGGAAAATTTTCAAAATGAATTATGATTTAACAATTAAACTATCAGAAAGATCAAGAAAAACGTATTTGTCTAATTTTTTCTTAATAAATAACTGTATTTGAAATAATCAATTTTTTCACAGCATATGGGGATCAGAACTTGTATCACTTCTTATAAATTCATCATTGTCCAAATCTATATATCTAGCACAATAATCTAATTTAATGATTTACCAATCACCGGACTTTTTTTTTAATTTTCTCTAGAAGAGCACAGTTGTATATATTTCTAAATGATGGATTGGCACTTGGCAAAAAGTCTTTCACATGCACCATTAAAAGTACAAATGGCAATCTTTAGTGAGTTGAGGTTATGTGATCCAAATGAGTAATAAGATACTATACCTACTAGATAAATAGATACAGCTCAACAGGAATTATCTATATTTGTTGGTTCTCAAGTGGTCAGGCTGTTGATGTTAGTTAAGTTACTGCATTACTAATTGTAGTCATACTTATAACAGTAATCAGTCTTGAAATTGTATTTTATATGCTAATTGTGCTGTATTTCATGTTTTGGTTGGTTCACCAATCAGTACTTATTTAACTTTTGGCATGGTAGAGTCAATTGCAAAAATAATTTGTAAAATTTGTATGCATTTTACTGACAAGTGAAGTAAAATTTTTTATTTTTTTTCAGGGCCATTTTGTAATCCTAATGTTTCAACATCCAATAATGCATATTATATTTAATGATTATTTTCTATCACAGGTCGACACGCTATCATTACTGTTAATTTTTAAAACACTGAAAATGTAATCTCTTAAAAAAACAGAAACAAAAAATAAATAATATTAACAATAATTACAGTATTGTTAAAAGTAAACAAACCCATATAATTGATTTTGTAGTAGGTAAAATTAATAATGTTTCAAAGTACAATGTGCCCGAATTTGGTAACCAATGACCATTGATTTTGTTTAAATTATAATACCGTGTAAATGTTTCAAATTTTACATGAAGTATGTCAATGCCAATGAAAATATGTATAAAATACAAATCATACTTCCATTTTGTTGATGTTTGTATACAAAAACAATAACAATTATTGTACACAGTCTAAAATACAAAAATACATAATAATTGTTATATCTTAACTGAATATAACAAAACATTAATAGTAAAAACAAACAAATATTAAATAATATAATACAATAATGAAAATTTGATTTTTCAATTATACAAATGAAATTTTATTTTCAAATCAAATATTTTGGCAAGACTAATACTAAATAAATGGTATATTAAAAATAAAACCGGAAATCAAGTCTTTCACTGTTGTTAATAAAAAAAAAATAACATAAAATATTTTTCAAAAATTAAGTCAAATTATTTTTGTTACATTTTTAGATGTGTAAAAAGATTGACTAGATATGCTAGTTACAAATAAAACAACAGTAAACAGTATACTTGATACTTTTAGAATTGTCTCAAAAATAATTTTATAGTCGTACATAAAGAATTAAAATTAAGTACTAAGTAGATTTTAAATTAAAAATAAATTACAAACACGTATATTTATATGAAATTAATTTTAAGTAAGTCACTCTAGATAAATATCAACAAATATTTGATAGGACGGAGGTTATTTAATTTTATTGACAAGTAAATTTCTTTGAGTGTAATTTTAATGCAGATAAGTAACATAATTATACACGTTTCTTGAAAAATACACAGGTCAAAAAAATATATATTTATATAACACTTAAAAGAGCAAGTCAAAAAGGATTTTTAATAAGCTTATAACAAGAAGCTAATGAAAAAGATTGCATGAGTAGAGTAGAGGTCATTAGAAAAAATAATGCACACATTTAATGTTTAGAGTAAAAATAATAAAAATGTAAATATATGTATAAAAGATACTTTTTGACTCTTTTCGCTTAATATTGTAAGGCAAACTATTTTAGTTAAATAATTAATTTTATACATAAAAATGTGATGTTAAATAAATATTACTAACATTTTAAACAATATTAAAACATAATGCTTTATCAACTATATATATTTATTAATTATGTATCAATTATCTAAACAGATATAATTCAGTTTAGGAAAGTTCCAATCACCATGAAATATTTATGTTTAAACAATTGAAAGCCAGTTCGTCAAGAGTTTAACTTATTGTGTAACAGAATAGTATCTCTTTTTAATTTAAGTAATTCTTCTTCAATTTTATCTGTTATTGCTTTACGAGCTTCTTCTTCCGTTGCATTAGATTCTCTTAAATTTGTGACTAAATCTTTTAAATCAATAGGCTCTCCAAAATTAAATGTTACTTTTCGACCAGTTCGTAAATAATATGGTGGTTCATTGGGAAGTATGGTTTCCATACCTACATGACAGATGGGTACAACAATAGGCATAATAGAAGATTCGTATATCATTTGACCAACTCCCCATTTCAGACGTATGTAATCTTTGCTCATGTTGACCCGACCTTCAGGAAACACATGTAGCCATTTACCTTTAGACAATAGCTCTACACCAAACTTAACAGCTTCCTGTAAAAAATATATAATCATTTTCATCCCTTAATTCATTTAACTTTTAAATATTAAACTAATTTTTTTTTTTTTTTGTTGCTGGCACAACATTGATTTTTCTATTAAAAATGTTTTCAATTAGTCTTAAATTTCTACATTTAAAGTATTAAAATTTATAACCAATAAAAATAATGAAAATATTGAAAATATTTTTAGGAAATTATGTTTAATTTAGTCTACCAAGTGTGAACACAATGTAAGTTAATATTTATTATAATAACAAACATTTTTTGTTTCATAAATGATTTTGCTTGACCAATTACATTACTTATTTAAGTTTACTGTATGGTATAATGGTTAATTTTTTATCTTCTAATATGGTTAAGTAAAAAATGTTTAGATAAATGAAAAACCAAATTTTGTATTTTAATACAAGCACATACAACTATTTTTACTACATCATTCATTGAAATTATATTATATAGTAATATTGGTTGATATAATATAATATATAAATATATTAATAAATAAATAAATATATATATATTAACTTATAATATAATCAGTTAAAATTATAACAACTTTCACAAAGAATTGTTTTGTTGTTGCTTTTAAATGTATATAAACTAACACAATATATGATTTACAAAAGATGAATTTAAGGAGCTTCAAAGTATAGAAGTAGTATTGGTTATTAGGGAAAGGGGTGTTTTTTAATTAGTTAACAATGGTACTATATTGGCATATTTCTCAAGTTTGGTTTAAAATGTACAGAGTATTTTTAGAAATAATATTAACAATTAAGTGTATAATAAGTTATTATTGGATTAAATAATATTTGATATATTATTTTAGATACTTATTGTATTTGAAAGTTAAATAGAATTTTTATTTAAAAATATCAAAAGTTTGATTTTAAAAGCTTTCATATCCTAATTTTTGGTATATTTTTCATATTTTTAAGAGTGAATAAAAAACAAATACATAGTTAAGCTAATCAGGAACTTAAATTGAATGTACATATTATATTACTTTTTAAATAATAATTTGTATATGTCTTTTTACAAACTAAACTTTCTTTAAGTTTTATGATTACCAACTGTAAGCAAATTATTAGTTATTAGTTACCTTTTTTAGAAGTTGCACACTAACAATGTAACTGTCAAGTTAAAATTACTATGCAAGTGAAAAAGCTAGTTGACTTTCAATAATATTAATTAGTTATGTTTATTTAAGTTAAAGATTTTGATTTAAACTGAATAAAATGAGGTTGCTATTGTTTCCACAAATATGTTTTGATTAATGTTTTTTCTTAAGCTTTAAACAATTTTTTTTAAATCTGTTATTTAATCTTTTTTAATATTTAATAAAATAAATATTGACAATAGTAGAGCAGGGAAAAAATAAAAAACTTAGTTTACTTTAAACCTCAAAATAACATTTATGCATACAATAGTCAATGATGTGTAAATTATTTAGACAATAAGACTTAGGTAAATGGTAGCTAAATAGATCAGTTATTGAAAACAAATTAGAATCAATGTTCTACCAAGACAATATAATTGACACATAGTTGAAGGTATAGTTTATACAAATAAACTACAAGAAAAAGAAAAAAAAAAAATTAGTAAATATTATATTTGATTGGAAATTAATAAATAGTATAGAAATATTGTAATACTAAACTAAATAAATGTTTATTAGTTATAATGAAAAATAAAATGATGATCAAAACGTATCTATTTTGCATAGTAAAATACTATAAAAAGAAATAGTATTAAGAGTTAATCAATATGACCTCTAATGACATACTTAATAAATCAATAACACATTTTTAAAAGTTTTATACACTCAAACCTCGATTCCAACTGATATAAGAATAATAACAGTCAATAAAAAATGCATGGGTTCAAAATCATTATTTATGTACCTATGCATGAATTTTAAAAATCAAGCATTTAGATATTTAAAAAATAAAAATGTTTAATAAACGTAAAATATATCTAAAATTAAAAACTAATTAATAATAACCTATTTAAATAAAGTAATCTAGAGATTACTTGATACATAATCAGAATGATTAATATGTACCTAGTAGTTATTCATGTCAATCAGTTTGGTAAGTTGAAATTAATTTGTTTTGATTAAAAACATTTCTTATCTACCTGATATACTCCGGCACCTCGAATAGTTGGTACACATTGACCCAGCATAAAGAAATGTGCACAAAATGAGTTTGTGAAACAAATGTCATTTGCAGCCAATGCCCAGCGCATTTTGTTAGACATGAGTAAATTTTTCCAGCTCAGCGAACCTAAATACAAAATAATCAGACAAATATTTTTATTTATCTCATAGATAACATGACGGTGGTATGACAAGATCAATATATTATAATATTATAGCACTCACCCCATATTCCAGGATCATCAAAACACGAGTCGTGATTGGAAACCGTTATGAGAGGTATGTGATCAGGTCGGTTGATAGCTTTATCGAAAGATACAAGGTTATATACTTTCGCCTTGTTGAACCATTCTAAGGGAGCAGGTAGGAGAAAAAATAAATTAATGAAACAAACCTAGATACAAGTATAATCAGGGGTGGAGTGAACCAAATTCAGTCCAGGAGATTGAAATTTATTCAGGCTACCCACTTCATACCAATTAAATCACCAAATATTTTTTTCTCACTATGTTGCAATTATTTTTCTATTTTCATTTTTATAACCTACACAAAAGCTTTTCAATAATAATTCATTGATATATGAATAAATTTATTTTATTTTATTTATAATTAAGTTATTACTCTTAGTATTAAAAAAAAATTGTAATCACTATTTTATTATTTAATTTAACTTTCAAATTATATCAATATATCACTAATATCTGAGAAATAAAATTAGCATAGTTTAATAGTTTAATTCAACGAAATATTAATAATTACCATACACATTGTACTTAAATGGTTTAGGTAGTTATTAGTTGGTAATAACTGATATGTCACAAATATATTTGCAAAATATTAACAAATAAATATATAAATTGTAAGCGATGAAATAAAATAAAAAAAATTATATAAAACAATGTACCTATAAAAAAAGATGTATACCAGAAAACCTAATAATAATTCAGATAATAGTAAAAAATACCGTCCCAAACTACATTTATAATATTGATATACACTTATATGAATTTTATTTTCGATGGCCATTAGCACGAGATTCCAGACGTTCATTGGTTATTGAATTTCTTTAATTCAGCCTACGTCGAGAAAATATTTTATCATAGATTTTAAAGTTTGAATACAAACAAATTGTTGACGCTGTTACTAAATTTGTAAAAAAAAAAAATCCAACATAAAATGACCAGGCATTAGGCCATAACTATGGTCCAGGCCATCTGGAAAATATCCAGTTCTAGATCTGCCATTCCACCCCCTCGGAGTATAAAACACATAGGGAAAACGAAGTGCAAATGTGCAAGGGATATCTGTCTTGGCTATCGGCAGGGTGTACTCACTGATAAATATCTTGCTGAATATGCCTACTGCGGCCAAGGTGATGCAGGACGCGACGTTCCACAAGGTCTGTCGGTTCCTGAGTTTGGGCAGTACCCATTCGATGTTGTATTCTTTTTTTACGACCATCGCGACGACGACGACGACGACGTCTCGGGGGGGGGAAGGGTTGAACACGCGGACGATCGCCGAGAACTACTCGGGCGCAGCAGATGCTCTCCTAGACGCGGCGGCGGACTGCCATCGCGGAAACGAATGGTTCTTTGCCTAGCGAGTGTGTCTTCTGAACGTCGCGTTCGCTTTTATCCGGCCGGTCACCACGTCGAACGCGGTGCGAGTGCGTTTTTCGGACGGCTCATCGGCCGTGCAACGCGCTGCGACGGCGAGACGGAAAACAACGGCCGGAGTGAATAATTTAGTGTTGAAGTCAAGGGGCCGACCGGATGGAAGGCCGGCACGGAAAAGAGGCGAACAAAAGCGATTCGGTCGGAACGGACGAACAAAACGGAAAAAAAAAAAAAAACGAACAAAACACAACGACGACGACCATTACCACACGGGGCACTGGCCGTTTTCACTACCACTACGTAGTGCGTACATGTGTCGTTATCAGTCCGTCGGGCCCGGGTTCCCTGTGGTTGTTGCGCACGATAGGTGATAACGACGACACGTTGGACCGTCGCCGCCGCCGCCGCCGTCGTTTGGGAAACAGCGCGCGTGGTCGACGGTGGTGACCGTGAAAAATACCGCAGCGGGTAACAGGTACGTTCCCCCCCCTCCGCGTGGTTCCCCCCGGTCGACGTGCAACGGGTTTTGGTCGATTGTTTTTTTCTCTACATCAACGTTTCCCAACTCCCAAGTGTGTTCCGCCAGATTTATGTGATTACTGAAAAACTTATTTTATATTATTTAAAATTTTTTACAATTAAAAGTTGTGTGTTAAACTAATTTTAATAAAGAGTAATCATTAACAATATATTATTAACAGTATCATTAACGACATTTTTTAGGGTATTAGTTTTTTTTTTTTTTTTTTAAGAAAAATTAGAGTTGAAAACACATTAGGGTTCCGGGAAACACAAACTATTTTTTAAGGGTTCCGTGATTGTAAAAGTTTGGGAACCGCTGCTCTACATAATATCCCCTGCGTCCTACGAAACTACGAAAGTGACGACTGGTGGCCATACAAATATTTTACGGTATTATAAAGAATTTATATAATGTTATACTAGTTTTATATTAATAAAAAAAGTACCTGTACTGTCTTTGCGGTGGCAAAAATCTTTCGAATCCCCCCCTCTCTCTTCTCTGTCAGTGTGTATTTTAATTCTTTATTACAAATCTACATATAAATCTATGACAGTGTTATAGTACCGTAATCGTAGTGATGGTGTACATTGTACACGAACGTGTATGCGACGCGCGTCGTACAGTTGTTCACACGCTGATTAAAAACTGATTTCACGTGAACGTCTTCGCGCGTACGAACACACGCAGAGCCGCAGAGGTTCGTGTATTATATAGTATACGTAATGATAAAATAGAGAAAAAAAAAAAACGTGTACGATTTTTAATGTACGTACATGCGCGTTGATTATTATTTATTACATAACCGGTCGATTGCGACCTATTCGAAACGCTGTTTTACATCGTATTAATATATTTTATCACCGGCTTTGAAAAATACATTTATCGAATCCCCCATACCTGTTCGTTTATAAGAATACAATTTCTCACAAGGACGAAGGATGGAAATTGTATATTGTTACGAACAATTATTATCCTATCGTGTCGGACTCGTATAAATGTATAATACCTATACTTATCAAATGGAGGAATGAAAAATGCAAATCTAAAATACCGGTGGGACTGCAACGGTATTTACGTATAAATTAAAGCAGGAGACCGACGCAGAACCTTCCTATATAGAACGCTTATATTATTTAAGACCTATTATTTAGGTGACCTTTTAAGCCGTTATGGGGTTTTTTATGCGGGTTTTTACGTTATCGACCACGTTCGAAATTAACGGATACATTCTTGTCGGGTATAGGCACAGGAAACGAATAATTAATGATTATGATGCGTGTTTATCAGAAATCTTGTATGAATGTATATAGAAATATAGGATGTATATAATATAAGCGCGAGATGGCTAGTCGTTTGATAAAATTCGTCGATCTTGACAGAATATTGATAATTGCCACCGATAAATCTAGTAATCTTGTAGGTCTCCCTGACCTCACTTCCCTCCACTTTGACCACTGTACTCTTATTATGTATGTCATAGAATGATTTTTTAAGCATGTTCATCAATCATCACTCATCGCTCATCGGTCATCTGCAGCTATCACATATTTATACATTTTTTTTCTAGTATTTGAAGTCAATGCACAACTTCTAACATTTAATATAAGACAAAGTAAAATGTTATATAATATTATCATTACGAAGGGTAGTATTTTATTGTTGCAAAAACGTTTAACGAACCGCAATAGCTAAAAAAGTATTACTTAAACGCATAAAATATAGTATTAAGGGATAAAAACATGATGACCAAGCCTGAAAATCACCGTTTACACCATTATATATTATATTATTTACACAAAATTGCTTATACCAATTACTAAGCACCTAATATGGTATAGTATATAATACAGGTAGTATAATGCGGGGTGAAGGAAGAACCTATAAAATGGTATGTACGAATGAGTATTACAATATTATGCTATACGTCACAAACTCACGAAAATCATATTTCATAACACGTAATGTCGTCTTATTATTACGCACGTGTTGTAATTATTACATTGTTATTGCGTTTGTGAATTAGTGTAATATATTATGTATCTATTGCGGTATCGCGTGCGTATGTATCTAATATTTGCAATGGACTATACGATTACGATGTGCGAATATTCATATAGGTATACGTATAATAATACCCATAATATACTTATATGCTTACTATCTATACGTCAATAACGTAAAATGCGTACAGCGTACGTCATGCAATATGTGCAAATAGGCGAGGGGACTTAAATTCCCTCATAAATATCAATAGTTCGTTTTATTCGTATACTCCTTGAATTTAATATTTTCATACATTTCATATTATATTTCAGTGGATTATGAAATTATAGTTTGCTAAGACTAAAAGAAGATGAATAAATCTTAATGATTGTTTACTTGTCAATTATTATATTTATATCATTATGTAAGATTTAATTCTTAATAAATATGAAATTTATTTAGGGTTTTAATGCAATATATATTTATACATTTTTATCTGCTGAAATAGTTAAATAGTTAATACAGATATTTGTTCATTTTATTGTGTGCCTATAATAAGTTTATATAGTAAGTTTCCCTACTGATGTATGAATTAAGTAGGGATCAGATCATATTGGTGTACAGGTGCGTATAATATGTCATAGCATGTTATGGCATGTGCACCATGCACCTATATTGTTTTGCAAATCAAATAACTTATATATAGTTGAACATTTGAAATAGTTTATAAATGTGTGGACATTTGTAGTAAAATATATTTAATTGTATCATTTGTATCATTATTTATTTGGTTGTATCGTATTTCAATCAGGTAAAAGTGTATACGATTTGAAACCGAGCGCGTACAGACTTCAGCCCCCTCAAATCTTAAACGCTGTTTTGTATAGCAAGATTGTAATGACTGTTACAGTAGTTGAGTGGTACTGGTGTACGAGTACGAGTGCATTCCTGTTTGCAGTCGTGCGTATGTTCGCATTACGTATATTATATAGATATATTATTTGTATTTTGTACAGAGATTGGATTGGCGTATATAGGACGATGCGACGTCTCCCGCGGGGAGACAAAAACGCAAAGTCGCGTGACCTGCTCGCACATAATATAATATATAACGCTCGAGTATATATTCGCGTATACATAATATACATCGGTGCATCGTACATAATAATATATGCGTGTATACGACTTACGTGCATATAAATATATACACCAAACCAATAATATTATTATAATATATTTATTTAATATATTTATATTTATATGGCATACCTGCAATATGGACACGATATATATATATATATATATATATCGTACCTATATTTATTTATTTATTTATTTATTTATTAGTATGAACACCCATGGGGGCTCAAGTACAGTAAGTAATATCTCTTAACATAACATTGATACAATATAAATCGTTAATACATAAAACAACATTAAATTATTTGCAAGCAACCATCGATAAGTTAAATTAAGGTAGTATAAACGCAATATTATGTATAAAATTGGACTTCGATGATTATAGATATACATTTTAATGACATTTTAAGGAGCTGAAAAACAAGGATTTGATGGATATACATTTTTTATATTAAACAAATCAACATTTACTAACTTATTACATTCTCTGGCTATATAGGTACGATCAAGTGGATTATTAAAACCATAGGATGTGCGGTGAAAAGTGGGAATATCAAACGTGGGACAGTTTCGTGTATATATTTTATATGTATTATACATGCGTACATACGCGTTTATCGAATATATGCTACTTTCTATACATTATATTAGGTATTATAATACTTATACACTTTTATTAGACTGTGCGCTGTCCGATCGATCTTGATCTTACTCATTGGATTCTGATAAAATGAGAACTCGCGGTGGTAGGTGTATACGCTATATTGTATATAATATATTATGTATGTATTGCATTTACATTTTGTATGTATAACATATATGTATAAATAATATTATATCAACACCACCAGACGACGTATTATAATATATGTATACTCGTTTGTCATCCATTCATATGTTATATATATATATATATATATCATAATATAGAAAAGTCAACGAGTGCAGTGTGTAGCTAGCACCTCGTTTATTGGGTACGTACTACATATTATATTATAATAATATGGTAATCCGTATTCCGTGCGTTTTGAGAAGCCAGTCGCGTCAGTGTACATTTTACTCTTTACATATTATATAGGTATACCTACGCGATGTTGTGTTACAATGATATGACGTATTGCAACATAATCCGTTTAAATTCGAACACACACACCGACGATGAAGAAGACTACCACGACTACAATAGAGGTCTGTAGTTTGTATAGTATGCAGTTTGATGACTATTCAGACTATTATATATATATATAGAACGGTAGGTATATAAGGTATAGGTGTACGCACTGCAGCTACGATCGTGTATATCTGTATTATTATGTGAATTACAAACATAGGTACGATACGCGTGCACGGTGTTCATCTAAGAAGGTCACATACATTATATAAGGTTTGTATAAATAATATTATACGAAGCACGATGAAAAATATACACATTAGCATACCATATAGTATTTATGTACGATAAATACGCATCATGTTATCTGCATGTAACAATAACACGAATGATGTACGTAGGTAACGCCGTCCGATGCAAAGTTTTCAATATTATGTTGTAGACTATTATAGCCTTCGTTACCGAGCACTTATTCAAACATTTACTCGCATTTTTTCTCCAACATAATATAGGTAATATACTAGTGCTCTTTAGTATAGTATTTTTCCGCCAGATAAGCACCTCGTATTGGATCAAAGAGTTCAGTACATATTTTGCACTGCTTTTCTATATAATCCTTATATTCCGTATAATGTGACACGTCCTTTTAATCGCGATTCTAAGCCAAAATTTTTAACGACAGGCGGCAGCAGTATTATATACGTTTGAAGGCAGTTCAACACAAGTACGCACTATTATATATTGTGTAGTCTTTTATCAGTGCAGTTTACTACGTATTATTTAGTCTGGGATTTGAATGATTTTAATGTTCGTGTATACCAAAAACATTATCATAATACATATATTTTAAACCCATCAGACAAACCGTTTCATATTTATGCGAAAACTATAAAGACTTACACGTTACACAATATTTAGCATATTACAATGGTTGTGAGTAAACATACGCGTGACTAATGTGCGTAAATGCAATTCCAATGCTAAATCAACAATAAACATTTGATACATATAAGACAAATGTTGGCTAATAATAATAGTAATTGATTACAAAATTAAAGGCAGGTAGGGATACGTCAAACGAAAATGATTCAAATATTGTTTATAACATATATTTTATGTCGTCTATTAAAGGTAAAAATCCAATAAATGTCTTAATAAATGTTACAGTCATAACAATTTCAATATACTAAACATTTTTAGAGGATACGATTTTTCACTTCTCAGAAGTACATCCACAATTATAATTTATTAATAGATCTAAAATAGGTTACAATGTAAATTTAACATACAAGATACTTATGACGTGAAAAATTAAAAATTATCAATTAAGACTTGAAGTTATTGCTATTTTTCGCACTGCAAGTGATTGTAACACAATTTAAGATATAAAAACCACAATAATAATGTATTTATTTAATTTTTTTTCAAGAACAATATTGTATGTCATAAAACGACGAAGATTTTATGGCGCGGTTGATGATGGATTATTCTATTGAATTTTCAATACTTTATTTTCATACTTATCGGTACCATAATTGGGTGTTAGATATCACAATTCAAATAAAAATAAAATAAAATTCTTATTGCTTAGGACCACCTCAATGTGTGATAATGAATACGTATTGCGGAGGTGAATACATAATGTATCAGGATATCAACCCAAGGATAATACTTGGTTCGTCGGTTTACCGATATTCATTTGAAATGTTTTCTATTTGAAACCCATAATACTTAGAGGTACATATTATTATTCCTCGAGAATATGATATTATGCATGTTGAATCCACAGTAAATATTCCAGATGCCAATACACCGTAACACGCATTGGAATATAATATTATGCGTAGTACATATGTATTATGTATATTGTACATAGTACTGTATTGTACATATAGCGTGCACATGAAAATTATTCCTATACAGGCTATAGGTTCGGTAATCGTTTCGCTTCATGCACTTGAGCGCAGTGTGTTATTATTTATTACTTAAACTTTTTATTTAAACGCGAACGCGATATTATCATAATCGAAGAACCATTCAGAGTGAAGCTCGTTTTACCAATAAATAGCAAAAAAAAAAAAAAGAAACTGGCACCTTCTTACATTTGTTCATTGGTTTGAGAAAAATGACATATATTTAAAGGTGTGCGATCCAATGAATACTATTGGGTTTGGTACCTGTTCCATTAATTGTTTATACACGTCATGCTCACGCTGTCGATATATTAGTAATTAGTGTATTATAACTTATATAAATAAAGTAAACACGACTTGTTTAGTTCTAACAAGATATAGCTACAGCTCATGACGTTCATTGCGGTAATTTTGTGAGATTTGGTTCCTGGACGTCTCCTCTCTTTGCGAGGAGACATCTGCACCTGGCCTCCAAAGGTCATCCGAATTATCACCTTGCGATTTTTTTCTTTGTGGATATTTAAAAGTGCAGGTGTAAAATCATTACCACATCCCTGCAAGCACTTAAGGAGGTAATTATTCAGATATTGATCGCCATTACACCGGAAGTAACATGAAGATTTATGGACAACTTCCGGGAAAGGTTTCATGAATGTTTAATAATTAACTAAATAATTAAAAATTGCATAATATTTGTTATTAAAAAATTAAAAAACGTCTATATCTTTATTTTTTATTTGCAACTGCCTTTTGAAATACGGGAGGTTTTTTCGCCCTACCCTGTGTATTAAAATAAGTATGCTGGATTATTTAAAAAAAATACCCATACCCACCCTTACTCAGTATAACATTGATAACTTAGACCAATGTTCCCAGTTTCGAGGTATTAATCAATTTTTATTGAGTCGAAAAATCAGATTTTCACGTGTTTAGATAAATTAAGTTTTTATTCCAAAATTGATTATTTTTGTTTCAAAATATATTTTGATTGTAAATATTTAATTACTTTATATGCTGATCCCGGAAACACAACTATTTATCACGCGGTGTGCGGTAGATTTTGTTACAGATACTTCCATTTATTTTGAGCTAACTATAGATATATGTGAACATGTCATTCTACATAACAGGTTTTTTTAATTTTTTAATAACGAGATACAAGTTTTTTTTTTAAAATTTATTCTAATTTCTAGCCATCTTAACAGATAAGTATCTACTATCTAGTTTAGTAAATTAATTTCACGAAGATTTACGAATAAATGTTTTTGATCACTTCAAATACTACAAATGAAATATACCTCATTTTACTTTGTATTATAATTATTTTGCTCGCAAGCTCATTCTGAAATACATATGTGCCTAATTTAATTTTTTGAAATAAAATAATTAATTTTTTTATTTGATGGGAATTATTTTTCTTATTTACGAGGAAACAGGTATTAATTTTCAAATGTTTCAAATTTTAATGAGTAGTATTTTAATGAAAAACGTATACCAAAATAAATTAAGAAAAAAACTTAATTGGGCAGATATTCAAATAAATATATAAAATATTATAGTTGAAGTAAAACATTATTTATTTACTAATTGAAAAGTGATACACCATGAGTATATAATAGGAGCTTTTACTTCCGAAGTACGTACAAAAGGTTATTCTTCTAAAATTGTGGAGACTAATAACATTGCAAGTTAATACATATATGTATAATGTAATATGTATGTATATATGTATAATTATATTTTTCGTTAGGTCAATATTACTATTCATATAAATGACAATAAAGGATAATACATTATGTTCACGTGTTACCAAAATTGCCTATTCAATACGCCTTAAAACAAATGAGCTCTCCGATTTCGATAATGTAGTTTAAGTTACAAATACACACAAGTACGATCAACATATTGTATTGGAAAAGCAGATATAATATGACGCGTTAATATGGGGCATAAGCGATTATTTAAAACGTTAATAGATGATTTAATGGAGTGTTGAATTAATTTCATTCTATGTGGTGATTAATAGATTCATCAAGTACCTATAGCGGCATTTAATAACAATGCGTAGGATGGATTACACTTACTTTCCGCTAACCCGATATTATATTGATATAACGTGCCTGTCGTCAGAAGCGATAATTCACTTACCTTAAAAGTAGGTATTAGTCAATATATTATAATATATAATAACATAATATACATATTTATATTATACAATATCCACGTTGGTAAAACAATAGTAGTAATTTACCTAGTGAATAATAATGCTTATGGTGGCGTGGGACACTGTGTTGTGTATACATATTACATAGGCGACTAAATTACCGATGTTTTCGATATGTATTAATTTTATGTATTTTGTAATTTTAAAAGCACGCCAACAATGGAGCGAAAATAACAATTTTTTCGAAATATGAGACGCTAAGAACGTATTATTAAATATGCGAAATATATCGACGTTTCATCCGAAACAACTAAAGACCTATAATAATTATACTAATTAGCTATTTAAATATTAATTAAGTAACTGTACCCCAGTTTACACCATTTAGAGTTGTTGGCGGTCTCCTTTGAACGATAATATTATTATAAATTATCGCATGTATTTACATTATTCGTAGCTAATGAAAAATTGATGATTTATCACGTGTATATATATTTAGGTATAAATCAATCATACCACTGTATATAAGGTCATCATTAGCACAACTGGAGGGTTGCAACAGGGGCTTGAGCACTCCTTTTTTTTTGTCATAATATTCTATTCTATATTTTTATATGTATGAGTGTATGGTTACGAATCAAATACAACTGTAATCAAAATACCGACATAGTTTTATCGAGTGAGAGGTATCACAGCACACGTAGCTGCTTGTGTGATTTATATTATAAGAAATAAAAAAACACCGGTCATGAAACTTCGTTAATTCTCATCAGCCATTATAATTTATAAATAAATAGCCAATAAATATGTTATAACACGAACTATTGTTACGATCATGAGTAAAAATAAAGCAAAATTTTAGGAAAACAGGCCAGTAAATAGCCGTTTAAAATATTTCTAGTATCTAGAACGTTTAAAAACATGTAACATTACGATGGATATAATGTCAAACCTAACCTATTCACAATGTTGTAAAAAATACTTTTAAAATGTATTTCTAGAGGTATTTACTTTTCAAAAATAGTACTTATAGTCTATAGTCTGTAGTACTCATTATTTAAATACATTAAATTTCTCATTTGAAATTGTGTTAGAGAAAGTTGATCAGAAGAGATGTTTGAAAAAAATCACCAGGACTCAAGGACCTCAGAAAATTGCAATCGCTATTATTGCGACTATAAGGTTACAATTCAGGGTGTTTGTTGATGACTTTTACCAATGGCGTTGAGAGGTGCAATTGAATTGTTTGAATTTCATTCATATTAGATATTATGTGTAATAACCTAATAACAGCAGGTTACAATAGCCTATCATTATTTTCCTATGTTACCGATGAGGTGATCGGTGAACGTGTATGTAAGTACTAAACACATGGGATTATTAGTAGACAGTGGGCATTAATGTGTTATAATATTACAATTACTACCTATACGGGTATAATATTGTCATATGTATATTTAAAACGTGGTTAGTATAACTTCATTAATAAATAATATTATAAAAATATATTGTGTTTATGTATGCGTATACCGCTTTCACACGTTTTATTGTTACATGCCTTGTCTTTACATGACAGGTACATTATAGTACTTAGTACAACATATTATTATGTTTACATGTAGACATGTATATGTAGTCCACACATTCTGAGATAAAATGCCTATCTTATATATATATATATATATATATATATATATATATGTATTTATATATGTATATAATACATATTTTAATCTTTGATAGATTGTAACAGTGAAATTCGTATTTTCATAATTCCGGAATTTTAATAAAGACTTACGTTTAAGGGCAAAAATATTTACAGAAGACTATTATTATACCAACACGTTTATAAAGTTTGATCACATGTAAATTAAATTTTCAATCCGGGAATTCTCAAATTTTAATAATTTTGCACGTAATACGTGTTATGCACTTTTTATAAGTATATCATATCATCATACGATTATTATTTACCTATTTAATACATACACACAGACACACACACACACACACACACACACACACACACACACACACACACACACACACACACACACACACACACACACACACACACACAAAAAAATATATGTATATTATATATATTAGAAGGTGTTCAGTTAAGATTACTTTTTTAAGTGACTTTTCGGAAACTTTACGAGAGAGTTAAAGCAAAGTTACATGATGAAACTACATACTTATTTATGTTCAAATATTTGGATCTACCACTAGAGTTTAAGTTTACACCTCAAACAGTAAAATTATCAACATGTACTTCTGAATTTCCTATCCTACTTTTTATTGCATGACTTTGCTATAAGTATCATAATTGATAATTGAATGAAGTTTTATCGCTAACAACCACTTTACTTCACAAATCACAATACATATTATATATATATATTTTTTTTTTACGGCATTACTCTTTTAGAGTCACACGACTCGTTTCGTTATTACGATGTTGTGTAGATACTGTAAGTAAGTATACGGTACAGAACTATGTAGACCCGGATCTGGTACTATTGTCATGGAGGAGACGCAAAAATCAAGTATAGAACATGCCCTCACGGCAATGTTTATATACGCAAAATGTCAGGGCTTAACATTTTCGGGGAGAGTAGTTAGCTAATGGGGGTTATTGTTGGTACATAATCGATAGAAAATCGACCCAAGGGAAAATTATTTTCGTTTTATGATTTTATCATGTAAGATATTCTAAAATATAATTGTTGTTTGTTAAATTGTTTTACTTGACATTGTTATATACCTGTCCACATTAACCAGAGGCGGTACATCATACAGACTGCTCAACTGCTGTGTGAATCAAATTTTTGTTGAAGCTCTTTTTACATTCTAAAATAAAATATTGTTTATACAATAAGATTAGAATCCGCTATCCTATTTACAGTCATGACACTTGAATAGTTATATTGTTTAACCGAGTACAATTTGAGCCTGAGAACCGCTATTGCCGCCACGACCTTTACGATAAACGGCTCGGTGCGTAGGTAATTGTCGCCGTTACGGCCCAGTGTTACACGTAAATTAATTTGACCTTTGTAGAAAATATGTTTATTCGGTATTCACGAAGACGATGTTTCCCATTTGCGCCAAAAAAATTAATTCATTTTGGGTATAGTCCATTTGCGCCAAAATAAAAATGATATGTTTTTTCCAATAACCCATTTAAGCCAAATTTACCTGCGTAAACATTTTGAATTAACGATTTGGTTTATTCTTATATTTTCTTATATTTCAAATAATAAATAATACAATTTATAGCTGTATAATACACATTTTTTTGAAACAATGATCAGAAGTAATACAAATTGTTTTTAATAGACTTTTTTAAAAACAATAATAAATACAATATAAAATATACATAATAAAACAATAATAAATAATTAGTATAAGTACACATTTCTTCGAAATTATATTATATATGTAATAAGAGTCAATAACATGTAGTTACTAACTATTTTTTTTTATAATCTTTCTTTTTCTAATAATAATCAAAATACAATTTTTTTTTAATCAAATTATAGTCAATAACAAGATTTTTTTATAATATATTCCTAATCTTTATTGTAATTAAATGCAACTATTTGCACATATTTATAACGCATTAATTTTTTGTTTTTATAATTTTCTATTGCTTTTAAATTATTTTTTAACCTGGTTGTAACTTGTGCATTTTTCCGAGGGTTGGGTATATTTTTAACACAACTGTTGATTTTAATATAAATATCTGTTTGAACTGTTTTAATTAAAATTTCTAAAAATGTAAAAATATTAGGATGCGATTTATAAAATTGTTCATTAAAGTGAGAGTGGAAAGATTCACAGTTATTGGTGGTTCTAGATAAATCAGCTGTAAACGCTGCCCAAATGTATATTGGAGAAAATGCCAATTTCCCTCAATGTAGTTATCTACTAAATAATCTGCATATTCTCGGTATTTTGGATCATTAGGAATTTCAGACATAAAATCGTCAACAAAACAATCGGAAACTTCATTTGGATCGAGAAAAGTTAAACCAAATGTAAATTTTAACCACTTGTTATCCTTATAAGCTGAAGTTAACCCTAGTGATTGAATTTTCCTGTACCAAGCTTGAGTCAAGTGAAAACGACAGCCTATAATTTCGGATAATGACCATACTGATTTCACAGTGAGATGTATTGCTAATTCACAATCAGCAGTAACATATTTTGGTCTAAACATTAAACTACCCTTTTGAGCTTGTCATGAACTCCATTCTTTTAATTTATAATTCAAATAATTAACATTTAGTGTAACATAATGAATGTCTGATGAAATCAAACTGCGATCGTTCTTTTGACGAATAACGATACCTATATCCGATAATGGAGTACTTATATCGTACAATCTAATAAAACTGATATAAAACTTGTTTGTTTATTTTTCGATGCAATAATATACAAAGCTTTAAAATCTATAGACTTATAAAATAAACTTTATTATACGTTACAGACATACGTTTTAAATACGTCTTTAAAATATAAGAATTAACCAAGTGGTTAATTTAAAATGTTTACGCAGGTAAATTTGGCGCAAATGGGCTATTGGAAAAAACATACCTTTTTTATTTTGGAGCAAATGGGCTATACCCAAAATGAATTAATTTTTTTTGGCGCAAATGGGCGATGCCTCACGTAGATGACGAGAAAATTCTCTGTTATCTTCGCAGTCATAGTCGTCATTATTATGTGATTTTCTTACTGCCACTGGCAGTGATGTTCTTACACATATTATAGGAATAATAAAAATGACCATTTTTATCGGCAGAGTTACTGACGCGTTTCACATTAACACCTGATCGTCTGCGCGCGTTTCTAAATAAATAGCCATAGCGATGGGGGTATGTGCATTGTCTTCTTACTGTTCTACGAGTAAACGTATGCATTTAAGTAAAAATGCCTGTATAGGGAATATAAATTATTTAAAGGACTTGCGACTTTTGGATTTTGATTTTTGATTTTTTTCCAGAGGTATATGAAATTTTAGATTTTAAAATTTGAGTTCCAAAATAAAAAAAAATAAAAAAATACTTGAATACGATTTTGCTATAGCGCAGTACTATAGTATTTTTTAAAAAGTTATTGCATTTGTTGAATCATCCTGAAACACTGTACAGTAAATCATATTCAGCAAACAAATTGATATTTTTCTACCATAACCACTTATTATTAATACTAATAAAATTATATTTCAAAACAAATTTAAATATAAATATATTGAAATTGAAGAAAAAATGTATAAATAAAAGTTGACTTAATATTAATATAGTTGGTTAAGTAGGTAATTCTTTTAATTCTTATGTATTATCATATTTATTTAAAAAAATATTTAAGCCTAGAGGTTATGAATTTTTTTTTTTTTTGTTTTTGTATAGGTACATAGAATACGTACTTTATTTAATTTATTGTCTACCTATTGAAATTTTAATTGTAAATTGACTATTTTTTATATTCAGTAGCACACCCAGGATGAATTTTTTTACGGGAGGGGGGGAGGGTAGTCAAGGTTGAAGGCATTAAATGTCCATTAAATATAATTTGTAATTCAATAACCTAACCTTAATACCAAATATATTATATTAGTATTTAATACCTACTTAGATGTTAAATATATATTATATATTATATTGTTTTATTGAATTTATTTTTCTTTGTAAAAAAAGAAGTATTTGTTCCTTCACGTTTGGCCATTAAAAAAAAAAAAAATATTTGAAAAAAATTTGAATTCCAAAAGTAAAAACAATATTTCAATATGTTTTGTTGTTGTGCAGCACTATAATATTAATTAAAATAAAAAATAAATTAAAAATAATGGATAGAACAAAAGTTATCGCATTTGTCGAATTACCCTGAAACACTCTGCACGTTATGTACAGTACATCGTATATTTCTATCTATGAGTACGTATTGTACGTTACACTTGGTGAACGTTACCTAACGTACCGCCGCCACAAAAATTTGAACCGGTAACTGGCCGGGAAAAGACGTCTAGCGAATGGTCAGTCTGTGTTGTGACGACGAAGCGAACGTTCGCCGTGTGATCATGCGCATCGAGGGTTCCGTGTTTTTATTATATTTGTGCGATTTATCTCTTACTGATTCGGAAAATTAATATGTTTATAGTTATCATAATTTGCGTGTTACGTGTTATTTAAATTATCGTTATATTTTATTTGTGCGATCCCGGTGGTGTTTAGATTTATAATGATTTTTTTTTTGTTAGTGATTAAAAATATCCTCAATATTTCTTGGAAGTACCACTGGATTTTAAATTCTGGGGATTCATTAAAAGCATAAAAAAGGTACCTAACATCAAATGTCTCAAAACAATCGATTTACTAGACTTTAATTACACTATGTAACTTTCTGTAACTTAAGTATATACAGTAACTTGTTATCAACTTTACTATTATTTTAAATATATTTGTAAAATATTGTAAATCCATGACTCGACAATATCTTTTAGAGTTTAAACTGTGTAATGGGTGGTTATTTTATTTACACCTCTCTAACTTCATTATTTTCTTAATAACTAGTTATACAATGACGATGATTATTAGATTGCTAGATAACAACGTCTTCATCATTGGTGTTACCTATAGATATAAGAATTTACATAAAAATACGCCATTTATGAGAAATGGGTAATTTAATAAATTTAATGTTCATTGGTATTTTTCTTATCTTATATCTTATATATTTTTATATGATATAATTAATATTACTTTTAAGTTATGAGGTACATACATATTATAATTTTATTAGAGAAATTATTTTGTTAATGATTTTATTTTTGGTTTTCATATGTATATATTTTTAACATTTATTTGAATATATACAATCTGTAATGGTATTTACAATAAGCATAATATATGCGTAACACATATTAAGACATGAATATATAAAGCGAAAAGTCACCCAGCAGTAACACTCGAAATTTTCTATGTGTGGTACCTAGTATTTTTCTGAAGCTTTTTTGTTTATATTAATATAAGAAAATACTACTATACTTTTCATATGATACAATATATTTTTATTTTGATATACGTTCTCATAAAAATATGTTACAATATAAATCTTAAGTATCATAAATAAAAATGAAGTCAATCATCTACTTGTTGCGCGTAAACATCTTTTGTTAGCTGGTGACTTCAGTGCTCTACAATAGCTAAACAAAATGTTTTACAATAAATGGACATTAAATCTGAACAAAATCGTTTGACATTGCATTGTTCCATTTATGTTTACTGTAGTGTATCAAGACTTGTCTCAGTTCTGTCAGTTCTAGATTATTGTAAGCACATCCTATGTTGCCAATGACTAGGTGACTTTTCATGTTCAATCGTCGACGAACACAATGGTGTCTTAACTCGTTACTTTTAAACAGTTAAATGGACTACCACATCTACATAATAATAGCTAATATTATACTTACTACAATTAAACAGAAATCGTTGCCCACACGGTTTTTTGGTGTACTTACATTGATTCTTATAAAATTGTTTACCCATGTGTGTTGCTCCACATGCACAAAAGAATAACGTTCGCGTGGGGAAGATAATATTATAATAATATCTAATCACGTACGTTCAAGTTGAATTGTTTCCCCGTTTAGAGTTAATGTTATGGGCGTTGTGAGTCACGGATGGATCTGAGAAAATGCAGGCGTTTCTTGTGTTCATACAGTCACTTGATTGGCCTGCAGCTGCACAGGTTTGGTGCACGATAGTCGAAATAACAGCGATTAAGTCTTCAATTAATATGCTTTCGGAACATTACTGGTTTGTAAATTACGAACTCTAATGGGGAATTTCGCAGTGTAGAAATATGTAGTTGTAAATGAAAACAAAAAATAAATAATTAAATAACTATACACAAAATTTTTTTTCGACTTATAAGCCGATAGGTATTCAATTAATTTCAATATTTTTTAAACAAAATTTAAACAGAAAATATTTAAAAAATATTTTGTATTAAAATAAAATTAATGAAAGAACACAAAATGTTTTACAACCTATGTTATTTGTTGGTGGATTCATATATTTTGATTGTTTTCAACTAGAGTGAGTAAAACACAATTTCATTTCTTGATTTTTCATTTCATTTTCAAAATAATGTTCTCTTTTGATGATCTCTATAAAACATTTACAATTACCTTGTATTGTCTTATTACCTTGATAAAAGTTTATTACCATGTAGTGGCTGTAAACAATATGTACTAGTGCTCATTCCATTTTGTTGAATAAGCTCTGTATGATAAGGTTTATGTTTCTTAAGTGCTTGTAAAATACAATTATTCTTACACTTACAAAAAAAATCTTCGTTAAAATCTAATAGTAATTTAGTAGTAAAATAATATCAATTAACTCAAGTGGACGTGATAAGTAAATAAGGACCTAGTTTTCTATTTCAAAATACTTTTCAGAGGTTTTATTATTTTTGCTTATAAAATATTATTTAACCATTGTGATATATTTGTTCGTGTTTTCAGCTGTTAAAATAAAGATTAAGTATTTAATTAGCTTTTCTAATTCTATCTGTTTTTTACCGCCTTATAATAATACCTTCTTCATACCCTAGTATTAAAAAACGAAACGAATTACTCTTAGTAACAAGTATATAATTTTGCTTTCGTATATACTTATAATAACACGTTGTAATAAGGTGCATTTTTTTATTTCGAGACTTGTTACTTGTTAGTTGCGTGTATTATATTTTTATGTTTTGTTAGTATATTCCTGGACAACTAAGTATATTTAAATACCTACTCCAGTATCATATAGTTCAGTTTTTTTTTTTTAATCAAATGATAATTTTTAAACTCAACATTTATTTTTATTATATATAAAATTATTAATTCATTTGATAAAAAAGACGTATACAAAAATATAAAACAAATATTAAAACAATATTGAAAATAGTCTGTATATTTTATTGTTTTATTATATTTTCTGTTATTTAGAATATTCCTTATTTTCTGAGGACTATATACAAGTAAATACTCTAAATATGTAGGTAATCCTTCATGCATTATAATTAAATAATAAAATGGCACCCTAAAAATATTTGTTTACCGATGAAACATTTCATTTTTATTATAAAAATTATATCAAATTATCTGATAAACATCATTAAGTAACCTTGTATACAATAAATATAAGAAGTATAAAAAAAAAAGAACCGGATGGGCCTCGCTTTGTTGTACAGTAGGGGGTGGAGTGCACCTCGTTCTTAGGATAGTATTTGCTATTTTTCGTTTTTGAGTTACCTAGAGCATTTTAAAAAATTGTATTTTGTTAAAACGTGGTTTTGTATAAAAACTTCCTGTTTTCATAATTTTTTTATGGTTTTTTTCGGTGCTTTTGAAAAATATTGAAAAAGTTAGATTTTTGACTTGCCCAAGTACCATCTAAATTCACTTTTCTTTCAGTAAAGTTGCAGTTTAAAAAAAATATAAGCATTTTTACTGTCCAAAAAGCTCTCGTCAGATACAGAGGAAAAAAACACACATCATTGTAAAACCAATAGATTCCATCACTCCGTTCAGAATCTAAAATAGTTGCTTTAATTTTGTAGTTGTTAAGTTGAATTGACTGTTTTACATTACATATAATAGGTACCTACATGAAAATAATATTTTCTACGTTGTCTATGGAGAGTGTAAATTTTTTATAATACTAGTATATTATTAAATTTTTATTCTATACATTATGTACTTATTGTTTATATTTGAAAATTTATTTTGCTAATGAGAAATACTTCAATCCATTTTTGAGATTTTATTCATATTGTGTGATTATTTCCTAGAAGTAGAAGAAAAAAAAACACTTTTAAGCAAGTTCTGAAGTTATACTTATAAACGTCTAAAAAACCTATGAATATTTGATTAAAAAGTTTTATTTTCACGTAGGTATAGTTCAATTATGAGCAAAATGATTAGGAACACTAGTTAAAATTCTATCTATGAAATAGTTTTGGTGTGTAAATATTTCCTGAGTAAATATTATACTTTGTGTAAATTATACCATTAAACCTATTCGATTTTGTCCCATATGAAGTTGGGGGACATTATATATAAGATTTGTACTCGCGGACGGTTATTTTATGTTCTTTTTACTTCCCCGGGAGTCAAGTGGTTCATCCCGTTATAGATATCAAATGTATATAGTAATACGTATACATACAGGTAGGCATGCAATTGTATAATTTATACCGATCCAATCGGAAGGCAGTAACTTGTCGCATTCTACTACTGCACAAACACACACACACACACACACACACACACACACACACACACACACACACACACTCGGTTCGGTCGTTCGGACTGGTTCTGTATACGATTCAGCTGTTGACCGGGATAAGATCAACATCCGTTTAATTAATGATGATTATATCCCCAGTCGAGTCCTCTTGCACTTCTTTTTGTATTTCTGCGTCATCAACTTGTTTTTTTTTATTTTTTTTTTATTGTTTTTCATTTTACTGCCGTAACGTTTGGCTACTGTACCGGCTGCAGCAGCACATCAACGCAATATATTTAAACATATTATATTATGCGGTACATTGTGTCGTTATGCAAGCCCGTCCGCTTTCGATAACCGAACAATTATTTTCCATAAACGATATTTATATGGTGTATTTTAACTATATATGATAGAAAATCATCATTAACTATATGTAACCATAATATTATGGTATACATGCAAATAGTATAATGTTAACAATCAAGTGTTGTTTTTACTAGTACCTTGCACATACGGTATAAGACAGCATTTTGATTAAACATTCTAAAATTGTTGTGTATGGGCTATCGTTCATAAAAGATGAATATTATTCAATGTAATAAAATTATTTTAATTTTAATTTTTATTTTAACATAGGTAATGTATTTGTGAAATATACTTTTGAGGTAGTTAGTGAAAATGTGAAATAGATTTGTATAACATAATATGTAGTTCAGTAAATTGATTTAGTCATTAATCATAATTAGAAATTAGTTTTGAAGAGTGGGCATGGTTTAATCTTTAACCCATCTTTTACTTTGGTCGATTTTTTTTATAAACTTTTTATAACGTAGCATGAGTCACTCACCCATCAATAACGTATTTAATTTTATAAATTATTCTTAAAAATATACAGTATTATTAGATAATACTTTTATTATCCGATTTTATACTACAGACTTCACTTAACCGATAAATAATCAAACCGAAGAGATAACATCGCGTGTTTCCGTTTTCCAGTTCGTTAATATCTAGCAACACGTTCACATCTCCTACGCGAAGAAGGAGCACAAAGAAATAATGTGTGTTCACACAGCTTAATTTTATCCGCAGGCTATATAAGTGTATGTTTCCTGTTTTGCACCCTGTAACTATTTTCCTTCTAATTGACAACGGGGGGAGAAGACCATCCCCTCCTCGTTTCGTATGTAATAATATGTAAATAATAAATATTCATCGCGAGACAATGAAAAATGACACCGTTCGTTTGTTGAACACGTTTGAGTTTGATAGTGATTGATTGATGATAATTAGGTAATGGTTTGTAGTTAAAGTTTTTTTTTTTTTTAAATTATTTATTTATTCTACACTTGGTGTAGGTATAGTAATAAAATAACATTTTACCATGAATACTTGAGATTTGAATTATTTGTAAAAGAAAAACTTTAACTATATATATATATTTATATTCAATTTTGAGTATTATGAGCACATTTATTTGGTAACATGTTAGGGTTTGATATTAAAATGATGTTTTTATATTTCACTATACAGTTACAGTCTGTATTTTATATACGTTTTGTGATTTGATTTATTCTATTACCAGTTATAATTTTTTGCCGTTAGTCTTATCAATACTTAACTATTTTTATCATCCGTATTTTGCGATATTTTATTGATATTATTATTATATACTGATCGTCTTTTTTATGGTTATGTCGGTTCAAATATAGGTTTTGAAATAAAACCTATCCCGATAAAATCGATGACACCAATATCAGATCTAGGTCTAGAATTAGCCTACCCCTAGTTTTGTGTATAGTTTTTTGATAAACTAAATATTATGTATCATATTGATCACAATACTATTATAACACAATAACTCTGGACCTCACAAGTCACCTCAGCTATACCCAGTATACGTGAAATTAAACACAAATATAAAAATAAATTATAGTTAATAATAATTTTAATGGATTTGTTTCATTAAAATATGTTTTCGTTTATGGATAATCCAAAAACAAAAAAATCTAAAATTATTCACCCAAGTTGTTCAGATTTCCGTAAACTTCAAAATTACTGAAAAATAAAATTATATAAGTTTCCGAAATTTGTTTTAGAGTGATGTTTAACAGAAATAAAATATAAATTTGAATCATAACTTATTTTTTATAATTATTATAAGCTTTTAGAGAATATTAGAATTTGAAAAGTATTTTGAAGGTTTATCTTGTCTTTTTTATCTTTTAGAAACGTACAAGCACATGAGAAATTAACAGACGATCTGGTTATAAAGATTTATGTCTTTGTGAGACAATGGGTGCATAGTATTTACATGCTGACCACATGTAAATATTATATATAGCTTAAGTAATGGTTGTAAACGTGGTAGAATTTAATATTTATAACTTAGGATCTGTAATTAGCCCTCCAAGACCGCTATTGTGAATATATATATATTTTTTTGCTCATCTTATTTCCGTTGAGAACCATTATTATTACAATATCGAACAACTGCTTTTACAGTTAGTCAGTATACTATATAGTATAATATAGTATAAATAGTATGTACGTTCTCATTTTAAATATTTGTTTCGTATAATAATTTAATAAATAGATAATTTTCAAATACCAATGTATTATATTTATTATTTGTACAAGAAATTGGTTAAACTATGTTATAAAATATAGAGTTTTGTCTTATTTTTTTTTTTTTTTTATTATTTTATTTTATAACGATTGATTGGTTTTAATTACTAATGAATATGTATATAATAATGATATAATAAATTTATTAGTGTATTTACTTAGTATTATATATCGTAATAGGCTAAATTAAATTATTTTTGCTGGTTTTCAATAAAAATATGTATAACATTCTACTGAAAATGTATGTATTTTAATTTAAAAATTAAATTAAAAACCTTGTTCTTATTTAATAGGCTTATATCAATTATTTTTACTAGCAATAGTAATAAGTATTACATTTTAATAAACGCATCGAATTTTAAATGTTAGGCTTAATATTTAGAGAGAGAGGAACCCAAATATAGTGCGTCCCAAACATTTCCAAACCTCCTAAAACACTTTTATCAATAAACCACCAAATAACAAATATATGCTTCTTTATTGTAATTAAGTAGTGAAAAAAATTAAATTTGTTTGTACATAAAGTAACAATAATATTTGTTCTAATTTATAAAAATATTAATGTTAAAATCTTTGGGTACATTTTAATTATTTAATTTTATTCAAACTAAATATAATGGTTTGATTCATTTGAAGTAATCAGCAATCTGGAATAATCAAAAATGGATTACATTCTTATAATATCGAGTTAATAAGTTACTATTTAATTTCTACAATTAAATAGATTGTTTGTTCACTGATTTGATTAAAATAGTAAAATATTAATAATTTTAAATTTATTTTTAGAAATGAATGAAGCATCGAAGTGCCGAAAATGTGGTAACTGTCCGGAATTCGTTCAACACTTTTGGAGGTAAGATTTAAGTATCACAGTTATAGTGCTAGTATAGGCAATACAAGTAATTGAGAAAACTGCCAATGACCTGTAGTACAACTATTAGTTTGGACTATGTGGAAAACCATGAAATTGAAATTTATTTTTTTTCTTATATTTTTTCACAAGAAACCATCAATCTCGGTATTCGATACACATTTATCATAATGTAACTTAGCTTTGTGAAGGTTTTTTACTATTCGGATACTAGATAATTTAATGTAGGTAGGAAGTGTATTTGATCGGCAGAGATGGGAAAAAATTACATATTCCGAATAACTGATGTTATATCCTAAAAAGTAACTGCATAGTTCCGCGATTTTAGGTCACAAGGTAATCAAAATAGTAATCAAATATAAATTCGGGAAAAAAACTTAATATAATGAAACGATGAGAAAAATGTTAAGTTATAGTTACGGTTGTGTTTGAACTACTTATGTAATAGTGTTCACTTAGATTTAAAATACATAACATTGTAAATTGACCCATGAAACATTCGGGGAGCAATAGGAGTGGACATAAGGAATGGCCAAACCCTCGTAAATTAAAAATGAACTTCTTCAAATTCACACCGTGTATGTATAATATACAGAAGAATGTAATTTATGGTTAGAGAAAGAGGTACAATGTACTTGGCTTATGAAAATAATATGAGCCACTCCGATTAAGCTTTGTACGTGGACCAGGAAAAAGACGTATCACCACAGTTATTGCGTTTGTATATCCTCGTGATTTGATTCTTAATATAATTTTTTTACTATATAAAAAAAGTATGATTATCTACACGTACAAACGATCGAAATTTAATAAAGTTTTTAAGCGATTTTGTAGAAATAAAATGAAATAATTTAAATTGAAATTATAGGTACAATTTATAATAGAACATAAGTAATGCTTATACCTAGTCACACAATACCTGTGACCATATCTATATTTTTACAAATAATATTATTTTGCACAATAATTACAATTCTTCGATCGCTCGAAAAGAGCTTCGTTTATTAATACTAAATATTTTTTTATTTATTTAAGTTCGTTTTCTCGTAACCGATGTCAAACGAGCGTATAATAGACCTAGATTAATAAAAATATATCAATCTAAAAACTAGGTAGTTAATATTTGGTGAATCAAGAATATTATATTTGACTAATTAGTTAACACCATAAATATTATGACAATCGTTCTTACCCCTTCCTCAAGTATAGGAACCTATAGAGAAATATTCTCTATAGACTATAGTCTATACTCGATATCTCTATTATATAATACTAAACAATTATACATGCAACTTAGTTAGTTGTATAATATTTTCATTACATTTAGAGTAATACTACCTAAAAATGATTTAAAATTGAAATATACACGCAGAGAACAAAAATATATATTTAATTTGTCATCATAAATATTTAAATTAATGTATGTTTTATTCGAAAACTAGAGGTATATTGTGAATATCATAATGATATTATAAAATTAGTTCGCATATTATCTCACGCAATATATTGTCAATAAATTTCATCCTTAAATCTGTTTTACTTTACGCCTTACGGACATAATTCAAAATAGCTGTGTAGTGATAATATATATTGTCTAACGGCCAGAAATTGGGCGATATTGATCTAAATTCGAACTAACTGGACCGTCAACATCATACTATACTAATGTATACCTAATACATTAATTTGATTTTTTAAATAATTTTTATAATAATTATTTGATTTATCAAACTCAGATTATGGTAATAATTATTGATTTTTTTTTAAACATTCTAATAATAACTTTTGACTAATTTGATAAAATACATTTCCTCTGGACTTCATTCATTGTAATATTTAAGGGACCATTAGGAATTATTTGCCGACTTCTGTAGGTATGATGTGTATTATTTTTTATAGTTACATAAAAATTTAATATTTCACTTGAAATACGAAATTTAAAAAGAAAATGGAGTTCTTAAATACAATTAAAAATTACCCAATTAATTTGTAATTAATCACAAGTTATCGAATATATAAGCACAATATAATTAAATACCAATGAAAAATTGCAGTCGTAATTTAATTACCATATTTATAGTAAAAATATTTGTAAGTACGGAGTTTTAAAAAAATAACTGAATACGTGAGCATAAAACCAAATAATAAATATACCAAAATAAATTATCAACCGATTACGTAAAATGTACCTAATAATTGAAAAACTATTAAGTACCAATTTTACCATTTTTACCAAACCGTATTGTTTTATTAAAGCTACTAATACATTCAATCAAGTATTTAAAGATATTTTACGTAAATACTATTTGAACTAGGTACCTATTTACATGGACGGGATGGTTTTAAAAGAAAAATCGATTATTTTCGAGAAACGTGTGTGTTGTTCTATATAAATTAATTTGTATGTTCATGTCTATGAATACTTACAGCTGAACAGTGAACATCGTTGGTCTCTGTCGACGTTCTAAGGTTGATGTTAATCAGTCATGTTTTGTCGTGGCACCCGAAAACGTAGCTCTTGGCCCCTAGCCGTATGCCACGAGAATACATTATATTCTACCGCATAATTCCCACTGCAAACACTCATCTATCAACGATATTCTTTGCTGTTTTACATAGGCACACTATACGGTCTTGTTCTATCTCTTTCGGTTATTTGAATGTGAATTTTTCTTTTTTCCTTTTTTTCCACGTAGTTATATTGTTATAAGTATATACGTAGTCAAACCGTAACTCGATATAGGAAAGCACCTAATTGCTTTTTTACTTTACTCTTCTACCCTTTTTATTCCTAAACTTTTGTCAATGGGTAAAAAAAAAAAATATTATTTTGACCACGGAGACGGAGAGCTAATTGTAACAAAAATAATATTCAATAGGTCCGTGTAATTCGATCTTTTAGGTACAAACATAAATGTATTCATTTTTTTTTTTTTTTCATAATATTTACGTTCAAAATATTTAATTTATTCAATGTATGCTCATTAATTGGCTACAGTTTTGTAATACATTATGTTTAACTTAACATACACTCTGAAGTCTAAATAATAAATTAACAGAATACTGAGTAATTTTTGTTAACAATGAATAATTTTAGTTAATGTTTTGGTATCAATTAGAGACAAGTATTTCACTTAATTTGAGTTTAATTGTAATAATAAAATACAGATCTAATATCCAAGCAGAGAAAAAACATTTGTACATTGATAATATATTATGGACATGCACCTAGGTGCATATATTATTTCAATGTGTATAACTATAAATATTCTTAAATAATTACTCTTTGTAAAATATTCGCCTTATAAAAGAAACAATTTCGCAGTTTTAATAATATACGATTAATTTTTATTATTTATTTAAAATAAAAACAAGAATAATATGTAGAAATATTATTATTTACACAAAGTAAATTTCGGCTTCTTAATAATGCGATACAATAATGATGACTATATAGTGTAGGTGGTAAGTGAAAGGAGACAAGGAGTATGATTACGATGTGAAAGGCTAGCGACGAAAGCAATGGGCCAATGGAAAAATATGTTGTAGTGTTATTCAGTTATAATAGTTTATAATATTTTCGTTTCATTGGAATTGAATTATTGCCAACAAATAATAGTATCGAACGAATAAATAAACTTTACAATTGAATCGTACCTAAGTTAGTTATTCAATACGAATCAGTCCGCGATAGCCAACAAAATTCAAATAACAAAAAAAAAAAAAATTTGAAAACAGTGTATTAAAATATTATTGTGGTGCACACAAAATGCGACAATAGCTTCTGGTTGGATTTCAAATAACATCGTGGTACGGAGCTTCTTTAGTTATTCATGAACCGTATTATGACCAAATTGACTTGATCGATTTAGTTCTGAGATCATAATATTATTAATATGTATGAATGTATGATGTATCTGTCAATATAATATACCGTTATCGAATCAAAACACAGTTGATCCAAATAGGTTGACATAATATTATAGACAATCATCATAGTTACTACCATCAGTACTAAATTATGAATACGAACCCAAGGAACTATGTATTAACCAATCGATGGTTTGTTATGCATTTATGATGTATTAGCTTTTGGAAACTTTTTTCCGGAAAAAAATTGAGTTGGTAAAGTTTCATCCAATCATGTTTATTGATTGGAACTTAGTAAAAGATAACCCAAGCAACTATAGAGTTTGCAAGTATTGAAAAATTTTCTACATTGTTAACTCTTCTGGAATATTTATAAAACATAGAATCCGATGAAAACATTGATAAGAAAAGACTATTATTCTTTTATGTTTGAGATTGTATAAAATTTAAAGTACTCGAAATTTGGTTTTAAAATTGAATAATATAGTGTTATTTGAAAATGAGGTTTAAAAATTATGAAATTAAAACTCAACGAAAAATTGGTGACTATAATTTATATTTGTGATACCTATTGTTATTAGATATTTCTATTCTAGTAGAAACCGAATAGTTGTCCTAATTAAAAACATGTACATAGAAATATTAATTATGTTTGTCATTTTTCAGTATAAAATGATTCATATCTTCCCAAAGAAAGTGTTCTTTACCAAAAAAAAAAAAAAAAATTATGAAAAACATTTCTAAGCATGGAAAATAAATTAGTTGTTGCAACTATATGTTCCTATTTAGTTAGACTATTATACGATTTTTTACTGTCACCCTCATTACTGCTTATTGTATTGCATTTTTAGTATAGCGTGAGCTAAAATACGGGTTATAAAATTCACGTTTTGCTTATGTTTTTATGGTGTGTATTGATTTTTTACGTTTAGTAGGTTAACGCAGCATAGTAAAATTATAGTCGACTTAAATTATTAATTAATTGATCAAATCGATTTTATCTAATTGATTCTGGTAGCATAGCGCGTGTAGACAAGTAATAATGCTGACTGCTGTGATACATTTTGAGTTTCAGAATAATTTTCGTAGTGCATGTATTTAACTGTTGTATAACTGAAAGCAGTATTGATGGGATTAATTAGTAATTGTCTGCGTATACCAGCCCGTTGGACAAATCACATTCAATGGATTGGTGGTGCATCGAAATCTCGTTATACGTTGTAGGTACATCATTGAATAACAAACGAATATTAACTCTTTACAGTTAATTTGTTATGCTCTAATGATTCATTCGTTTCTTATGTAAAATGTGATGGTTTTTCTTGTTAGTTATTCACTCGTACCGTCTTCTCTGGTTTCTTGTACAAATGGCCCGAGAACATATATGATGTGGGTTATGTTGTTTTTTTCCGGGCTCCTTTATTGTTTGTTAAATTTTGATCTATTATTGCGTTGAAAATAATAATAATAATAATAATAAAATATTAATCCGTAGCATTCAGTACAATTTTATAAATATGAGTATATTTTTTTTACATAACAGAATGAGTAAATTATATTTTCAATATATTACCACCAGGAAAATAGGGGCATAATGCATGTGGAACATAGGTTATTATTATTTATTGACCTACCGGGTAATTTGCTCGATTATTGAATCTTTATCATATACACATATGTACTACCACATATGTATAAAACCTGTAAGTATACATCATTGTCTGCATAATATGTAAAATATTTGATTCTAGGATACCAATAATATATTTGTATACTAAAGTTTATGAATTTAAAATCTAATTTTAGTATTATAATATATAATATGTATTGCAATTATGAAAATTTATCATTTACGGAGAATTTCTTATAAATACCTATCTATCTTAAATCGATAATATAATTATGAATTACGAGAAAATAAAATTTTTAATCAACTATTTTTTGTTATACGTAATATACATAATATTTAATAAAATATTTCTATGCTATGTAAATAATAATGCTGTTATTAGTATTATAATTTTATAAGCATATAAATAACCGAGTGAATGTATTGCTCGAGTGGATTTTTTTGAGATACTTATTTTTTATAATATAAATCAACTCTGATTATATTTCCCTTTATTTCTAAAATCATTTGAGTAGTATAATAACCTTTACTGATACCTGTACGATTATTTAACTATAACAGCTTTAAAATCCATCAATTGATTGTGCTCAGTTCAACAACCATAGCGACAATATAGAAAATATGGCTAAACTTTTAAAATCCATTATTTCTTCAGTGGCTTGCTATAAAATGTCGGAGGTTTCATCATAAATATACTGGGCGAATAAAAATATACTTAAACGATTAATCCATTGTTGCTGTTAGAAGAACGATTTTAAAGTAGAAAGAATATTAATTTTAAAAACATTTTAAAATTTAAATCAAATAACAATGCTATAATGGGTATGTATAAAATGAATCGGTTATTAATATGATTGGTTACGTTTTAAATTACAAATTAATGAGGTGTAATATTATGTCATTGATTGTAGCTATTACGTTGAGTGATAAACCTGTAAACTACAATATTATATGAATAAAATATTATAATATATTCTAGTACATATATAGGTATATATTGTACATGGTTATCGTTTTATAATAATTTTATAAAAACAAAATGAAACTTACTATATGAATTTATTTTGTGGCCAATCGAAACTATGTTGTTATAATATTGCTTATATACTAATACTTTCTATAATTAATGTAATTACCTAATTTAATATAATAATTTATTGATGTATGATTCATTAAATATTAGTTTTCGATTTTTTTTTTTATGTTTAAACATTATTAAAATACATGTATATATGTACCATTCATTTTATCACAACTTTTCAAGTACTAAACGTTTTACACTTCATAACAATGTATAGACCGATTATGATTACAATGTTTGTATTATAAGTTATAATATTAAAGTGGTTTTTTCGAACTGTTGTACCCTATGGAAGTGTATGTGAATAAACCACAGTAAGCCATATGTAAAATTATCTCCCTAGCGAATCCGAAACAAGTTAACATCGAGCTTCGGATATCATTTGCATTTTAATTTCTGCATTTTTTCCTGAAGTGGGATTATTTTCCGGAACCAGTAGGATAGGGGACAAAAAATGAAACAGTTTGCAATACGTTTTAAATTAACAACCCTTTAATATTACTCTGGGGACAAATAAAACCCATTGTTTAAAGCATTTAAACGATAAGAGTGAAAGTAAACGTACAAAAAACAAAATAGCATGGATAGTTAGTGGTTGTTTTGTATACAACTTATAAAAATGAATAAATGTCTACGTCAAGTTTGTCGAGGGGAAAATACTAAAGGAAAATCACGTTTAGAATTGGTAAAGTTTATTTAAATACATAAGGTGATACATATGGTGGTATTTATTATTAAAAATTTATAAATCTGTATGACATTTGATTTAACCCTTTCTAATTATGAATTGAATTTTAAAATATTTTCTACTTACTTAATTTGTTATTTAAGTACGAAACGTACAATTTTTTTTTATAAATTCTAATTAAAATATAACTTTTATAGATATCTCATATTATTATATATTATAACGCTTGTTATTGTTTTAAATTAAAACAGTACAGAAGAATTAAAATAAAAATAAATATAATGAATATTTATTATATTAAAATATTACAGTAAACTTATTATAGATTATAATTTCAGTACCTAACCATCATTGTACATCAAAAAAACTCAGTTAATTATAGCTAGGTATTTTTAAAACTAAATTCTTTACAACATAAAATGTATGAAAACAAAATTATTTGTATAAAAAAAAAATATATTTGATTTATTCAAGTTAAAATACATTATTTTCTTTGCTAAGAATCTGAGATAAAAAATTAAAAATTAATTAGAATAAACATTTATTCATAAGAATTATCAATCAAAAACAAACATCAATTTTCAGCTGTTTTAATATTTTTACGATTTCAACTGGAATTTAAATTCAAATGCCTATATCAGATATGAGATTATGGAGTTGGATGTTGTTAATATGTCGTAAATATATGTTTTTATCAAAACTTTTAAAATCAATCTATATCAGAAAATAATCACTGGTTAAAATTAAATATTAGAATTATTACGGTGATAACTTAAAACGTTTTATTACTAAGTGTAACAGAAAATTTGATTAATTATATTATAATTATATTTATCATACACTAGGGAGTCTATGATTATCAACCAGATTTATATAGATTATGTATTACACGTCCGTATTATTACACGTGTAAAGTATACTCAATTACGTCTTTGTATTGACTTTTAATTGAAGTACCGCCTATTTCGCATATTGTGTAGCATTATAGTACAACTATACAAAATCTTGTTAAATATAATTTATATCCAAAGGTATAGACTAGATATTAATTTAAAATTCATCATAGTTGGTTTACTTGTTTTTATTTATGCCACACAATAATAAAATGATTATCAAACCGAGTTGAAATTTTGTATACTAGTTTTTACTAATATGCTTAATCTTTTAATTGAATCTAAAATTATAAATACATTTGGCATACATTATACTGAGGCGTTAAAATGAAACTAGATTTTTTTTATTAGTAACATAATTAATATAATTTTTTATTTAACTGACTTTGTGTTATAATATTAGATTTAATTTAACACAGATTAAAATTACGTTCAAAATATGTTCAATTCATTTACCAATTAAACAAAAAAAAAAAAAAAAAAACGAAATAAATTGTATATTACACTTAATAACAGTAAAAATTCAGGAAAGAAGTACTGCCTTATTATTTATTAATAATACTATTAGGTATTACATGCAAATATACATAGTATATTTGCATAGTATAGATTTAATTTAACACAGATTAAAATTACGTTCAAAATACGTTCAATTCATTTACCAATTAAACAAAAAAAAAAAAAAAAACAAAATAAATTGTATATTACACTCAATAACAGTAAAAATTCAGGAAATAAGTACTGTCTTATTATTTATTAATAATACTATTAGGTATTACATGCAAATATACATAGTTGGTACACATAAACAAATTTTCATTACGACAATACAATATTATGTAGGTATAGTTTATTCTCTATTATCTATTAAATCAAATGCATGCATCATTATTTTAATGTATTTGAATTATTAATGTATTTGCATATAATAAAGCTTCTATTACACTGTTTTGATTTTATTGAGTCTAATTGCTATTTAAAAAAATTGATTACTTGTTCAATGTTCATTGTAATAGGATATATGTAACATACAAAGTCCGGAATTGTATACTTTGCGATCTGTTCAGTGATTTTTGTACACGTCGCGCACTGTACAAGTTAGTTGTACTAAGTTGATAGATTGTACAAATTACTTTGTTTGCGATATGTATTACAATCACTGCGCAAATCAGAAAATGTAAAAACATATTCTAAACAAACAATAATTAAGTAAAATAATAAATACATTTTTAAAATATTTCATAAATTTGTTCATATAAAATAAATAATATCTAAAAATATTTTATTATTATAAAACTACATATTAGCAAAAAAAAAATCTTATCTATTGTTTCACAATTGTTTAAAAATAATATATATATTAATGTAATTATCTTTTAAATTATAAATCATTGTGTGTAGTCTACCATGATGCCTTGTTTCTTTATGTGACTTTTCAAGAATATCACATATTTCCTCATTATGCACATAGTATTGAACTTCGTTGTTTTCAGATCTAACTAAGATTTATGTAATAGAAAAATTAATTTCTGAATTTCACCTACTTTCATAATGTAGTGATTCAAACGTATCAGTAGTCTGATGGAGACTTTTTTTTTATATTTAACTTCAAGTACTTACGTCATTTTATTATTTTTTGAAATTTATATGCTATGAACATTGAATTTGCACTTAGATTAAAATTTTTAATTTTTCAACAAATAAATTTTTAAAATTGAAATTATTTTCAACTACACTCATTTTAAAATAATACACTTTCAATTGTAACACTTTAAAATTGTATTTTGTAATTATTTTACTAAGACATTTTATAAATGCATACAAAATTGTACACGAAATATATTAGGCAGGTTGCAAGTTAGATAAAAATATATTTGAATTCGGTGTGTTTTAAACTTTCTCATTTTAGCACGATACAATCAATATCAATAGTAAAAAGGTATTTAACCAATATGTGAGGTTAGTCATATGGATTTCTGTAAGAAAATAAAATAATGACTTACAATTGATGTATTATGTGTATAATGCTCAGGGTGAATACAAAACAAAAGTATCTATACTACTGGAAACCAGTGATTGCGTTGCATGCGTAATGGAATGTGTACGGCAAAGAACATATTATAGAAAGATATGTGTAGATACCGCACGGAGCGTTTGTAGAAACTATAAAAGGTTAATGCATGAACTTGAAATAAAAATAAATAAGAATAAAAAAGTAGTTTATTTAAAGGAAATGAGACTCTTAACTGTTAGAATATTGAATAGTGTTATCAAGATAACTATATAGACGAATTTTGTTGCGAGAAAAACTTTGATATATTAAAGAAACACAACATAAGTAACGGAGGTTGTAATGGATTACAAATCCACGAATGTACCATACTATCAAATAAATAGTAATAATATTTTTATCCCTCAAAAGTTTTTCACGGCTATTGACAAATCGTTTACATCACAATAAAGGTACAATATGTCAATTTGATCTTAAATGATTAACGTTTAGTTTGAAGATTTATGTATTAAAAATTAAAATATCTTATCCAGTTAGATTTGGATTAGATTAATGGATTATTTGTCGTCAGTCTTATAATATATTTTGAATTAAACTTAAATTAAAAATTTATATTTTACGTACATTTTTATATTAGAATTAAATAGTTTAATATAAAAAACAATTACTCATAACCTTATTATGTTATAATATACAATAATTATTGTAAAATATTTTATCTAAAGATTATGTGCAGTTATACCTAGTTCATAATATATTTCTTCTTAACTCGTTCTTTGTTTGTATCGGATTCCAAATTGTATACCACTCTTGGTATTCTACTAATTAACTCGTGTAATTATCGATCAATGGATTTCTTGTACATGAAATAGCGAAATGTGAAACATTTAAACAATGATGTATTGTTTTTTCAAGCTATAGTGTACAAGTCTTAGGACCATTATTAAACTATTCAAACCGTACGGGTGGTCAAAAAAAACATAATAATGTAGTAAAACAATAAAATGAATTAGTAGCAGATCACGATTACATTAATTTAGTTCTATTTTGATATTTTATTCAAATGGGTATTGTCATTTTTATTATCACAGACTTATTGGTAATGAGGCTTTAAATACATTATGCAAATGATTTCTAATTTCTTTTAAATACAAATTTCATCCATGATTTTTTATCAAATATTTAACATAATTTTTTAGTTTTTAAAATGCTCTAGGTATGAGCATTTTAAAAATTACATACATGCATAGGTACTGTATTAAGAAAATTTACTAGTGTGTTATATTTAGTTAAACTATTCAAGTGACATTATAAAAATATAGAATAGTATGAGTTTTTAAGTATATTAGACGTCTACAAACTATAAACTAATACTATTATCATAAATAGCCGCTGAATTAACAGTTAAAATATTTTAATTATTATAACCATTTGTTCGTTCTATACTTAGACCTAAGATATTAACTTTTACTAGGTAATTGAAGTTTGTGTGATTGTGCTGAAAATAGGTTTTAATTGAATCAGATCTTGAAACATTTCGGCTAAATGAATTCCTTTGCAGAACTGAGCTCTGAAATTTGATATTGTCGACGTATTATATCATATAGTTATTATTATTTGTTATTATATTATACACTGTGTTGTGTTGTGAACGCCTGAAATTACGCGTGTCTGTAAGCTAGCGTATCCAATCGTATATAGAGAAAAGGGAATTGTACTCTCGTCTCATTGTTGCACTCGATCTTTGTGTGTGGGAAACAGACGGGAAATAGCACCGCAGGAATGCCGAACACCAAATTGTCTGATTTGTGAGGAACAATAAATTAAAATGGATTTTTATTTTAGGTTTAATAAAAACTGTTACTGAAATTCGTTACAACTACTGCAAGTAACTGCATGTAACAAAGTTGCTAACAAAAGTATAATGTCTCATGAAAATGTGTACAATTCATCTGGTTAATCTTGTCGGTTTACAATACACTTATAATACAGGACACATTTTTCGTAGATGTTTTTGAAGTAGTTTTCGTACCTAATAAAAAATGTATGCATTTGGTAATATTTTTGTAAGCGTTCATATACGTATCACTGTCCAAAACATTTTAAATAACATGGCGTTTATGTTATTAAACTAAGATTATTTTTAGAATGTCGGTAGTATTTTATTATATAAAAGTTTTACATGATGTAGTTTATACAATGGTATAGATTAAAGTTGTAGGTAGAATTTTCTGGAGAAGTTTTTGAATTAGAATTTTAAAGCAGAATTAGAACTTAATCTCTTATGACCCGTTTAAAGAATGTTAGTATGAAAAACATTTATACGCATCAAGTGCAATGGCGCACATGCTGCAAGTGAATAGTCTTGGGTATTTTTTTCTAGTAGTAATAAACGCATAAACTGTATAATAATTTGTCTACGGTTCTGCGAATCTTACCAGAATACAATTGTCTCATTTCTATTGAACTGCGCATGAAGTAGCTATATAGCAGGTTATTATTACATGTGATCATAGAACGTTAATAATTATATTTTATGGAAATAATTAAACAGTGGGCAATAGTTGTCGTTTTTGTTTCTGTGCATATTTTATTCATATAATTTCTAAGCTAAATTTCGGAATTCAATCAGGTACATTAAAAAAAAAAAAAAAAAAACAATATTTCGTGTACTTAAACATAGCATTATTATACATTTTTACTGGTTCTAAAATTGTTTATGGAAATATTTGTACAGTTTATGTTGTTATTCCGTGTATAATATTTTAATAATAATTGGTTGGTTGGTTAAATAAAAAAATTTAACTTCGACTGCCGTTATCTCCTTTGGTCACTGTCAATAGTTCATATACGATATAATATAACTTGTTTGGCTAGTAGCCATCGCTGTTTATGTAGCATTAAAAACCCGCCGACGCTGCTGCCGCCGCCCCTGTGATGGCCAAATCAATAAAATGTTGAAATTTACGGCTCCGATGAAAATATTCTTTCATAACTTCTGCGGAGGAGACAAGCATAAAGTGAATAAACAAACGGGGACACGTATACAACATTAATTTACGACTAAAACACGTTATGTTAAAAGCATAAACGTAATATTATCGTCCGGAATAATTTTTTATTGTTTCGTACACATACACGATAGTGAATTATGCACTCCAGATTGGATGTGAATTATTTCAGTATGGGTATTATAGTATAATGGAAACGGGGCGAAGGAACGAGATGAGAAGTAGTACACGAGACTCGACTTCGTTTGGCTTAAATGCGTTTAAAAACGAGAGACAAAAAAAATTGAAAACTGAGGTCTTGTAATTGGAAGACTGACGGTGGGTATTGCTTGACATTCTTGCCGGGGAGACATTCTGTTTTATAATACGACCGCCATACGTGATCCGCATATTTAAAAAATAAAAATAAATGACCTTCGGGCGTTGCGCATTGTGTCTCGACATCACTGTCAATACACCGCGCGAGGACTGGCGACGACAATTGGAGGACGCATTGTTTGGGGATAGAGCAAAAATTAGTTTTGTGTCTGAATGATATTGACCGAATATGTGTGATGGGGGAGGGGGAGGGGTGTTGAATAGCTGATAATATTCTTTGATAACTCGATCGAGTGTGAAATCGCATTGATTCTGTTGCCGATGTGTCAAGTCGTCAAGGTATCAATAATATTATTGTTATAGACGTTTCATTATTTATGAATTAATTCATTTGAAAACCGATTGTATGATTAAGATTTTAAGTGATTTCTTTTTTTAATCCAAATGTTTTATTAGGTTTTACAAAAACTATGATTACTTTAAAGACTTTCTTTTAAGCTATATTGTACATAGAAGTAGTGTTGTAACATTGAATAGGTTTTTGAAATATATCGGCGTATGAAGTATTTTTTCTTCATGTATCTAATTCAAATTCTCTCATAGTTTTATTCAAGGGAAAAATTTAATTTAGTCAATTTATAGTTAAGTTAGCTTTTTACTTTAAATAAATTGTTTTAGGTCTAAGAAAATAGTTAAAATATAAAATAAAAAGTAATTTAAATACAAAAACACAATATATTAATTAAATTTATTATTTTATAATAATAATTAGCGTGAGAGTTAGAATAAAATTAAAATGTTAAATTTGAATGCTAAAATTAATGTGACGGGTTTCATCTTATTTATATTTATACATATAATTACACCAATATTTTAACTTTGATTTTATAAGTCATTTATCTTGAATTTTTAATAGCAATAGATTTATTCCTACTTAAATTTAATAAAAAATAAACAATTATCTACATAGTTATGGTTAATTATTTCATAATTGTTTGTCGTTTACCTACAAATATTATTACTGGATTTTGTTTTACTTAAAATAATAACTACTTAATCATATTAGTAATTGTGTTTGTGTATTACATGAAAACACATTAAAAAAGTAATTGGTTATAAACGTGTTGATGATACGTCTTATACATTATTACAATTCTTAAAATTGCCACACTTAGACGGAAATTAACGGGCTAATTGAACACGTTTTGATGAAATTAAAGGTAATTTAGTGAAATTATAGTACCATAGTATTATACGTGTGCGGATTTTTTTTTTTTTTTATAGAGAACGGATAGACAATAATTTAATCATTATACATACGCGGTAGTTATATATTATCTCAAAAACTGTCCATTAAAAATGTAGTTGTATATTATGTTGTGTGTTCTAAATCTGATGGAGACATATAGTTTAACATCTAAATGAGTGTATATACATTATACATCAGCTTCTTGTATATACAGAAAACTTGTTATGTGCAGTATATACCTATATAACAGTAGGCGTGTTGAAAATGGATGTACATCACTTTTTGTACTTATAGTCGTTTTTAATCTTAGATTTAACATAATGCACATAACACATGGTCAACAAATTATTTTTATTTAAATGTCTGTCATGTTTCGAACAATCAAGTAATTTTCAATCTACCTAGATGAAATAAACATATTTATATATATATGTATATAATAATCGCAACTTCTAATGACTGTAATTATTGCACAAATTCATATTTATTTATTTATTAGTTATTTAATTTTTAGATGTACTTTCGTGTGATTTTCTATAGCTGTGTATTATAATGGTCATTATTTATAATTGATTACTCTGTAAATGTATTACAAATTTATAAATACTATCATACTGTAGCAGTCGTATTTTATACTTATAAAATTATAATATTCTTATAAATTACCATAATGATTAAATGATGTGTGTCACAGTATCAGCAGTACCTATATGAAATATTATTTTCAAATGCTTTAATAACATAATATTTTAAACTTTTGAGTACAACATTGGTGATCTAGTGGTGCAGGAACAATGTATAATAGTAGGTACTTAATGAGATTGAAAATTAAACAAAATCTATGCTTAGATAATTTTCAACTTTTTAACTCTTGCAGAAAATAACCCTTTAAATATTACAGAATTTTGAACAATTATGTCGGGTACAAAGCTTTTTTCAACTTCGGTTTTAGTCGGATTGCTACAGCCTATAACTGTCAGTTTCTAATAATAGTGCGGCAGTATAAGCATATGTCGTTATGATATATGCCTGTATCAATAGCAAAGCAATACATGCCGAGCTTATAATGTTCATAAGTATTACCGCGTCCATTATTGTTTTATACCTTATCCGTCTTCTACAATGCAGTTTATTATTACTATACACTATCGTAACGTTAACGTACACACTATAGTGCCGATTTTGGCATCTAAATGATAAATCGCTAAGATTAGGTACTACCCGCTGTCGAGACACTTCATAATGGAATTAAACGTCTATATGCCTCTATGGTCTCGTAATTGTTGTCTGTGTCCATTCCATAAATTGCAGTTATGATTCGTTTTAAAATATGACTAATATATGACCGGGTGTAAATTTATGCACCGTAATTATAGGTGGGTTATAAGCTGTATAGTGTACATGATAATATGTAAATTATTTTTAATTGTTGCGTATAAAAACGTACAGAATAACTATGTGCTCTGACTTACTGGACGCAACGAGATCATATCTATTATTACTCGTATTTCAACTTGGCGTATAGAGGTACATTTTTAACTTTTTTATCGTTTTCCATTAATTAATGATTATCAAAATTTGCCCTTCAGCTCTAAATAATTTCTACTAAACTATGGACAGATTTTGTGTTAACACGGTGTATAACATAAAAAAAAACACATAATTAAAAGTCAAATATACTAAATATGATTTATTGAATGTAGGCAGTTTAAATTATTGGATTTAATTATTTTCGATAGTATAAGGATATAATAAATGTCAATATATTATTATAGTTCATTTTCGCTATTTTTGTGTGATTACTGTTATATATACCAATAATTCACATGTATCATATTTATGAATGAGACTTGTGTAATCGTTATTGTAAAATGTCTAGGTAGGTTATTCAAGTTAAGTAGTTGTTAAGTAGTTAAGTCTGTTATTGTATTACGAAATTTTATAAAGGTAAAAAATATAATGTTTTAGATCATCTTATTATTTATTTTTAAACTTTAAACTATTTAATTACATATTTTTATAAATTAATGCATAATATTACTGTGAAACTGTAATTGCGTCTAATAATAATATGATTGTATTACGACTGTATTATCATTATATTATGTCATCATGAGTATCGGAAAATGTACTCCTTTTGTATTTAAAAATATTGAGTTAGGGAATAATTATTTAATTTTTTGAATTTAATCAAAACAATTAATTTAATAATACAAACGTTATATTTATAATAAACACTAATTTATTTTCAGGTAATTATGGTGTTTTTTTACTAATTTAACTATCAAATTTGTTGGTTTGTATTTATGCTTAAAGTAAAATTTGGTTTTTGAATTAATTTCACTTTACTTGGTGGATATAAATCTTGTTTACAGTGAGTTTAAAAATAGTTTTAAAAATCACGGGCTCGAATGTTTAAGATCAGAATGTTAGTATTATGTATAATATTATTATGAAATTAACACTATTGCAGTTAACAAATAGGTTATATTTTTCTGTAGATTACATGTTTTTAAATAATTAAATCAGAGAATCATACATTTAATCATTTTGATTTTCAATTTGAGCCTGCGATATATAGTTAAGTACTTTTAAATTGCAGACTAGGAATTAGATGAGTCGTGCACATATTTAAATATTTTGTATACAAGGATTTAATTTAAATATATGGATATTTCTCTGAGATTTATCGTTACATTACTTTATAGTTTTAAGCATTATTCCAACTGAAACATAATATTATTTTGAATTTTTACCTAATTATAATTTTATAATATTTGTATTTTGAATATCTTTAATTATTCATAATTTCCCTTATAATTATTATTGTATTATTGTATATTTTTATAAAGTAAATGCATGAAGGAATTCGAAATGAACTTTGACCTAACTTTAAAACCTAATTTTAAAAGTTAATATGTATGATACATGATGGTTCATTAAAATACTTTTTTTTTAAACGATTTGGTTCTATGATCTAAGTGGACAATCGCGCGTATGGCATCATTTTTTTTCTATTCGGTATGTTCCAAGCCTATCATAAATCATGTTGATTAGCGCTTCGCGGTCTTTCAAAGACAATACAATAATAAAGCCGCCTAAAAACTTCAGATGTTCATCTTGTCAAACTGAACTAACAGCATTAGTTAGGTCATACGATTATAATCGATCACATGTCGCCACCAGGTCAAATAATGATTGACTCTTCATTTAACGCATATGTTATAAACTTATAATTCATGAGTATATTTTAAGAAGGGATTAAATACATTTAAGGTATAATATACGTTATTATTTTTTAATGTAGTAAATAATTATAGTATACAACTAATGTTTTATCGAAGTAAAAGTATTAGTTTTCAATTGTAAACATTTGGGCATTTTGTTATTATTACTACTACGTACGAGTTATTATTATATTGACAATTTGAAAATATTTATTATTATTAATGACCTTGTTTTTATAATAGATAAGAAATTAAATTCTGGCATATTTTTAATATTACTTTTTATTAAATACTGCTAAATTGCAATTTACATTTTTATATTTTCACATGTATTATAATGTTTAGTTAAATAAAGGGTACTTTGTGATAATCGAGAATGGATAAAATTGGCGAAATCACCATACTGATTTTCTAATTGTCTTGAAAAGAAAAAAAGATTTATCAAATTCCGTTGATGCAATTTTATTGTTACCTTACTACTGCAAGTTATATTGTAGATAAAAATTCATAAAATTTTTTCTGTTTATACTTAAGGTTCAAAATCTTAATACTAGGTGATCCATAAGCTACTCTTCAAAAATCTATAAAAAAAATTTTATCGGACTTAAAGGAAAAAAATTTATGATCGTTTGCAATTTCAATTCTTACGAAATTGCATACCATTGCATTATATTTCAATTTAAATATAAAATACTATATTATAATATACTCTCATCCATTTTAGGCCAACATATCATTTCCGTTCAGAATCGTTATTCGCATACAATGATACCGATCATTGCATTCAAATTTAACAAATCCATTGTAATGACCTATCATATGAACGAGGTGCACTCCACCCCCAACTGTACAACAGAGCGAGACCTATCCGGTTCTTTTATTTTTCCTTTTTCCACCGAGAAACTATACATATAAGTACCTAATACCATGGATTTTATATTTTATTATCATATTATAAAATCAACAATAGATCTTATATTTTTATTTATTGAAATGCATAAAATATACAATTAATATAGAAATAAATAAATATATTATATAATATATAATATATATAATATATATATATATAAATAAATATAAAAATTTAATAGTAGCAAATATGATAGCACTATATAAAAAAATATTACTCACACTAAAGAAATATTTTACAGTTATTCTACGTAAAAATCTTATCATTTTATTTCTGTGACTAGAAATTTAAATAAATAATCTTGAAGTTATAATATTATTACTGAATAACCTAAAATAGTCCAGCTAAAATGTAAATATGTACCAAATCCCTTTATTACGTTTCTTAATACACACATCAAAGTTTCTCGATTAAGTTTTGTCGAACCCGCATAGGATTGCAACTTTGAAGGTCCATATATTAAATTATATTTACTGGTTGATATTATTCGAAACTTTCAAAATGTTTTACTTCTTACAAGAAATGTATCTATAATTTAAATGTATCTACCTACCTATTTTTATTTTAAACAATCAAATATGATTTATTATTATTTATTTTATATTAAGAACAAACAGAAATATATATATATATATATATATATATATACAATCTGTAATAATTTATACAATAAGTCATAAAGATAATTGATTACAGGACTGTACGGCTTAATATAATAGGAGGTGTCTAAACGAAATTACTTCAAACGTATACAAGTTAGGCACTTATACTGAATAATGACTTTATTATTAAGTTTTGGTAAAAACAAAAAAAAAAAGATAAAATTATATTTTATAGTATTAGTAGTATTACCATTTAAAATTATTAAGCTTTATTGAAATTGATATAGTTGGATGTATGATATTAACTTTCTATTAACTTTTAAATTATGTTCATTACAAGATGTAAACTTATACTTAGGATGGTTCTTAAATTGTCTTTGGAGGTCGGAGGCTTATTAAAGTAGAAATGAATAAAAAAACATTTTCGACAAGATTTGATTTTATTTGTTGACCACGAGTCTTTCACTATTTATTACCATATTCTCAAATACCTACACGAATCGGATACGCCCTTCTCCATGTTTTTTTTTGACCCTAAAGAATAAGTTATTTAATATTTATAATAGCGTTGTAATATTACAGTTTTCTGAGCAGAGCTCAATGCTCTTGGTTTTACAATAATTTGTTTTTTATCTTTGATTAGACGGTCGAATATAAGAGGACCTGTACAATTATTTTTAATGCAATATTATGTTTTATTACTGAGTTTAAGTATTTTTTTGGCTTAAGTTTGATTTTATACATTTTAAATCTATTAATCTAAAAAATACCTGCAATTGATCAGTATTTAATTATAATAAATAATAATAAAAATGTATTATAAAATAAAACGATAAAATATGTTCATAAATATTTTAATTTCCTCGTATTTTGTTAAGACAATAATTCCTTTTAATATTTTAATATAAGAGGCATCACTAAAGGTATTTTTTTTTTTGCGCTGTGATTGGAATTGATAATGAATTGTAAAATAATATAAGTTGTAGATGTTTTGACATTCAACATCTAACAACAAGAACTATAATAATATTTTATTGAAGTCAAACATCTCGTGAATTTAAAATTTATTGTAATTCACTTTTGAAAATAATGAACTAAATAACACAAGGTGGGATTTCAAGTTTTCATTGAATTTGAATAAATCACTATTATTTCAGGACAGTACGTACGGACCACTCTCAGGTGTTTAATACTTGTCATAAATACTTGCAAATATATTGGAATACAGTTGTCAACTTCGGTCCATTCGAGTTTATACGATATTATTGTTAATTGTTTTGAAAATGTATAGTTTATATTATGTTATATATGTATATTGTAAATGTCACCTGCATTTATGAAATGGGGGCAGTAACATAAATACTCAATGTCCAATGTCTAGTTATAATATTAACGTTAATTCTTATAATAGAAAATGTCGTAAATGTCTAGGCATTTTTCTTTTTTCCATTTTATTATTTCTGAATCCCGTTTTATATTTATATTTGGCACAGACTTGAAATTCACTGATCCTCTAACTAACCAGCGAAGAGTAATTTATTTTTGTGTACATAGTGTTCAAGATATAATACAATTTCAAGACATGGTACAAATTGTGCTCAAGTATTTTTTAGCATTCTCTGCTTAAATTAGTTTAGATTTTAAATTGATAGGAATTGTGTTTTCAGTATTACTTTTGATTAAACAAACTAGGTTTGGGCGTCCACAAAGGGAAGGAGGCAAGTAGGGGCATCTGCCCCCTAGATTTTTCTTGGGTCAATTATCATACTCATTATGTAATATAGAATATTATAAAATAAATATTTTTTAAATTAAAAACATTTTTTTCACCGTGTGATTTTTATTACACCAATTATTATGAACGTTGCTTTTATAAATTTATGGCATATATATAAAAGTGGAGTCAAGTGCAGTATCAACTAGGATTTGATTTTTTGTTAAAAATAATTAATAGTTATAGTATATTGATTGCATAGGTTATAGGTAGATACTATAGTTTCAAATAAATGCGTGGTATCAATAGCTGAATTCTTAAGAAGACTTTACAACCGCATGTGTTGTCTCCATCTTATAAACGTAGAACATAGCAACAGCCAACAGGTTCACTAGAACTAATTTTGTGCGGTCGGATTTGAAATAAAAGTAATCTGATCTATCTGAACTTAAAATTAAGAACATTATTTGTGACTCCACGAAAGTTTTTTTATAATAAAGTTTTTATAAAATTTTAATTTCTAAGCGAGTTATGATTTTTTTAAATTGTAATATTTAAAACTGTTATAAACTCGCTTAAGTCATAATTTAAAATTAATACTGTAAGATTAAGTTATAATTATTCACAAATAGTTTAAATTTAATTTTTACATTCTCTATTATACCTATATGAGAGAAAACACATCACAAACAATAAGGTACTTTAAATGTTCTCCCCCCCCATTCTTGACAAATTCTTGCGGCTGCTTTTGACTGTGGATATACAAGTAAGTTAACGTAATTTCTTAGTTTATATACTTAATATCACATAATGCTTAACTTGATTGGAAATATCGTGATTTATTACGAAATTATATTATTTCCTTGATCTATGTCTTTGCCGGTAACATGAATTTGAAATCTTAGCAATGAACATACTTGTAATCTTTATTCTTTAATAATATTATTGATTACCAAATCACTATTGTCAAGTTTCATAAATTAAAATCAAACATGTATTCTATAAATTGTTTGATGATTGTTTAAACTCAATGACGTACGACATTTTGAATGAAATGAAGAAATGTTCAAAAACTGTCTTCCGTTTTTATACAAACAAAATTAAAATAATAAATAAAATGATAATTGATATCTCTGAAATACTTTTAAAATTTCCTAGGGGTTTTTAAAAAAATGTATGACTATTTACTCTGTAGATTTTAATATGTGTGTATTTTTCAATCATAAAAAAATACATTCTTAGTTTATAGGCATTGATAATTTGATTCAAGATTAATCATGCACAGTTCCAAACACATTTTAACATTTTAAAATTTAACAAACGAAGTAAACTAGTTTGACTTTTATTATAAAAAAAATGAACATCTTTCTTCATTATGTTAATTACTCAAATAGAATTAGCATTTAGCAATTTGCATATTGTTTGAATCACTTACCAGTTACCACACGTTGGGCATAAATATTTTTAATTATTCCAACAATAATATCAATTATTATATCAGAGTACCAGTTTTTTATAATAGTTGATTTTTGAAAAAACAAAAAATAATTCTCTTTACCTTATATACTGAACAAATATATCCGATTTTTGATGATTTTTGATGCAGATTTCCCGAAAGTTGGCTTTGAACATTGAAAAAGATCATTTATAATTTAATTAATCGAGTATTAGGCAAATTATGAAAAAAAGTTGTCGAGAAATAAAGGACTAATAATAGAATTAAAAAAGAATCAGATTGCTATTCAATATAAATAAAAATAAAAATGTATGTTCCGTAAAAATCAAATTGATTCTTAGTGCTCATAGGATAACATTTATTTTTATTTTGTTTTTCGCTGGATTCTTTGAAACCCTAACGGCTGAATAATTTATGTACAGGACTGTTGGTTATAACTTACACTTATATGATAGTTTATGAAAAGTTAACCGTCACCATGACATATAACATAAATATCATAATATATAATATTTATGATACCTGAATTATAATTTTTCTTAGTATTTTTGATAATGGTTGACTCAAATTATAAAATATTATTTAGATCCATAATAGTCGTAACATATTTAGGTTTTTATTTAGGGATACAACTCTAGTTTTTTCCAATAGGGTTTATTATTCGGTACATATTTTAAATGTAAATATTTTTTACACTTAATGTACAATTACAGAAAATTTTAAAAAATACTGATCGATTTTCAAGAATGTTTAAGATAAGTCTTAATGAATGAATGGCATATACTTATTATTTATATATCACAAATTTTACTTGGAAATTTTTATAAATCGACCAAATTTATGGTAGTAAACGATTCGAAATGGGTGTGACCCATGTAGTTCTTACATCTGCTGTTTTATTTTTTAATTATTTTAAATAACTGCTTATACTATTTGAATTATAATGGACATAATATTTTTATTATTATATTAATTTATTTTTTATTTTTGTTATGTTGAGCATTTTAAAAGAATTAATTTTTCATAATGAATTATTATTCTTAGGAGAAATGTTCCACCGTCTTATTTTATTCAATTTTTAAACTATAATAAAAATAATATTATTATAATATTATATTATATTATATTATAATATAATTTTTATTTTAGCCATTAATTGAATTGAATTCATACGTAAGTAATTTGTTATGCGATATTATATTTATTGACGTTGCCAGAGATAAATTAATTGATATCTCTTCGTATTGTTAAAGTTTGATATGCAGTTTATTTGGTATCACATATACAACTGTGAACTGCTTTAAGCCTTAAAAACTTATAACGAACGTTTAATGTAAAGTGTCTCTCAGGAAGTCAGGAACATCGAGTTTAAACGAGGGTTTATTTTGAATAATGAATGCTGAGGAATTTCAATAATACGAGCAGTTTTATATAAATATTTCTCTTAATACTCAGAGTGAGATATTATTTGTTTAAATTATTTAAGTTCTGGAGGAGTGTCGCCAGTGGGCGGCTTCTCCTTCATGTCTTCTGGCTGTAATCTTAATTTTGTTAACATTTAAGCGTACATAATTTGTATAGATTGTTTAAATCAAATGAAGAAAAAAAAAAAATTATTTAAGGGCATTTATGATATTTTTAATCAAAAGTATTAAGAATATGGCTTTTATTTAATTGATTAATTAATCTATACACGAATGGATTTATAATGTATGTTGTTGCTATTGATATCTATAGTATTTAGTTTGATGATAATATGAATTATGATCATACATCAGGGACATAACCATATAGATATTTTGTAATCTAAATAATAAATATAAACGTAAAATATCTAAAAGTAATACTTTCTATAATTATGCATGTACCAGTTGAAGTATATGTTCGATTGATGACCATATATATAGTTTATGAGTTAAACTTATTATCTAAATGTAATATAAAATATAATATTTACTATTTTATAGTATAACTGGATAGGGGAAGTATAACTTATAGACTGGGTCTAATGATTTTTACGAGCTCATAATCTCAATTCGTTCTTATAATCACTGTTGTAATATTTTAATTACAACCATAAATCATAACCATAATTCAATATAATATAATCCATCACCAGGAACGATATATGAGGGAACGAAGGGGTTGCAGTTTCACTATTCGATACTCTTGGCACAACCTTGGTAAAAGAATATCGGATTAAAAATGAACCTTTTACCGCGGCTCTGATTTAGATAGACAATGAAAAAGTCAAGCAATTTAACAGGTTTCAAAATTTGTAAATAAAGATAAAAATGTAGCCGTCGCGTAAATCCATTTTTGTAGGATAATAATCATCAAGTTCTATTTTCGTCGTCATATATGACTTCGCTCGTTCTGTTGATGAAAAACGCAGTTTGCATTATATTTTATTTATGAACAAAGTATTGTTTATAAAATATGTGTGTATGTGTGTATAATGTGACAAGGATGTAACGGACTGACAGGGATGGCAATAATATATCGCGTGTCGTCCAGCAAAACGGCAAGGCGGGAGGATGTGCTTCATCGGTTTTGATATTCGTCCGGCGTCTACGTTTGCCTCGTATAGTGAATGCCCAGGGGCGAAATTGTTTTTCGCCGGTCGAGTCATTCGCATACAATTATAGAACATAATATATAGTGATACGATTTTGCAAATATAACGCGGTTAGGGGTTATGCGAGCACACGAGTGAAGCTTCTGCGGGGTATGGTGATACGGTGGAGAAGAAGAGGGAGAGAAACCTAAAATCAAGCTTTGGATCACGCAGTCACGTACCGAGAAGGCGATGGTGAAGGCACCGAGAGGAGGTATTTAGGTGTTTCGAAATGATTATCTAAAACGCACCGGAGAATAATATTATTGTTGTTATTATTATTTTACACGTGTACGTTGGGTTGCGCGACCTGTACATTTCCGGAGACACTCTAGTGGAAAGAAAACCATATAACATTATAATATTTTGTTCCGTAGACTCTATATTACGTATATAGACCATACTTAGACTTATCACTTATTATTGTTTGTTCACCGGAATGACGTGAAACGTACTATCCTCCTTGCCCCTCTCGCATAGGACAAAATCGATTCTTTGCGCATAATTACAAGACCGAAATTGAGTCGATGACAATAATCAACAACGCCGTTTCAAACCTTTTGGCGCCGAAGCGGTAGTTGATTCAGTACCTAACCATACCCACGACCTATGAACTGACATCTCTGAAAATCGATCAGTACCGTTATAAAAATTGACGACATTGCTCGTTTTGGCGATCATATCACCTAATTGTGTTGTACCTCTGTTATGTATTGATGTGGTATAACGAAGCTTTTAAAATACAACACACATCTGGTTTCAATAATAAACTCAATTCGACATTCAAGGTCCTAAGAGACATCATAAAGCTGCGGCGTTACGGTACGGCGTTCAACGTCTGACGAAGATAAAATGTTCATTTTATAATATTTTTATAATATGTGTCGATTGATATAAGTTCTGAATAAATATTTCGACTAAAAATTACGGTTACGAATGTTTATTTTATACGACGCAAAAGATAGATTATATTATTTCGTGTATTGTGTTTGTGTATATTAAAATAAATAAATATACATTTTTATAATATAAATTAAATTAAAATGTCTATATGCCTGATAACTAAGGATTTTATCATTCGATCAATAATTATATAATTATTTAGTTTGATTAATAATCAATGTATTCAGTCGTAATTTTATTTTTATCTCTTCCCATTCAAATCAGTCATTTAATATTATTCTTTCTTTGACTGTCAATCGACCGCGGCGCAGACTCCCGGGTGACTGCAATACAGCACGCGCCCCCGGCAGCACGTGTACGCTTGTATTATATTATTGTTAGTGCATCCCCAGTGCTGACGCAGACCGGTCATACGTCGTAACAGCGTTTCCCGGCTGGACATATTTTACAATCGGATTCATAATAATCGGACTGTATAATTTTGGGTGAGTTTGTTTATATTCAGTCGTAATAGCTATATAGCTTAATGCATGGGGAGTTTATATTTTATTTTATTTATTAATCTAGTACTTACATATTATTATTTATATTGTATTCCTGATTCCATACCATATTATACTTTCAAGTTCCAACAGAATAAAAAGTCTAGTCCTATTTTGTTTTAAATATTTGATTCTTGAAACTATTTTACAACACACGGCTATTTTTATTCCTATGTTTATTTCTTACCAAATGCTATATTTAGTCAACTATGTAGTTGTGATTTTATGACTCTATAAAAAATTGTGTAGCTTACATTATTTTTTTTTTTAATAAAACAACTTTCAAAACAATTTTCTGCTACAAGAATTATAATTGGTAATTGGTTATATTGTTTTAATTTTCCATTTCATTTAGTAGGTACTTATTATATTAATTAGATAAAATATAATGTTATTTAATATTCATTAATACCGCTTAATCCACTTTTCTTAATAATCAGGTATAACTATTAATAAATATTATTCTAGATCTAATTAATTGTATTTTGTATCCTTTGTGTATTGGTTTCATTTCATAATAATAAATAAATGTTTTCATCAGTATTTAATTTTTAAATTAAAATTTATTAGTTTGTACTTTATCAATAACAAATTAAGGTATTGATTACTTAAATATGTTACTTAACCCATAGTATTAACACATATTTTATGGAATCTTTTTGTTATTTATAAAATTGCAAAATGTTGTAACAATTTTTATCTTGAAATTCATTGAAAGAGATAATTCAAACGTGTAGACTGTAGAATCTTTAGTTTTGTTTCTCGTATAAGAAATAAAAAAACGCACTTATTATTATTAGTGCCAAATATTATTTTATTTTATTTTATAAGATATATAGAATATTTAATCTACGTTGTATACGTTCTTGGCTTATATCCTAAAAACCTTAAATCTCTTTAAAATACTCATTTTCTTTATGTTCCAGAGATACTTATAAAAGTAAATAAATTGAGGTGATTTATAGATATTATATATTTTTTGTCGTCATTTATGTCTTAATCTTTCGAAATTCGTTTTAATGTCCTGGCGCGAAAACAGCTGTGTAGATTTGTTTCAAGCACTCACAATGCATCTATTGAAAATAATTTTCTACCGTGCCAGTGTCTGGCTTAATGTATTTCTATTGTACACGGACTTGGGGATCGAGCCGGTGAGCTATATAGGCAATCATGGTGAGCCACACAAAGTATAGGCCAATTAAGGTTTTCATTACTGGATTGGTATAATAATAGTGATCGCCTAAGCTTTGAATTCACCTAGTTTTGAAGATTTCAACACAATTTTTTTCTATATATTTTATTAAAATTTAAATGTGTTCATAATTTGATCGAACATGACCGATAAAACACAACTATCTGGGTAGAATAATATTTTCTATACATGACTTTTCTATTGATACATTATACAGTTCTGTTTTAATGTCTATAGTATACTACTTTTCTTAATTTTTCTTTTGTTTGTGATCATAAGATATTAATAATATACTATCAAAAAAGTGATATCCATGAATTCACTTTATTTATTATTGTGATTAATAGTTTAAATTATCTTTAGTTAATCTTTAGTTAATATTGCATTTTTTATTATAGGTTACAACATTTTGTTTGAGGGATCTTTTTTCTACTATTTAGGGTTGCATTTAATTTCCTTCGATAATGATTTAAATGAATAAACATATACTTTCTTTATAAATTTAATTAAAAACGATTTTAAAATGGTAACTGAACGTTAAGCTTCTTTCTTGCAATTATTTCCACGTCACTGCTAATTCAATTTTCAAAGAAAACCAAGTCGTTTTTGACAATATGCGCTTGTTGGAAGATTGTACGTTGCAAAATAATTTTCTGATGACTTTTAAATGAATGCCAATAAAATATAACTTATGTAATAAATTAAAGAAACTCAATTTAACCATGGGTTTGAAATTATAATTCAGAGTGTTATAATATGTAATAAAGAGGAAAATATAAATTTTTTTATACGTTTCAGTTAAAAAATAAAATTTAAAAAATAAGTACACACTCAATTTACTTTTAAGATACATATTTGCGCTTTTTTTTAATTTTTTAAAAAAAGAACTGTGCATCTTAGGATAGAATTTACTATTATTTTTAGTTAATATTGTATATGATTATTTCCCTACTAAATTATAATCCAAAAATTTGTTATCATGTTTTATATACATTTTTTTTTTTTTAATATTGAAGTATGATTAAAGTTTAATATATATTCATATTACCATAGGTACATAACAATCTAATTTTTAATAATTTTCTGGACAGTTAAAATGTATGTCAGTTAAAGAAAAAAATTTTGTTTTTCTTTTAGATAATTAATTCATATTTAAACATCTATTTGAATTATACGAAACAAATAAATTGTATACATGTACTCGTATGCAATACCACAAATACCTATTTTATGGTTATAAATAGTTTAAGAAAACATTAAAGTATATTTTACTTTTAAATCAAAATACTTTCATTTGCATGAGTAATAAACAGTATTGTTTAGGTAATGATATCTGTTGTACCAATAGTAGTATTACATTTCGGTGTACATAATAATATAATCCGGATGTGTGTATATTGTGGAGATGCCTATGTTTATGATCAAAGCCTCAAAAACAGATGTTGTTCTATTTCCGAACGTTATTTTATTTCCCAGTAAATTTCCAGGGCATCAATTCCAACAAAAGATTATTATTAACCTTTCAGCTGCTGTGGGGTACTTTAAAAAAATCAAATTGTACGTTCTGATTATTACTTTTTATCCATACCATTTATTATATTCGCAAGCTTTATTCATGTACAATATTTTAGTAGTGTACCAACCCACATATATTTGTTAATTATTTATTAGTTATTTTTGATTATCCTGCATATAATTTAAATAAACGTATACATATATGCAACATATATTTATATATGTATATGTTTATATGAAATATATTAAGTTTACTTTGCTCTAGATACAATGATTAAAAAAATGTTTGTATTCTTAAATTTGAATTTGTAGTGTAATTTTTTTTGACAAATTTTAAACAGAAGTATATAAGAATTATCACTGAACGCTTTTTGTGGAAAAACAATTCTGGTACAAAACAGTATTTTTTAGAAATAGAGAAAGTTTTTTAAAAGTTTTAATGCAGGTTTTTAAGTTAAACTTTTTGATTACATTTATACTTTATTAAACTGTAAGGACTTAAATAATTACTGATATATTTTAAAAATATACATAAAAATAACTTGAAACATTTTTTCATTAAATTATAACATAAACATATTACATGTTCAAATGGTCCAAAAAAATCCTAACCAAACATTAAAATAGATTTATATGTGAGTTGAGTATACACTGACATCTATATTCACAAATGTATTCTGAAATAAATAAATTCTGAATTCAAAAGACATAGGTTGTAATAAAAATTTTAAAGAATTGTTAAATAAAGTAATCTATTTGAAACCATATGTTTGGTTTGAAATTTGAATACCACTCTGTATAAAGCGATTACCAATTTGAAAGTCTATAAAGTACGCAATATTATTTCTGAATATTTAAAATCTATAGTTTAGTGTTTATAAAATAGTTGCTTGTTATATATCAATTATGTTTACTGTTTGATATAAAAATATGGAGCTTTAAAATACTAATTTATATAAAAATTATACTCTCATTTTGCAATAAAATCTTGCCAAAACAATTTTACAATTCTTAATGTATTTGTAAAAAACTCTCATTTCTTTGTTTATTTTTTGTTAAAAATCTTTGGATTGTAAAAACATGAACAGAAACATTCTCTCATTCATTATATGTCCGCAAGTCGATCAATCAAGTTTTCCTTGGACCTTTTTTGAATACAAACCCATTCCCCCTTTAGTTTGTTTTTGCACCCTAGGTTGTCTTGCAAAACCTTTTAACCGGCCAGCCTGGCGCCGGAACTACCCTCGGAGGAAAGAATGCTTGCAAACGTGAAAAATCGAAAACTATTGAAATCGATAATACATTGAATAGCTTGTTAGTTTTTAAAAAAAATATTCTATACCTCTCATAAATAACCATATAATTGTCTCTATCTTCAACTAAATAAATCACAGTATTGTGTGTAGATTTTTTACAACATTGCCATTAATAAATATATTAAACAACTTACTTGGTTTTTCATTTTATGTTTAACTTAATAATTTTTCTACGATTATAATACGCTATAGTTTGTTCATGAAAAATGCTATTATATTATATAATTTATAGTAAAGTTAGAAATAGTAAGTTTTACAGTTGATTTGGTTCATGGTTTTTAATATTCATTTGCGAAAATATTTTTTGGGCTTTGTTGTAATCTCAGATGAATATAAACAATTCATTTTATCAAAGAATATTTTTTCTCATTTACAAAGTCTTAATATTAAAATGTAAAAAAAATAAAAATATGAGAGAGTTTTTCTTAATATTTTTTTATTTTATGATCTTAAAAATGGAAAATATACCATAATTTTTTAATATGCATTTAAAATTTTTATTTATGAATTACAGCCTTAAATATTATTGGTTTTGGTTAAGTTTAAGCATATTCCATAGTTTTTGAGTTTTAATAATATGAGACATAAAAAAATAATGTTAAGTTATATTTTAGTTTATAATATTAATTTAATTATTGTCTCTCGATACCTTCTGCTTTTAATTAATGTACTTTAATTATCTTGTATAATTCATGTTATATTATGTTAATAGTATTATATTATTAGTAGACACAAATTCAATTATGGTGATTTAAATTTTAAACATTATATTTAATGGATTTTTATTATATTGTAACCCACTTGGCACTGAATTAATTTCTATTAGTTACGTGATGTCCATACGGTTTGGAAGTTTATATTTTAATGACTAGATGTTTGCAAATCTTGTTTTTAGAACCTTAATTAAATAATTTTTACTTAAATTTGCCACTTGAGTAATGTCTACTTAAGTAAGAACCACGTAATAACTCGATTGATAGAATAACGTTTTGTGCGCATCTAAAAAGTATACGTATTAGCCGGGCATATAGTATTTGAACTGCATCTAATATTCAGTAAAATATATAGTTGTTGATTTTAGTTCGTGACACATATTTATTACTCTTACTTATGTTATTTGCATATTATTTTATAAATAATTATTTGCTAGTAAATCAATATTAGTTATCTTGAACTGGTGGTTGACGTGTTCGACATATACTCGTATTACGTCATGTACTACGACGATGACAGTTGGTCATATTGGTTTTAATTTAATACTACTACATACTATTTTTAATTAAAACGTTTATTGAATAGTAGGTGGTTGAATACTTTGGGTAATTTTTAAATCGAATTGCGGTTAAGGAGGCTATCATATATTATATTCTTTTGTAGCTACAATGTCGTAATGCTGTTGTGTAAGTGGATGTATGCTATTAATCATATTGTTAATAATATTACTTAGACCTTCCAAAAATTCTTTTGGATGGGTACTATGAAATGTACATTATGAATACGTAATGTCGGTTCATGGAATGCTGTATAAATGGAGATTAATTGCTACTGATCTATTGGACCGTAAACGATTATATGTCAGATCTATTTTCACTATTCATTTCATGTTGTTGTATCGTCGTTATTTTTTTTTCAACTAAAACATGATCTGCTCACACACAGTATAATGATTATAGACTACCTATGTCATGGATGTCTGTGCCGGAAACCATGACAGGACATTGTCATAAAGCAATTACGCGACAAATGACTTTGGTACTTACTACATATAAAAAAAAAAAAAAAAACAATTATAAACGATTATCGTATCGAATTCAAAAAATAATAAGAAACTGGTTAAAATAGAATGATGACAAAAAAATTCTTAAAATCGTCAATTAAAATAATGGTTGACACATGCAGTCCTAATCAGCCCTTAAATACTTTTATGCCAAGTCATTACGAGTAGATTTTTTTTTTTAACATTTATTAGACATAAACAATTTGTAAGGGTATTTATAATAGGCATATGAGTGTACAATATAGTATTAAGAACATGAAAATTAGAGCAGAGAATGAGTAGATTTAAAATTTAACATCAAATCTTCTTTGATTTTATTATAAAATAACATGCAAAAGAAACGTATTTATAGTTTTATTGTATATACCTATATTGGTTTTGGTAATTTTTTCGTTATTGAATTTTATTAAATTATTTGATTAGCATGAGTTATATAGTAACCATATTATAATATAGAGTTTCATAATATATTTTCATGTTGGGAGGGTTGAATTTAATGTTTTAATGAACCACTTATTATGCAATTGTAATAGAATATTAAATTTGGAAGCAATTATTATCTTATTATAAAAAGATTTCGAGCAGAAATAATTTGCAGATTGTGTTTATATAATATACAATGTATTCTTCCACGTATTTATTTCTATGTCATATATACAATATACTTATTTAGATGTAACATTTATTTTACAAATTTGTTGATTAATTTTTTCCTTGAAAACTAATAAGTTTAAAAACGCAAATCAAAGTTTGTGATCTGCTAATAATGAATAAATACAATTAAATATGTATGATAATATATCAGTTACTTTTATAGTTTTTTAAACATGTATATATTTGTGTTCTAAATAAATATGATATACCATAATGTATGTTGTATTAGGTTATTTATTATTATTTAAGTATAAATTTAGATATGATGCTACGGCTTAAAATATTTATGAACTGAAGATACACTATAAAAACAATTTATTGTACCATTTGGTACATCTAAGGAATTTTAATAATATATTATCTACTGTACACTTATGATTTATTTTGATTGATTTTAAATTTTAATTATTTGAGTTTATGAATGGTTTTTATTTGTTTGATAATGTTTATTATTTGTTCAGTACCTATATATATATATTTTAATATTTATAATCGTCAGAATATTTTTCACATCTTAACAATGAAGGACTATGTTCATAAGTTTGTGTTATTACATTAAATTTAAATAAAAATACAACCCTAATATGATTTACCAAGAGCAGTTTTTTTTATAATTGTGGTGGGTACAGATTTTTTAGTAGGATATAAAAAGGGTTTGTCGTTTCAGAAGAATTACGTTGTTACTTGTTACTCCCATAATTGTTTAATGAACTCATAGTTAGAATTATATAATACCATTCAATTTATTTAGTATCAACAAATAATTTAGGCGATAAAACATATTATATTATTACCTACTGTAATAATTTTTTTCTACAATGATTATAAACCATGTATATATAATCATATTATATTACATAATGTATGTTTTAACTCGGTTAAATTAGTTTGAAGTGTTAGAAGTTTAAACTACGAGCTTCTTAAACACTATTATAATTGGATAAATCTAAGATTTACATCAATTGTAAATAACCCATTTCCTTTGTAATGGTATGCACATTTATAATTCAATGTTTTTTTTCTTATTACAAAGCGTAAGAAGTAAATATAGAATTAAAGGAAATTAAGGATATTGTGCAGTATCGAGGTTCTTCATTCTTGTTAATTTTTTCAAATAGGTTTGAACCATGTTTATTGCGCATTACTATGCATTATAGTTCCTAATATATTTTTCGGTTAATAACATTTTGCTTTGTCAAGGAACAGTTTTCAAATGCAATTCCCAAGACGAATACCTACCAGGGGCGCTGAGCCGTTTAGGAAGGGAGAAGGGAAACCTCACCATTCGGTCTTGTGATAAATTAGCGAATAAATTAAGTTATTACTTCTGTATAACAGCCTGCAGTCTACACTGTAGTTGACCGGTTTTCCGCAGTCTGTTGATTTATAGTTACCGAAATCGTACCGTAGAGTGCTACAATCTTTATTAATCTTGTATTATTTCTTACTATAGGAAAACAAAAGTTTATGAGATTTAGAATTTTATCAAATAAATAGTACTTGATTATTATACTAATAAATTAAGACTCAAAAATCGTAATTTAAATTAAGTTACATTATGAAGAAAAAATGTGCGTATAATCCATGTATCCATTAAAAATAATTATGGTATATCTATTAATAATTGTTGATATAAGAAAAATAATGTAATTATTATTTATTATAAATAATTATCGATTGTCATTTATGTAATACATATAATTGAATTAGGTACTATATTAAACAGCAATAAGTATTTTTAAATAATTATGTTTGTTATTGGAAGCAGTGTCTGCATTTCAATTTGGTTACAATAATCGGATTCGTTTATATCACTATACCTACCGTGTTGGGTAATTATTAATCAATTAATCTTGATGCTCTTTCAAAAATATTTTATTTCCATTGATTATTGTATTTTTAAATGTAACATTATTTATAATGCGAACATTTAGGAAAACCAAATCAACCGCTTTTAGTTATATTTTTTTTCCATTCTAATGTCGTTTGAAATTAATGATTTTAAAAATAAAGGTGGACAACATTTTGCTATACTTATTGGGTGAACTTTGTGGTTTTTTTTGTTTTGTTTTTAAATACAATTAATAATTTTTCAATTTTAGCATTAGTAATTGAGATAAAATGTCTCCACTATGGGCAGCCGAGCAACTTTTAATAATTAAAACTGCAACAAAAACATGGTTTTATAAGTGCCCTATTGATTATTGATTATGTACGCTTTAAGTTTATGTCATGTATTAAAATTAAATCTTACGATTGATCTTGTATTATTAGCTATGAACGTGTACTCACAACTCTTCAAACCAAATTGTATTCATTTATTAACTACAAATATAAAATGTATGCAAAAATTTAGGACAGTATAATAAAAAAATAATTATACACTTAGTATATCATTTTGTTTTATTCTCTTCATTTTTATATTACTTCATCAAGTGTAGAGCGTACATATAATGTTAAGCTTCTACAAGTATTTTGTAAGTATTAATTATCAGTGTGAGCTACGAAGAAACAATAGTAAATACAGATTTATTATATTTTTTAAAAATATTTAGCTATTAGTACCTTCAGATATTTAGTATACATAATTATTTTTTTTATTTTTTTACGTAAAATAATTATGATTCTTACGCATAATTTTTCCATAATTTTATTATTTCCACGCTTTCATCATCAATAACTGCTCACAAATTTTTATTAGGTACCTATTTATATTTTTACAAAAGATTATATGTAAATGATACCATTATTTTTGAAATAATACAGTGGAAATTGTTATTGCTTAGCTTCAGAGTTTCGATTTTCGTTTTTACAGGCGGGTTCGTGTTTGTGATGGCATTCATCCGTACTTTGTCTCTCGCCCAATTTAGTGATCTCAGAGATGTCTAAAAGGGTGCACAATTTCCTAGAGTAGGCAAAGTAAAGGCGTCAGGGAGTGTTTCAAAAGTTTTCTGGACGTCCGTCGGATACTCTGCCAAAATGATGATGGAGAAAATCCATTTGCTTTCTAGACCCAAGCTTTTTCGTCCGCATGTACGACATTTTAAACATATTTGTCGTGGGAATGTGACAGACGCGAGACGTAGACGTTTTTACCAGAAACGTTCTTTACGACTCACGTAAGATTTACAGATACTGTCATATCTATCATTAAAATTATACTTAAATAAATACTTTAATATTTTACAATAAAAACCATGTTTATTTTTTTGATTTTAAGTTTTGCCTATTTTTTTTTTTAAATGTTGATGAACTAGGAGTATTAAACTACGGCTATTAACTGCGGTAACGATTCCCTTTCTTGATTCCCGCGGATCACAAATTTTAAAAATTGTACTTAAATTGTAGTCAGACTGTACCTACAATGCTATCATTTTAATTGGTTGGATTTTACATTATTTAATAATACTTATGTAGTAGGTACCTACTCTAAATGTTATTTACATTTTCTTTAACACAATAAAAAGTGATAAAATGCAAATAATATTAAGGTATCTATATAAAATGTAAATTATAATATTTATATATCAAACCTACATAATTCATCTCCACTTAAATGGTTTCAATGAAAAAAAATTGACAATATTTCTAAATAATATTGTTTAAGAAATTTAAATAAATTCCACAACATTTATGATAGCAATACAAAAGCTCATGGTATTTTTTGGAAATAAAAAATCTTAACATTTTTTTAAAAAAAAAAGAGTTTTGTAAACCGACAACAAAATTTCAAACAATTCAAAATTATTATAATAATATCAGATTCATTTGATACTATTAAAATTATAATATTAATAATAAAAATGACACTAACAAATAATAGCACGCCAAAACGTTATCTTACAGCGACGAAAAAATGTTATTAAGAGCAGTCTCATCTGTCACTTTTTCCGTGTACCTTTTGAAATTAAATTGCACAAAAATCGAGACTAGACCAATGTACTTATTCATATTGTAGTTTTGAAACTGCATATATGATTTTAAATTAATATGGATAGCAACCACATACTTTAGAATAAGTAAATGCCGATGAAATTGTAGAAAATCATGTAATGAAATGTTTACGCTGATAATAATTGTCATTACTAATGTCTAATATAGTAATATAATATTATGTAAATTTTTGTTGCAGGTAAGTTAATCGTTGAATATTTAGTTGATAATAATATAACTACGTAAACATTGTAAGTACCCATTTTTTCACATTATTTTTTAATGAATTTTAAAATACCCCTAAATGTCAAGTAAACAGTGCAGTATGCACACGCGGTCCACGCGGTTAGTATATTATTCGAGTACAGACGGTCGTACTAATATGATCTATGTAAAATCTTAGCCCGCATATTATAACTATTATTATTACTATATAATATTATGTGTGTCAACATAGCATCCCCGTGATTTATGATGCTCTCGAGTTGAACACAAAACTACATTACACACTCTTTGTTGTGCTATAAGCTTGTATATTATTATGTTGGTAAATGCGGTTGTTATTAGTCATTATACGTACATATTATTATACTATATGGTCTTACTTGTATTATTGCTTGTAAACCGGTATGTTGCATTATATAACTGTATAAGGTGTGATCTGTAAATATGGTAGATTAAACGTACAATGAAGTCTGGGCGTTATTAAAAAGATAATTTATCATGGAGAGGAAAATTTTGGAAATAGTTTCGTAAACACGATGTTCTTCCACACTATTTGCATAAATTGTACAAATGCGTGAAATATACGTACGTTCATGTCTTCAAGAACTTCAAGACGTGTGTATTTAAATCTGCGTTTGATAACATACGCGTGTAAAGTGATTGTTATTAGTCATTATATGTATATATTATTATACTATATGGTCTTACTTGTATTATTGCTTGTAAACTGGTATGTTGCATTATATAACTGTATAAGGTGTGATCTGGAAATATGGTAGATTAAACGTACAATGAAGTCTGGGCGTTATTAAAAAGATAATTTGTCATAGAGAGGAAAATTTTGGAAATAGTTTGGAAAACACGATGTTCTTCCACACTATTTGCATAAATTGTACAAATGCGTGAAATGCACGTACGTTAATGTCTTCAAGAACTTCAAGACGTTTGTATTTAAATGTGCGTTTGATAATATACGCGTGTAAAGTGATTGTTATATATTTTGATGCAACGCAAACGCCAAACGATGTCTCGAATAATAATAATATTCTTTTGGACATATTATTATGTTGAGTGAGGTTTGAATCATTACTGTGATGCTTATTATTTCACTGTAATGGATTTTGTGAACTGCAGCAAAAGGTAATACAGTACATTGCAATACTGCATTATACTTATAATAACCACGAATAATTTCATTTCGTGTTTGAACGCTTAGTTTTCAAACCGTAACTGTGCAAATTAAATCATTTTTTAAACGTATAATTATATAATTATATAAATACCTGAAATAATTGTAGTAATTTAGTTTAACAGTTTAAAAAATATCCCAAAGATAGTAATATTTTTAGTGTGAGACATTCATTTAACTTGTAATTATTATATAGTTAGGCGTTATGTATCCGTCAGTTTGTATAGAAGTTGTTAATAACCAGCGAAATATATTGGTATAAATTAATTAAATAAGTTTTCTTTTTTAGTCGTTTAACATTTTAAATGCTTTTAAATATCAAATAACATTTAATAAATATATATAAATAAATATTTTGATCATAATGTTTTATTAATTTCTTTAGAATATAGATATAGTTTGCATACATATTGATAAAAAATTGTATAGTATAAATTTAAAGAATACTAATAACTTTTTATTCGAACTTTAAATGAAAAAAAAATTAATACAATTAGTACATATTTTATTTTATTTGTTTTCCTTTTAATTCCTTAGTTTACACCAATCTAAATCATATAAAAAGATAAAATTATGTATCGATTACCTATATATTTTCTCACGCATATAATTATATAATACTGTTGTATCAACCAATAATTAATTTAATGATACATATATTATAAAAACATAATTGATATTATATTACTGGCATAAAAAACAAATAAACACATATTGTTGATCAATGAAAATAAGTTAGTTTTGAGATTGGGTATTACATAAACCTTAAATGATTCTAATCTATATTTATACATATTATACATATATATATATATATATAATAATTTAGAAAGAGTATTTATATGTTTCTATAAACCACTTAATAGATTAAATTAAATAATAAGATAATAGTATAGTAATATTAAATTTTGTATGTTGGATAATTATTTCTTATCGGAGAGAATTAATAACTTTCAAGGAGAATCATCTATAGATACATGTTTACCCGGTATGAATCTTCAAAAAACGTGTTAAACAAAATATGTGATATTTTGGTTGTATTTATAAAAAGGAATAAATAAATAAAATGCAAATATCTAATTTACATTGGCTTTAAATGTCCCCAAAACACATATGACGCGTTAATAATAATAATAATAATTATAATAAATTAAGAAAACATTTTGATGCTCATTGGCTCATTAGTTTTCTAAACGATTGTATACTCGTGTATAGGTAGATAAAATCTGGAGTTTTAATAATTTATAAATAATTACCATAGTCGTCCGACGATGACGAAAGAAAACTACTATATACCACTTCCAATCGTTGTCGCGTAGTCTAATGTCAAACCAACAAATAGTTGCTTCCATTTTGTTTCCCTCATCGACCGTAAATTTCAAATTAAAAGTTCCCACTGCAATAACAGCCAACAGGATATCGCTGTCCAATTGCGTGGAATTTCAAATGATTATTATAATTTACGAGCGACGGTGAGAGGAGGGTAAATAAAAAGGTACATTCGGCAGCATTCCGACTGGGTGGTCCACACCTTCATCGACTATGCTCGGCCGACCAATAATAATAATCGTCACCAGACATTAATGTCCACCCGGTAATGCACCCGGTATAGGTACTAATCTAAATTATTGTCCGGTATTGATCGTAAAGACCTAGTATAACGATCCTCGACCGACACATAAAAAGAAATAAAAAAAAAACCAGACGCCCGTACAATGGTTAAACGCTTATTAATTCTCTAAATGGCTGTCCGCGTGACAGTAAATTTAATATAAGAAGAAGGATAAAAAAAATGTTTTTTTTTTCCAACAACTCAACAGTTTATATGGAGTTTAATAAAATATATTTTTCATTCGTCTTTTTCTAGACTATTATTTTAAATTTAAAGAGGATTTCGTAACGGTGACGACTCGACCGAAGAGGTTTTTCGACGTCTTTCGGTCGCAGGTGACATTCTTTCCGGTGACAATGGGTGGATACTGGATTATAATGATTCGTTTACTATACAGAGTTCGAATGAAGAATAATTTTGATTTTTATTTTGGTTCAAAAGTTCAAAATCAAGTTATGATTAAAATCCGTATCTGTTAATTTTCTGATTGTTTGAACTCTATTTCACATACACAATTTTATTGCATTGTAGTATGATATCTTTCATGTAAGCAGGCGCGTGCACATTTTTTCAACGGTTACTTTGTGGTTTTATGTTGATGTGTTTTATCGCCCTCGTTGTTATGCAAAATATGCATATTTTTTGTATATAATAAATGCGCTTTTGTGTTGAAGTCATGTTTGACCCTATCATTGAAAAATATCCTTGCAATATACCTACTTCAGTAAGCCAATAACGCTTCTGAATTAGTTTTGTATGCAATATATGTACGTGTACATATGTCATCGTCCGGTGCACCTGCGAGGGATTTTATAAAATACATGCCATTATACCCATCACCTACCCTTTGCAGGTTTTGAAATGTGATAGGGAATATACAAAATGCTGACAATAACCGCATGGATTTTTTTGCGCATAAGAGTGCGCTTACAGCCCTTATAATTAATCTAAATTTCTCTTATTAGATAATTTCCAGCATTTATGTTTAGTGTATTCCCATATAGACCTTATACTAATAGACTGTGGTCTGTGGCCTTGCCTATAGAATAGCTGTAGTAGTAACCGGTTAGACATATTATACTGTCATATATACAGTATAATTACGTCAGTGTTATCATTGTATGTTTAATACAATGAACAATATTGTAAAATAATACCGTGCTAATTATCATTTTTCTTCTATAAGAGATCTATGTGTATATAACTAATGCATTTCATGTTATTTTAAAACTTTCATTGTTTCAGAAAACAAAAAAAAAAAAAAAACGTAATTTTTCGTTTTTATATATTTAAATAAACCGTTATATACTTTTATACTTCAAGAAGCTTAAATATATGTACAGAAACACATTTGAATAATTTTTATTTTTAAGGAACTCAATGAAAGGGATAAAAATGTTATGTATAATATTTAATTATAATATAAAATAATAAACTACCTACTAAGCGACACTATTTTTTGTTATTACATTTTTATGTCAACTTATATTTCAGAAATTTGCATTTATTAGTTCAATTCAGATTGACGAATTGAAGAGGTTGCATTTATATCTCTTACAATTATTATCATAACAGACAAAGTCTTATCGATGTTTTATTATTTTGACTCTCAAAAATACGTTCTATAATTTCCGAATAAAATATAAATTTTAGTTAATAATTAGTAATAGGTAATTGGTTTTTGGTTATATAGCTATTACAGATCGGCCTATACAATAAAAACTGTCTGTTATGTCTTAATTAATATTCAAAGGCTGATAATCACTTTATAAACATATAACATAGTATTCGATTTATTATTTTTCTTTAGTATCATGTTATTTATATATTCTCATCATGGTTGGTATTGAATTATTACAGAAAAAAGATATAATCACCGTTTTCGTATTTAACTGTTTGATTGGAGTGTTTGTTTAAATTCTTTTAACTCAAATATGGAGAAAATACCATGCCCTTGTGATTTCTTAAACCATAGGTTTCTCTCGGTATTCTTATCATCGCACCGGAAGGTATTCCTTTCCTTTCAAAGTTTGCCTATAGTACCTACAGGAATTTAATGATGGCTCGTTTAAAGGGATGACGTGTTTCAACAGTACCCAGTGATGGACGACCGAGTTTGATAATTTCCATTGGTATATGCGTTCAGATAATGGGGGTGTTCAAAAGTTTTTCCATAATCAGAACACAACAGTGACAAATACTGTAAATCAATGATTTTCCAACAACTCATATCTAGTCATTGTCTCCATCGTTCACCATGTTTGACTTTGACGTTATCTAATAATTCGTTGAGTGCTCAAAATAAAGCATTGTAAATATTTCTTAAGTTTTATTGTTTCACATAAAAACATTATTCCCCGAATAGTGTGTACAACATTAAAGAGCCGAAGCGTTCTCTTCTGGGGGTTACCACCGGAGAAAGTAGGGAATTTAATAACCTTTGGTGTACTAGAATAAAAGATAGTGAGAGTTGGAGTCAAAAAGAGAGGGAAAGGGAACTAAACCGTTTTCTATGCCCCTCTTTCACCAATTTGGCCCATCAAAATTAATTACTCAGCAAATCCTCACATACTAAAATATAAGCTTTTTCACACTAGTCTCAATTACTCACAAACAGGTATGAGAATCGATTCAATTTGTCTGCTGCAGAGTGATGGGCAATGCCAAACCGACCATTTAAATCGATTTTCAATCATTACATATATATATATATATATATATATATACAGCGTATAGTATAAACTGATTATAATTATAAGATATTCATTGTGGCACTATAATATTGTTTTAAAATAAATTTAAAGAGTTATTTCAATACTTTGGGGTGAAATCAGTCTTAATAAATAATAGTTGTATACTGAAATATATATTTATTTCTGTAATGGTTAACTCAGTTAATAACCGATATGAGATTATATTATTATATAGTATATTAGTTTGTATAGATTTAGAGCTACTTATTTATCTATAATTATTTTTCACTTTTTTCTAAGTAAAAAAAAAAAAAAAAAAAAATTAATAACCTGATTTGTCATAATATATTCGCTTTTATTGGCAATTGTCCACCTCGTATTTTAACCATATAGTTTTTGGTTTTCAGTTATGAATTTCTTATAATAAATTTGATTAATATAATAATATCTGATTAAATCTCGTTTGATCATATCTAGGTTTGCTTATGAATATAAAAATATAGCAATAGTTAAATTTTTATTTATATCACGGTTAATTGATAACTGATGATATTAACGTGTATAATAAATAATGCAAGGGATTCTAATATTATGATTTCAGATTTATATAAAAAAAACTACGTTTAATTTTTTGTGAAATGCTATTAAAACTGAAAGTTGGAGGCACGTTTAAGCAATTTTCCGCGGTGTGCACTGACTTTGAGTTCAGAACTTGAAACCATAGAGTTAATGATGATTAATAGCTAAATTATGGTCCGCTGCTCAGTTTTACTACATGTGTGGAAGTATAGAAATTTACAGGGGTATAATAATTATTTCGTGGCGTTTACACCAAGAATGATCCCAACCGAATCTACTGAATATAATATGTAAGCACGGGGTTGAAAAAATACCTCTGGATTTATTGCTAAATTATGCGAAACACCGTGTGCAGACAACACGGAAGTATGGGGTGCACATTGTTCTCATAAAACGTTAATCATTCGGGCTTCTTGGGTGGAACAAAGAGACGTATTTTTCGTTCTTTTGCCGCATTCTGATTTAAAAGACAGTTGATCCAATTCTGGTTTAAATATAAGAACGCCTATTCTTCTGTGTTGACATTTGATGAATGATGAACCAATATACAGAGAATATAAGACAATATAGAGTTTAATTATTATCTTGTTAACTTTCCAATCAAAGTTTGTTTTAATATTGATTTACAGTGTTGTTAATTATTTTCAAATGTATTATAATAAATAGAAAAGGGTTTGTATTAACATTAAGATTAACTTTATAACACGACGAATTAAAAATAATTAATTGTAAAAAAAGAGGTTTTCGTTTTAATACCTTAAATCTAAATATAATTACTATAACTTATAGGTTTTAATAATGATCACAAAATATACATTAATCTTAGAGATGCCACATGTTTAAATGAAAAAATATTAATAAATTACTCGTTTATTTAGTTGGGTTATATATAGTTTAATAACTTTACTTTATTTTATTCTATCAAACTATCTTCAAACCAAAAATTAGCTTCCTTTTATATGATGTTTAAATGTTAAACAATGTAAATTATAGATATTTAGTATTGTATTAACTATTAAGAGTACTTTATAACTGTGATTATTGTTTTAATGAAAAATATTTATTTTCCGTTAAAAAAAATTTCCAAGTCAAGTATTAAAAAGATAATTGTAAAACGATATTTACAAAATCAGATAAGCATGTAATTGCTACTGCATAAAATGATAATATTGATAACTGTGTTGTACAAACTGAACACAATATTAGTTACCCGAAAGGCCGAAAGGTTTGTTCGAAAGGTTTACTTCTCAATATATTGTTTAAAGAATTCGATACGATATTATAGAAATTGGTAAAAATAGTAAAGACCTACGTTATCTTATAATTTATAACCTATCAATAATGATTAATTCATGCACACATGAAGTGCAAAACTCTCCATTCCAATGACTGCTGGCAAAAATAACCTGAGAAATCGACCTACAATTGGGATAACTGCAGGGTAAGTTGACAAAGCAAATTTCTAAGTCGTTCGACTGTCAAATCAAATTTGAAATTCTGTTGACAAGTAAGGTATAACCACTCCGCGTGTATATTGTAACATTATTTCTGGTCTAAGCAAATAGATTGACTTTATTATAATGTATAAAATAGTAAATAAAGAAAGAAAAAATCTAAACAATAACCATCGGAACGATACTTGGGAGCAAATAGACTATAATTTGAATTAAATGAATCGGAATTATAATAAGCTAGTATGGCACAAACAGAAAGCTGTACAAATGTAAAATTGTTTTAGATTCTGGACGGAGTGATGAATGTATTGATTAAACAATGATGTACACATATTTTTTTTTTGTGTTTGACTTCTGACTACACCTTTTGGAGCAATAAAAATGTTTCGATTTCCTCCTAAAGCAACTTTTCTGAGAGGAAAGTGAATCTAGTTGGTACTTTGGCAAGTCAAAAGTTAAAAAATTTCAATACTTTTGAAAAGCATAGAAAAAAACAAATAAAAATTATGGAAAAACAGGAGTTTTTACGTAAAACCACTTTTTGACTAACTCAAAAACAAAAAACCGCAAATACTTAACATTTTCTACAAAAGTTTATTATTGTTTCCTATACATGATTAAATATTTTGACTTTTTTTGACCTATTTATAAACAGTTGAAATTTTCGATTTATTATTAAATATTATTTTTTTTGAAATATCGATAAAAAATTAAGCTCCCAAAAAAATCTTGAAAATTTAATACGAGGTTTACTATAAGTTGTACTCATTGCAATTAAAAAATTGCAAACCATTATTCACAAATTTTTGTATAAACGCCTAAATTTAAATTTTTACGAAATATGATAAAATCACGATAATTTTCAAGTTATATTGTAATTGAAAATTTATAAAGTTTTTAGTATTTATATTTAAGATTAAAAATTATAATACAAGGTTATCAATAAGTTTTCTACAAATATCTATTAAAAAATTTCTAACAGATTTTTGGATAACATTTTTACAAAATTGTATAAAATAACAATTTTTTTTCGGACGATATTAAATACTTGTTATTATTCAAAATGTGTAAGTAGAAACTTGAAATTTTTACCAGTTGTTTAGATAGGCATTTTCTTTAAATAAATTTCTTTTCATACATGTAGGCACTTATTCTTATTCTCATTACATTTTTTTAAAATAGGCATAATTATTTTTTATAAGAGTTTGAAGTGCTAATATTGACATTATATTAAAATTTAAATATAACATAATATATTATATTATATACCTATTCTAAACTAACATATGATCTCCGTTCAGAATCGTTATTCGTATACAATGATACCTATCATTGCATTCAAATTCAACAAATCCATTGTGGTTATACCTATCCTATAAACGAGATCCACTCCACCCCCTACTGTACAGCAGATCGAGGCCCATCCGGTTCTTTTTTTCTATTAAAGCTATTGATCTGTTAAATTGAAGTTAAATTATTTTGTAAGACGATTATGTATATGTTGTTTCAAATATTTTGTGAAAAAAGCCGCTATACAGTCTAAAGTAATTATATGAGTATTTGAATAGTGACAAAATTGAATATGTTATTATTTTAGTCCTATAAAACTATAAATGCTATTTAATATGCTAAAGGCTATTGGTTCGACTGCGGCGAAAGACAATACTAAAATTGTTTTTCGATATAATTTTAAATTCCATATAAGTATGAATTATCTTTCTGAATTTGATTTGTCCATCATTATAATGACAGATATTGTATAGGTAATATTATTTTTCTGATGAGAAGCGTGGTATAGTATAACCGGTATAATAGTGTGGTTGATGAGGAATTAGTTACGTTAATTCTATTAAAAACAATATTGTCTCCCGCTATCTGATATGGTGTCATATAATAAATTATCATACGTAGAGCAGATTTATTTTTGAACCGTTTGGTAATATTATTTTTGGTGTGCATGGGCTGTGGACAAGACTCGCTCGACGTGGATGAAATACAGTGGCACGGTCTAAAGGGAGATTATTAATTCTATCAGAGTCAGCACGCCGCGGGTGGTGATACGGATGGCGTACGTATATAAAGTATACAGAATGAAATGAAAGGATGTTACCAGCTGCGAAACGCCACCGTTGAATATTTCAAGTGGAACAGCACATTTGTATCAATTTTCGTTTGAGTATACATTTCCCGTGAAAATCGAATTGTTTTCCGTCGAAATTAAAAAGTATGAACGCCTGTGGAAATACAATGTAAAATATCCATATCTACAAAATATATTATGTAGATTTTTTCCGGTAACGAATAATTTTTTTTGGAACCAAGACTGACGCCTGACAGTTTTTGAAAATGTATCAACAAAATGAACATTTTGTTTTAATTATAATAAAAATCGTATCACATGAGTAATCGCTAATAGTAATATTACATTAAACTCTAATAAACTGAAATGTTTTTAAAAATCAATATAATTCATACAACTTTCTTAATTTGTAACATAACATTGTTCAAACCTATTGTATTGCGCTACAATTATAAACGCTACAAACGTTCTGGAATTGTTATATGTTATGGTGATTTGTACTCATTTTCTGACTTCTCTATAAAAGTTTAATCAAACATGTCTAATTTAACATGTTCGTATTCGTGTGTTTCGGTACGGAATTATAGTTATTAGTGATTTCGGTACACCTAAAACAAACATTGTAGGTTATCTACACTTATATTATGTGTATATATATAATTTATATTATATATTATATATATATATATATACACACGTTTAATTAGACATATTTAATTAAATTTCAAATATCACTTTCCAAACATTTAACCGTTGATATCACGTTTGATCCTTCTCATTCAAATTAGTCACGTAATTCCAACTTCAGTATCTAAGTTCTTAGATCGTAAGCTGTCACCAAAGTTCGTGTGATTTGTACCATACGGGTTCGGGATTTTAGTAAAGTGACTTTCCATACCACATGCGATACTGATATTGTGTTGCGTATCCAGTGTGGTTACCGGTTAATAAACATTTTCAATTCATTTAGCCTTTACAAATCATGTGCGATTCTTCGAAAAAGTTCTACAATGTGCTTTTATATTTTTTCCACAATTGAAATAGATTATAATATTTTAGCCATTTATGGAAATATAAAATATTGAATTTTTAAAAAATTTAAAAATTTCACAATCATCTCCACTTTAATAGATTTTATCTTTTGAATAAAGTGTATAACATTCTTCAATATGTTGTTCAATACATTTTTTTTTTCTAATCTAAAATAACGAAAGAAGAATTTACCTGCAGTACAAATAGGTAAAATATTTCATTAAATTTCATCGCTCCGGTTCGTTTGAAGTTCGTATGATGTAAACGCGCTTGGGTCTATATAGTGTGATATGCGATGATATGAAAAAAAATTCTTAGAAGCAAAACGTTTATACGGTATAGCTAAGCGAAGCATCGATTTCAAGTCCGGAACGATGCCGTTATATTCACTATTTCCGTGTAAATAACTCTGGCTTCTTCTCTCGTCTCGTACATATGGATACAGAGCGTCCGTTTCCTTTTGATTTTATTATTATTTTTTTTTTTTTAAATATACCCTCTCCGTTCGTTCGTACACCGTAGGCCTTGCGAATCGTATGTACGCCAGAAAGACCATTAAAATCGGATCAACCACGGGGAAAACGGTATTTCCGCCGCGCCGCCCCGGTGCAGAAGATACGGTCCGTTTGCAGCGGCGTAGGCGGCATCTTCTGCTGCTGCTGCTGCTACTCCGGACATATTACTGTGATTATCATAATATTACGTTCGGTGGTATCCTTCCGCGAATCTTGCAAACACAGGATGAGGGACGGAGCGTGTCCTGCGGGGTCCCTTGTTGAGCGTAGTCGGTGTTTTATCCATACGGATGACGATAAATTAACGTAGGCCCAACGGTCGCCGGCCGCGTTATATAAAAAAAAAAAGAGGGCTGTTCACTTTTATATTACATATTATTGTATTCAAATATTATACAGGATGGTTTTTCTTTTCTATCCAGCAATATATACGTTTTATCTCAGACAATGACTTTGCGTTTTTGAAAATAATATATTTTTATAGTTCAAAATCATTATGGACAGCAAAAGTCACGCCAAAAAATACACAAAAAACAAATATAATCAATGAAATATATATTTTTACGATTTCGCATGATATTAGATGAATTCTTTTTTTTATATTTGAAGCAAAATGTTCAACTTGTTGGAATTATTCCTATAATAAGTATTTGATATTTCGTGATGTAACGCGCTCACCGACATACTGCAGGATTTCTTGTTGTCCCTCCGTTCGCGTAAAAATGACTTATTTCCAAAGTTATATAAACAATTGGCAATTGGTTTTCAATATCCAATTTTCGTATACATTATTTAGAAAATATCAAGATTCGAAATACGGGGTTAAATATTAATAGAATAGAAAATTATAAACATAATATTATGGTATGATATAAATTTTAAAATGTTCACTGAAATGTCGTGTACTAGTGGTATCGAAATTCTAAATTGTATAAAAAATGATTAATTCTTCAACGATATGTCATTTACTCATAAATGTATAAGTTTATGGTATAAGATATAAAATCACCCTGTATAAATTCTCGTACGTATAAAATATCTTTACCTACCCAAACCCGTATGCGTGTATGAGGTTGAAAATATTCAACGGGGGTGGCGGTTCAGATCGAGATGTAACCACGAGATAGTAATATTATATATGTTGTACGGCCGCCCGGGTGCACGCATATTTTTTACTTATTTATTTTCGAAGAGATTTCCTTTCAGCCTTCAATGCGTATATAATACCGTCGTCGTCCGTCCGGGTAAGTTTAACCTGCGTGGTTACACGCAAGTCCTGTCGGAAATAATATGTGACACACACACTCACACACACACACACACACACACACACACACACACACACACACACACACACACACACACACACACACACACACACACACACACACACACACACATACATGCATGCATATTTATAGGTATTAAGGTTTTTGTATCGAAATGTTTTCGTGTTAAGACATATTAATGTTTATTTATTAAAATAAATCTTCCAAGTTGAACGCGATGTTCAAGGTAGACATTTTTCTGTTAACGAACAAAATATTCCCGATTCTCACATGTGGTGTATTTAGGGTAACTGATTTAAAATTATGCAAATCATAATTCAATTGGCACACGATAGAGTAGCTGAATTAACAAAGTCTTATAATACACGTTCACATTGTAGCTATACACAAGCGTACCTAATGTTAATAAAACATATTTTGTGATTGGAAATACTTAGATCAAAAATTAATAAAATTATAGCAATAACATTAAAATAGGTAGGTATATATTGTATAATGAACATGTTTAAATTAATTATATACAAATTTGATCGTCAATCTAGTCGATCGTTAAAAATTTTAATTTAAACAAAATTACATGTAGTTCGATGTAATGTTTATCATAATATTATTAAAACTACAGAACACAGTTTGTTAAACTAAACATTTATTTCTAAGATTCCGCTGACTATATATTCAGATACTAAGACTAGTATAGTTTTAGTATCTGAATAAATCTAAAAATAATTCTATTCTACATTTATTACAAAACAATTTGATAGAAATTATTTAAATACATTATTAAATGCAAAAATCTGCATTATTTTCCGTTTAAATTTTGCTATTCTATGATATTCGTACTATTAGAGAAAAATGTTTCCGGTAAACAGAATTGCAATTTATAACATATGTACATTAAACATAAAATAAAATAAAATAACTTTCGGATTCTATGAAAAATTTAAATTAAAAATAAATGTTCTACCTAGCATTATTTTTGGCTCAGCGTTAAATCATTCTTTGCGTTTAATACAAGTCGATCCAAGGAAAGCTTCGAAAAAACTTTGTTAATTTCTCGATGTAAACCTTAACCGGGTTCTTGGCGTTTACGGAAGTCCCGCAGCGACAAAGTTCTTCCCACTTCACTGCGTTCTGTCTGTAAAATAAGGGGTAAACATGTCTTCATGCACATAATTTTAGACGGTTCAATTTTATGTTATAACGAAAGTCATAATATATACACTCTTCTTGCCATCGTGATTATGATATTCTCGTTTAAAATGTTTTGACGTGTTTTACGATTTTTATGACGTTATAAAAGCCTTGGTTAAGTTCAATGTATATTCACCATAAGCACTAAGCAGTAAGCAGTTATTGTGTTGTAAGTATTTTACAAACAATTCTTACGGATTCTGTGAAATTAATTAATATTAATAAAAATGTATAGTGATAAAATATTTTTGTTTTAAATTGGTGTCCGTGATTAGAAAAGTTGTCAACATTATTTATTAAATATTTTTATCACAGTTTTGTCATTGGTGTCTTAGGTGATAATATCTATGTAAGATATAAATGTTTCTTAATATTATAATAATAACAAGAACATAGTGGTTTTTACGTGAAAGTTTGAAAAATGTTCAAAAATAGTACTCTATTACGTTTAAAACAACTTAAATTATTATTTAATTAATACACATAGACATTCCGTGAACTAAATTAGTAATTACCCCTTTAAATAATGCAATTGCTTGAATGTATTCGCCGAATTACAAAGGATTAGATTATCTGATGATGTTGTAATTGAAAATTCAAAACTCTTTCTCTTGCTTTAATTCATTATTATAATTAAATTTTGAAACACATTCAAATATTATACAAGCAATTATCAAAATACGTGTATACAAGGTGATAAAAAGATAAAAATGAATCTGGCTTATGTCAAGAAATTGTATGTTTATCACAAGGGTTCATTTAATTTTTAAATATTTACTGAAACGTTTGTCTTTGTCTTTTCCTTTTTCTTTTTCTTTATGTGTTTGAGCATCGATCGTCAACTTCCGCACAACGAGAAACGACTTATTGATAACCCAATACCCCATTGATATTTAAATGATACAATATAATACCTATTGAAAATAGTTCATATAATTTAAAAATCGGATGTTTTTGTAAATAAATAATAGCTCTGCATTAGAACATAATAAAAAAGTCATATTATGATGCATGATGATATAATGGGTTCAAACTTCAAACAAATTCATTACCTTGCTGAATATATATTACATAAAAACATTTAATTTATGTTAATTTATAATTCATTAATTTATTAAATATTAAAAAGGAAAATTTAGTCTTATTATACTAGTTATATGCTATTTTCAAGTGTTGAAAAAAAAGACAGTTTAATTTATAAATTTACAACCTTTGCTTATAATATTTATTAATTTATTATAATGATATATATTTTGCCAATTAGTTTACTAAACATGATTGGTTATAGACATTATGGTTAACTTTTATTTTATTATTTGAGATTGAATACGGAAGCTTTTGAAATATATTTTTCTCAAACGTGTAGTAGCCAGTAGGTACGTGATATCAAAATAGAATTACGATATTCAATTTCGACTTGTTAACCTGAGAGTTTGATGATGAGTATATGCATTTTCAAGGTCTATACATACTGTGTGACTTATGTCACATAATATTATTACAAATATTGCGAACTACTAATATATTATTATTGTAGAAATAACATTTTGGTGGAGTTTCTACTACATTAAGCGTATTTGATAGGTACAGCATATATAGCGTATTTAATCTATACACATTTTCAGAGTATCTAACATTTATAATTAAGATATGAAGTTGTTGTTGCAATAGATGTATTAGCTCGGGGTCATTAATCCACAAATGAGTGTGGCATTTATGCGGTTATGGTTACAGCAAATTTCGAAATGGCATACGGTCGTACACATCATTTTTTGCGTGCTTATATGTTTATATCATGATTCATGAAATGTGACACAGGTGTCACTGACACGAGCAACCACTTTCGAAGTTTTTCCCCAACTAGGGTAAGAAAAGCTTTTATGATATTCGATTGTGTGTGTTCTGACCAATTTTCTAAAAGCGTCAAGTTTTAAAACGAAGTTTGATGGTTCGTAATGCGTTTGTGATTTTGGAATAAAGTGATTAATATTGTGACAAGTGTGAAATCATTTTCAAATTAGATTGTTTTCATTAAATTAAATTTTAAGTTTGGTAGTATACAGATTGTAAATACATCTAATAAATAAAAAAAAAATAGTTTGGTAGGACCAAATAAATCATTAAGTTGTTTAAGACATAAATTAACTACTTAAGTACCTACATAATTAATTTATTAATTAAGAAAAAAAAAGTTATTTTCGATATAGATCTTGTTCGATATTTTATTTTCATAATATATTATGTATTCATAGAATGGATTACAAATTTTTTCCATCTGATTCTCTTATATAGCCGTAGATAATACATTTATTTTCGTATTGTTACCACTAAAAATGTACGGGAAAATTATTTATTATATTAGTGTACAAAAAAGAAAAAAAAAATTGAATTGGAGAAAAATGTTATTCTGAACGATTCTTTTTCTTTGTATTTAACGTTGAAACCTGATGGTAAATATCATGTAAGTAAAGTTATCGATAATTAGTCATTACCGTTGAATATACTCTAGGGAGTATATCAATTAACAATATAGCACGTTCATTAAATTATAAACGTAATTAACCTGAGGTGGGTAAAATTGTATAAATGATGTATGATTTCTATTTACCGGCAAAGAAATTGTTATCATTTCACATGCTCGGATGAACAATTTCGATATTACAGCGGATATCTTTCTCGGTATCAATTTCACTTGCCCGGGATTTAGTTTATATAACCTTTACTTATATATATATATATATATACATCCTTACAGATAGGAGAAATACATTCGTTGTGTGTTTACGGTCACTATTAATTCATAGTTACTCAATGCATTGAATCGGCAGCTATGTAGGTTTCTGCTGGAATAGTTTCTTGCTATACGTTTTCCAAAACGATTTTTTCTCAAACATAAACTAGTTGTAATACTCAAATAACAATTATTATATAATAACTTTTATTTGCTTTATCCACCGTAGAAATAATATATAATGTAATTAATAATTTGGGAAAATACACTTAATGTTCTTCACTTATAGGCACTTTATATTCTATACCAACATAATCATTGTATACACAAAATTCAAGTGTTTCACATCATGTTATAATACAATTTCTAAGCAAGAATTTACGAATTGATTATTAGTCCAACGTTCACTAAAATCTAAGCTCTAGATAAACTCCATACCTAACCAGTTTCATATAATTTTAATTTTTGTATGTAGGTTTGTTTTCATAAATGATGTACAAGATTGAAATAATCGATATAATTTTTTTTGTATTCATATTTCAAGATGAGTTATATAAAACTTTTGTATCACTTAACTATTACATAAAGTGCTTTTAAGAACAATAATACAAGTACGAGTAATGATGGTAATATCAAACCCTATAATTTTTCAGTCCACAGAAATACAGAATCCAAAGGAAATATGTATTAATTATCTTGTTAAATTCTACATTTAATTTAATAATCTGTTTAGAGGCGTTGAAGATTTTTTAATTGAATTTAAAAAAAACATGTTTAACTTTTCTTATTTTTGTGAAATTACAGAGTTTTTTTGAGACTATTATATAATAAAGGTTTACATAATTATGATATAAATTGTTAATAATAAATGGAGCGTGTCATCTCCCTGAGGTTACAACTTTTTTACTCTATTTGCATTTATTACAATTATTTCCAGTCTGCAGAGATGATTTTACATATCTTGCAAAAACTAAAGACGTATCGCGTAGTAGAATAATATTGTCACTGAAGGTTGGTTTTATTATTATTTCTTTCAATAACATCAAATTAATTTGTAATTTATAATCTCATATTTTTAATTATTTTTTTTTATTAGTTACTAGTTATGATTTATAAACAATATATAAATAATAAAATACCTCTGTGTATTTAGAAATTAAAGTAAATATTTACTGTTGGTTTCTATTAACTTATTTATAGACACAAGGCATTTTTTTAAACAAATATAAACAATGATAATGTTTATTATGTTGATATCTTTATGATACAAAACTATTATTTCAGTTGTTTTAATTTCAATTAAGTTTTGTCGAATAATTTTAATTAATTTCACACACATTTTAAACCTCTAGAAATACAATCAGAAAAATAAAAAATACCACTGTCTATGTAATTTTATCTGATATTTCTAGTAAAATAACACAGGTGAAGTAAATAAAACCTTTTCAATGAACAAAGCAATGACCACCTAGGTTTTTCGAGTGTATAATGGTGGCATTAAGAAGTACTCAAATAACGAACTCCGATTACGATTTTGTATAAATTAGTTTTAATTTTAATACTTTCGAGTAAAATAAAAAATTATGTAAAACCTTAGTTATTATTAATCCAAATGGATTTTGTTCTACCATGTTTGGTTTGGGTATAAAAAATTATCATAGACGTCTTGAAACGAGCATTCCCATAGTTATTTTAATGGAAATTTTGTATGTTATGTCTGAAGATACCTACTAACTTATGTAATTTAATGCACTCAGGAGTTCCTGTAATGTAATCCACATTTTTTTTTTTTTTAAACACAATTTAGGAGATCTCTGATGTATTATTTACACGGTGAACGCCACTATCGTGCGTATCGTATATATATATTTCAAATATTTAAATGTAATTTTTGATGTAACATGAGGTCGATATTGCTCTTAAGCTCATCGATGTTTCGTGTATTTGTTGTACACACATATATATATATATATAAATATATATTATATTCTCGTTAATGACTATATATATTTTTGTTGAAAATTTGGTAACATGATAATATTTCATACTACAAAATATCCATTGTAGTGTTCTATCAATTGCCATGTATATGGAGTTAAAATGATTAGGGTGAAAACTGCCTTAACCAGGGTTCACTTTATATGGCGCATATTAAAGAACGTCGTGTACTTCACCTGTACATTTTTGTTATGTTTAGTTGGAATTAAATTCGTACATTACAGCGGCAGGTCCATTTACACGAATTTACACTATTTTATGTTTTAAATTGAGTATTATAATACGAGTATGTACTTATACTAAGTGTATCTGTTTTATATATTTTATGTTAATCAAACATAATTAGTGATTAATATCGGATATTTATCGAGTTGATAATGTGAACTAATCAAAATGTTGAGTGTTTTTTTAAAGCTTTATTACCTACAAAGATATATGTAGTACTTTAAAGATATTGATTTATTAACTAATATATAAACATAATATACACTGAATATTAATGTAAAATTTCGTAGTGTATAGAGATTCGATTTTGGCTATTATAAAAATATTTTTTATGGTTGCAGATAATTCACAATATACATACTCGTACATAGAAATTATTATTATACACACGAATATATTGAAAATTGTGGAATTAATATTTTTAATTTAATAACTAATATCGTGAGTTTTATTTTAAAAACTTGAAAGTAAATTATTTTCATAAACTACATTTTCTATAAAACGCCATGTCGTTTAGTCTAGTTAAATATCAAAAATATTTCATTACCTCGTGAAATACCAACTATTTGATTTATTAATCATTTTTAAATATAATTATTATATACTAATATATATTTATACATATGTTAATTAATATGTTAATATATTACTTGAATTAAATCCATTCACAATATTTACAAGGTATAATTGATACAAATTGAAAAATAATATTAATTCACTAAAATGGCGACCCAACCATGGGTCACCAAAGCACTATGGACCACGACCAACATTGACCAATAATAATCATTACTATCAATGATTGTCAAGTATAAAATACCTTCTGCCCCAATATTGAGCTATGATTTTAATTTGATTCGATTATTTTATTTTTAAAATTTACAATATTTTTGTTATTCTAATTGCGTATATTTAAAGAAAAATTAGATCACTATTATTGCAACGGTCTATATGTCTGTACTCTGTATACACTTATATTATCTTAATTAAATAATCTATATTTTCTATATTTAAAAAAAAAAAATGTTTTAATAGAATGCGTTTTATTATTTCGATTACTGAGACAATAATTTTTATTTAAATACGATGTGTTTTTCAAGGACACTGTAGTTTTTCTCACCGCACCGCAAACTACCCGAGCTCCCGAGACAGGATCATCAATCTCGTTTATTCGGTAATTTGTTTTTGGTAAACACGACTGTAGTACTTTGTTACATAAAAATATAAGTACGCAGTGTACCAAGATTGTACGTACCTATATTATTTCGTATTAATAGTGTAATATGTTGCACCTTTTTGACTTTTTATATATTATACCTATAGAACCTATTACATTAAGTCGGATGATGTTCGAGAAATTCTGGTAGAGCCTCTTCTGAAGAATGATGGGTACAATGTAATATTATAGCACAAAAAACGTGACTAGTGAAACCTCGGTACGAGTTATACGAAAAATATATTCACGCAATGAGCATAATCATAAATATAATTTAACTGTGCTTTTGTATGTGTTCATTTTAAGACACTATATGTGTGGTTTATATAAAGAGAAAATATTAATGAACTTTAATTCAGACAAAAATAAGGTCCAAGGCTAACCACGATGTATATCATGATGTGAATAAAGATATCTGGGATAGAATTCTGCGGCTTTGGATAATTTTGTTCTCATAAATTGCAACCGTAATATTATATTAAAATAAACTTACATTTTAACCTTCTGTACGGGCTTAATTGAATATAATTGTCAGTATACATCAGTACGATTTCACACGGATTCTGACCACAAAAAAATACAAAATATGTAATTGCTCTTACGTAGGTAAAAGTTTAAGATTATTTGTTTTTGTAAAAAGTATAGGTAAAATGTGCTACGGCAGTACGCGTAGAAATAACAAATATGTATGACATATGTGGAATATAGGTTCATCTATTTAATCCGATTAATATTTAAATTGTATAAACTATAAAGGTTACCATTAAAAACTGAATAGCTACTAATAAAATAAATATTTTATATGTATCATGAACATACACCACGAAGTTTAATGAAAATATCGAATTTTCTTTTATAACACGCACAAATTGTTGGACATTTTTTTAATACAACGAATTTCGAATATATATAGGTAATCACTCATATTTTTCAAACCCCCATATTATTTATTATTAGTTTATATACTTATCATAGTGTATAGTGTTGCCATTTGACACTTGTCATGCATCATAATGATTTCTGTTTTATGTCGATCTGAGAGTTTATTCAAGTACACTTTTTCTTCGTGTAGGTATTTGTAACTTGGAAAAAGTTCCGTTCAACAAAATGAAAACTACTTTTCTTTTCAACTAAAGTATTTGATATTTTTGGACAATTTTGAGAAAATATTTTTACCACAAACTGGATTATTTATTTTATTTTATTCATTTATGCGGGATATAACCCCTTTTGAATAACACAATACTGGATTGCATACACGCATAGTAACTTAATATATAATATTATATATATTTTAATTGCATCGACTTAAATTGGTTATGTTTAAGAAGTGCAAATTTCAATATTTATACAGTTTTATTTTGTTTTGTTTCTTTTTGGTATATGCAGGCACTTAGTTTTCAACTCAATCACCACAAAACAAATACGCTTATTTTGATAAAAAATTGCTTTTATACGATTTATCAAGCAAACTGAGATAGGGATATGAATATAATACATTAACAGATGTATAGGTGTACATATTGTTCATGGGGTCTTGAGTCTTCATTTTCATCCATTGTCGTTAGTCAGTTAGTATTAAGTTATTTTAAACTCTCTTGTACCGACAAAGAAATTTTATACATATATGATATTCAAAAGGTTTCAACATAATATTATGGTATTTGTGTTACGGCGATACCTAACAGCAAGACCATGTGCAAACAAACGGAAAATTCATTTTGTGGTAACCCGGTAAAAGTTTACATCAAATACTTATTGTTGACCGTAGAGAGACGTACGGTTTCTCTTTTATTTTGCTATTTGCCAAAGATAATTTTAAAAAGATCAGCAAAAAAAAATAATGTGTAATATAATAATACCTAATGCAATAAGTTAATGAAAATAAGTTATAAAAAATAAAACAATTATTTTAGCTAAACCAATTTGACTGAAATAAAACAAGATTTTAATAAGACTAAGGAATATCACATTGGAAATATTTATGATGGTATTAAGAGAAATGTTTTTTAAACATTAAATTGGTATAGTTTAAGTAACTATCCAATGTAAAATCCAATGGTTTAATGCACATAATTTAATGTAAAAAATTACAAAAAAATTTAAATTTTTATTATATTTTATTATCTTATTTAAATCTTGAATATAGAATTTATTGATTTTTATAAACTATGAAACTGGACTAAATAGTTTAGAATAACCTAATAAAATTACATTAAACGTTAACTCCTGTCTCCTCTAATTATATACTGTTGTAATCAAGCATAAAACAATTTATAGAATTTATAAATGTTATCATATAATTATTATGTTGAAGTAATTGTAGATATCTAACAGATTAAATTAATAGAACCGTAGTAGGAATCCTCAAATAGCTACAGATTTGAAAAACGTCAATTTATTATGGTAACCTCTTGTTTATTGTGACTGTAATAATATTCAAAATAAACGCAAAAGTATAAAACACAAAGATAAAATGAATCTTTTCATTAATGTAGTTTTGAGTATTATATTATGTCATACTTGATTAAAATGTGAAATAAAAAATATCTTGAAAAATGTTATACACTGTATGAATAAATTAATATATAGGTACTATAAAGTATATATTTACTTAGTTATACTTATAGTTATACGATAACTTTATTTTATATTTTCACAAAAAATACGTTGTTTTCTATTCATTATACATTGATCGAATTACTGGTTACTCTAACGAAGAATTAGAATACTGTGGACATATAATAGATCAAAATGATACTAATTTTGTGATGTGTAATTCTCAACCATATCTGCGTTACATTTCCTAATCGATTTTTATAATTTCACTGTTACGTGGTTCTGGGATTTTATTTTTTATATTTTATCGTATCTCACACCGAATACTTATATTTAGTGCAATATAGTTAGTACCTATACTCTATAGTACCTACTTTTCTTTTTTCACCTCTAAATCGCTAATCTAGTGACTATCTGAAAACGAGTCGGACACTTATGTTGGGGAGCTCATGACTTACTACACGAGTCGTTAGGTGTTTTATGGTGGACGTGCTTGTTTAATGCATACGCGTAAACTTACCTGAAGTGAAGATATGAGAGAGAAAAAGAAAAGAAGTGTGTTAATATCGGCTTGCAGGTTACGTGTTGCGTATAAAAATGGGCATTTGTCACGTATCACGCGATAACGTACCGGGTCCGAGAGGCTAATAAATAAACACTTCACGGCCGTGGGAAATTTCAATGGACCACGCGCTCTACGTGATTTTCTTGTCTGAACACATCATATATAAGTAAGAACCACAGAATAAATACGAGTCTTCAATACAGCAGATACCATGCAAAAAACAAAAAACAAAATGTACGCACTCAGTTTTTATTTATAATATTAAATATAGTTTATATACTGATATTCTAGCTGTATGGTTAAAATACAATAAATTCAAATATAATGTACGCGATGCGGATGATAAATAATATGGTACTTTTTATATAAAACTTTTTTTTTCTTGTTCCAAGATAATACTTATAATAGCCATTTAATAGCTATAATATACAAATTATTCGTAAAAGTATTTCCGTTTTGTGGTATCAAAAGAACATAAGAACATTGTTTGATTTTCTATGATTTTAGGGATTGTTATCGCTAAAATTAAAATATCTAATTACTCTCTATCATTTTTTTACAAGTCGTTCATATTCATTGATCATTTAAGTTCTTATAACTACTTGTGTGAACATTTATTTTCTGGGATACAATAAGGAGAGAATAAATTACTTAACAAAATATAGTCTCCTATATAAAATGACTGGCTGGAAAATGAGTTGGTTTTTATTCAAAATTAATTATATAATTTGTAGCAGAAAATATACAATTTTATTAATTATAATATAATATATAATACAATAATAGTATGTACATATTTTGATCAATTAATATTTCTTTTTATGAGACCCTTCACCTTTCCACACAAGTTAATCTTATTACGTTTGATACAAATAAAAAGTATTTTTTTACCTCTAATGATACAAAAGTATTTATTTTAATGATGTTATCACAATCGCTTGTACATAATTAGTGAAAATACTTATGAATGTAAAGAAAGGTTGTATTATTTAGTGACCTACGTTTTATTTGGAATGTAGTCACAAGATTAATGTTATTTTATTGTTAAGATGTTAAAAACTATTTGGAATATTATTTTTATTTAAAATTGTAAACACTGAAAAAATATCAACTAGACTCGTTATTGGAAAAATAAAAGTCGTCTCGGTTCGTTTAGTATTTATAATGTAAAAAGCGAAGCCATTTTGATTTAATACTATAGAAAATCTTTAGGTATTATATTGTTGAGAAACCCGATGTGGGCAATGGGCATGCGTATTGGTCGTTATGGTTCGATTCCCGAGGTACTTATTCCAATTATAGACTTTATTATCTTGAACTATACCATTATAATAAGGATTTTAAAATAATGAAATTAAAAATGATTCTTAAATAACATTTAATCAACGATGTATTAGACAAAATGAATTTATATTGTGAATGAGAATGCTAATAACTTGTTGACCCCAATTTGTAGATTTATTCGTCAATTTCAGCGTTAATTTTCTTTAATTATTTAAAAATGCAGTTTGCTCATATGATGTTGTATGTGTTTCTAAAATAATAACTCATTTATAAATGTTCTTATTGTTATTTACAGAATATTATTAAATATTGTTTTATTGTTAATGCAATATTGTTAAAATAAAGTTTTCACTAATAAGGCAGAATTACAAAATATACTGACGAATATACATAACAAAATTTGAATTTACGAGAATGTAACTTTAAAATATTAATAATATGTAACTTAACGATAAATTAATAAAGCGCCTGGTAATATGTTAGCTCTGTGTACACACATGCTTTCGCGTATTTCACTCAAATCAGTTGGCTACTCTAGTCGCCTTCTAATAAACCTTCCATTAAATATTTTATAATTTTATGTAATATACGCCAAACTGGCGCGCGCGCACGCACTATGGACCATTTTTATTTATTCATTTTTTATTTTTTGTTAATGTAATAAACGTTGACGGTGTATTATAATCTGTGTGTACACAACGATTTTTTTTTTTTTATGAACATACGTTTGTATAATATAATTATATTCGTTAGTTTTAGATTGTGAGTGTGATAAAAAAAAAAAAGGAGTGTCAACCCATGTAATGGTATTTTACCCGGCCACCGGCAATATTTACCATCGGGGAACCAGCGATTAGCATCAGCCCTCGTGTTAATGTCAACGTCTTTGACATTATTGTCCTACTTTAGTACACTTTTTATGGTTATTTAATTTCCTTATGAATGTCCGATTTCACAGATATGTACACGTAGAACCGTCATTTCGTTTGGTCTTTCGTTCTTTCTGGTTTTTTCACTTTTCCATTTATCTGCCGTCATTAATGTCCAAATGGAAATCGGAGATGACAATTTATCGGACGGTAACGTGAAACCAACACAAATCAAAATGCTCGTATACGTTAAAAATGTTTTTAAAAATTCAACACATTTTTTCGAAACTAATTAAAAGTTACTTTATCTGGATTCAAACGAACATTCCGCATCTATACTGATATTTGAATACCAAATATCTGTTACTCGATGCGTGACATAATAATGGCCAATGTCCTTTACGAAAAAATACACACTTCATCACACCGCTGACTTTTTATATCACTTGCGGTTTTACTTTAAAACTTTTCCTACGGCATTATTTTTCCCGATGCAAATTATAACATTTGTGCGGTCAACAATATGGTACAATATATATTATCTTAATACCTGCAATGAGTGTTCTAGAGCTCGTTGATGTTGAGTTTTAGTAAAGATTTCAAAATGATTGCATGTTACATTTTTCTATGTAAATACGAAGAAAATATTTGAGTTTACTTGAATTCGTTGAAAAAATGTTTTTAATATATTATATGAAAAGAATTTATTGTTCGGTTTACATAAATAAACATCAAAAAATTTATAAATAAAATATTACAACGGCGGTGATGCCATCGCCATTGGGTAAAACTATTCGGCAAACGTTCTCTAAATTACGGACGTGTATTGACTGTACGCAGACAGAAACTCTTGAACTTTAGAAGCCTGTGCGAACGTGTCAAAGTGGAGTCCTGGCATACATGCCGTTGGGAATTTCTTGGAAAATCTTTAGGCGATGTGCTTTGGACCCATTAGAATACGGATTTCAAGAGACTGAAGTGCAGTGTAGGTAAAATACTTCGGTAAAACTATTTATTAAAGAGCACAACTGTAGTATTTGATGGAAAAATCAAGTTTTTTTTTTTTTTTGATTCGTAAAATAACTCTTATATTTTAACTAAAGTGCATTAATTTAAATATTAGTAATTTCTTATAGCCTCTGATTTGTATACTTGTATGATAAGTATTTAAATTTAAAAAATCTATATAATGTACGTGGAAACGTTATGAATTATTAAAAACTTGATAAATTTGTAATTGGTTTTTCTCCAATTTAATTCTTGAAATGACATAAAAATCTAATAAATACAAGCTGCAATCTATTTTTTTGTAAACCGATATATACTTATTTATAAATACTATGAATACATAATTAATGTAAACATTTTACATTTACTTGTCACATAAAATTAAAAAAATTCTGTATGTATATAGATATTATATAGGTTAGCATTCATTAATATAATTATTGTTGTCATAATTTATAAGCGAATTGCTAATATATTATTGAATATTAATATGATGATTTATAATATTTATAAATTCATAATTATTAGACAACCATTTCAACCAAATTAAAATGTAGTTTTGAATCTTTTTAGTAATTATAGTTTGTATTGTATTTTATTTACTATATCACAAAAATACGAGCTTAATAATAATTTATGCGATTGTGAATAGTGATAAATTTTATTGGACAAACAATCTTGACTGTTAAATTAAAAAAATGTAACTCATCCCATTAATTATTTGACAAATTAATTAGTTACTACAATCTACAACAAAATGGATACTGATTACATTTTTTTTAGTCTTGAATTTAACGAATTTAGTATAATTGTTCTTAAAAATAATTGTTTTTAATAAAATCTAACTATAAAAATTACTATATTTAATAATACTTCTTTGAAAGTATGTAACACACATGGTGAAATGTTGTTCCCTTATACTTCTACTACCTTGATTAAATTTTTAAATTTTCCATTCATTGTTGAATAAAATTATAATAAAAATATTTAAAATTTAAACTAGAACAAAAACTTTTCTTCGTATACGATTTAGCTTATTTTTTTGAATTTTTTACCGAGGTTTTATTTTATTCTAGATTAAATATATTACGTTCTTTTCGGTTAATTAATACCCAAAAAGTAAAATTTAAAACTCTAATTAATTTATTAAACAAATTTTAATCTTTAAGCTAAATGAAAGTATCTCCATCAAATTAATTAATGTTTTAACCAAAAAAAAAAAAAAAAAAATAATTGATGATTTTTAAAAAATATACAGTTAAAATATAATTTAAAATTAAATTCATTGTATGTCAACTACAATTACAGTTCAACTCAACTGTACTTGATTTAAATTTTAACATCATTCATTTGTTATAATATGTAGTTTCCAATATGATTTTTATTTGAAGAAATTTATATTTGAGAATATCGTTAATCTAATAATATCTTTAAAATATTTCACACTCAAAGATAAATACTTTTTTATTGAAATAATATGAGTTATACATTTTTTAAGTTTTCTAAGTATTGTATAGGTAAATTTAGGTTTATCTTGAATAGTTGGATGCAGTTTTCGTTTATATTATCTATAATTGTATTTTAATTATACTCAAATATATTACCTACCTAATATTTAAAATATATTTGTTATACATTATAACTATGCGGACCATTGAATTTTTACAAAATATGTGGAAAACAGTAGACATGATGTAAATTTCAATTATGTATTTTCATTATACTGCATGTGTTTAGCCACTAAAAATATGTTACGTAACTTAACGCATTGAAAAAGTTCAAAAGCCTGTCAACGGGTTTCGGGTATATGATAAGAAAAACAAAGAATTTTGAAAAGTAAACAGTTATTGTGTTATAGAACATAATACCTTTTGTATTATTATGTACGGACACTACGGAATAATAACTAAACTCGTTAAACTTTTTGCAACCAGTATTGAATTATTTGTAAATATACTTTTGAAACTAGGTATAACGTTCTAACAAACTATAAATTTTTTATATAACATTCGATTCGATGGAATTCATTGTCTGACTACGAGAAATTACATCTGGTTTCTAAAAGTATCCTTTGTATACTGTGAAATGTGAATAGTATACACACTGGATGGAAAATAATATTTTCTCTGTAGGTACCATGAAAAAAATTAATCAATCTCGATTAAGGATTCCTATTTGCTCATATGATCAACACGGAACATGTATTATTTTATATTTGAAACAATAAAGGTAACAATCGGATAGTAAATTTCAAAAACTATAATCATTGCATAATGCAGTTGTATAAACCGAAAAATAATAAAGTTAAAAATACGATCGTTTAAACGTTAAAAGTATAACTACGAAACCCAGTGCTTCTACCCGTGGCTCGCGATTTTATAAATATCTCATTCTACTGCTGTGCTGAAAAGGGTTTGACGGTGGGAAAAAAATCCCATCGTCAACCGTCATTAACCGTTCAGTAGCTTTTAGGACCTACACGATGATCTTGTTCACTCGTCGGTTTTACACGGACACATTTTCTAATAACTTTTATTTTTTTTTTTTTTCCAGGTAAGTTTGCAGTGCACAGCTTATGTGCCTATATATGCTGAGATTTCGGTCGGCGGTATGTACACCTAATAAATCGGTACTGTATTCTTATGATATTTTATTTATGGTACCGGCGACGACCGTGACAGTAGTAAACAGTAATAATACTTACCTAATAATAATTGTTATTACGGACGTATATAATAATAATCCTGTAGTACATAAAGTGTACAAACACAATCGCTGCATGCCGTCGTCGGTCTCGCGCGCGCCGTTCCGTGTAATGCGTTTTCTTGCATTCCGTACGCGTACCTACCTGAACAAAATGTATACGCGTATAATGGATAACTAACACGTGCACCTCTAAGCCTCACACACTGCACCAGTTGTAGGTACACAACAACGTCGGTATGGTCTTCGATCCTAATACGGTGCCGCGTTGTTTTGGAAAGAAGAAAAAAAAAATGAAATAAATATAAATAAAACCAACACGAACACGTACATAATAATATATAATATAAAATACGCGCGTTATTATCGTTGTTATTATTATTATTATTCGGTGTTATGATTATTACGCGTCGTGGTGATTGATGACCGCGAGCCTCGTCGCCAATGTAAAATCCGTCGCGGGGCCCCGTGACTACGCGTTTATTTAATATTACCGACGACGCGTATACCATATTATATCGCATGTACCCTGCGTGTCCTGCGCGCACAATACCGTATTATAATGTATACACCACCTGAGATACGCGTATATATGTTTAATGTTACAAATACATCTGATGTGTGTGCGTGTGTGCGTGTGTGAATACGATTATTGTACTACCGGATTGATGACGACGCGACAGACTCATGTACCGTGGTATATATATATATATATATATATATATATATGTATATATACGCGTACGTGTATTATTATTATACCATGTGTACGACTATCTCATCTATATACTATATTATAATAATATAAGATCGTATATCATGTGCGGCGTCTGCCAGTTGAAGCTTTTCGATTTTCCACGAACGATTTTATGATCTACGTCATGTTTATATTGGTTACAAGCCCATATTCTGGCGAAAAGATGCATGCGTGTCGTGTAAAAACCGAATAAAAATCACGTGATCCGAATGATCATAATCGAGCCCGGAACAATGAAGGTTTTCTTTTTTTTTTCTTTTTCGAACGTTTCGCTTATGACAACGTTTTCCTCGGTAAGACTAGTGTTTATCATAATACAAGTCTTAAGTAAATAACTTTTGTTTAGGATCTATTTTTTTTTTTTTTTTTTTATATATAGAGTTTTGTTTAGATGTCTCAATAGAACACGTGTTTTATTGCAGCCGTGTATCTATCAGCCGTGTCACGTATGCACGGAAATATGTTTTGGATAAACACGTGAACTCCATGATGGCACTCACATGAAATTACATAATACGTGAATTTCGTGATTTATATTCACGTGATTTATGATCATACTCGTTTTTTTTTTTTTATAAACTATCTAATTATTTACATGAATCTAGTGAAAAATAATTTTACCCCATTTATAACAGCGTCGTATACCGGTGTATACTTATTTGAAGTTTTGTCAAAAACACTAAATTTTTTAAATTGTGTTTACCTACATTTAATTATAAAATAAGTTAAAATTAATTTGGTATTGCTTTTTAGATATTAAGTTTAGATCTCATTATTAATTTGTTATCGGCTAAGACAATGACTTAGATTAGAATTGACGTGTAGGTTTTCGTATACGACGTGAATTTTTAAATACCACGTGAATTACGTGAATTACGGATAACACGGTTTTCAGTACATTTTTAATTTCACGTATACACGTGTATACGTCAACGTCATACGCGTACACAGATAATAAGAGCACTAGTTTTGACTGATGTAATTACTGCAAGTGAACCGTTTTTATAACGGTTATTATTAAAACTATTTCACTATTTTCTATAATTTTCCATTGATTGTGTTAACGATATAATATAATATCATGACTTCTCTAATTCAAAATTTTTTCATTAATAACTCGTCAAGGTACATAAATAAAATTAACATCTATTTCAAATAATTATATATTTATAATATTTTCATAGTACCTACTTCCATAGAAAAAAAATGCAATATTTAGTCAATGTTTTTTGAACTACGTATTCAATTTTTTCATGACATATTTTATATCCGATATTGTTTTTGAAAATTTTTACGTTCAGAATAAATCGAACTTTTGCGCCAAATACACGGAAATATACGTGGATTACGTTGCTCGGATGTAGCGATCAAGCATCTACTTTTATTTCATTTCGATTGTACGATCGGTCCGACGCGCGAGAAATGATTTGCTTAGTGTGTGTGTGGCTTTTTGCAATGCACGTGACATGAATTGGCTATTTTCCAGCTTTTTCCGACCAAAGCTCGATTGTTGTTATTAATTGACTATTAAAAAAAGAAATACGTTTCATCACTTTTGTACGTTGCGAAACTGTGCTCGTTTATGTTACTTTTTGTTCGTGCGACTATCGATTTGTGCATTTTCCATTATTTCCATTGATTAGAAGTATTTTTAATAACCGCGCCTTCTAACCGCGGCGATATTCCATTGTTATTCCACACGGAATTATTTTTTACACTCCATCATTATAATAATATACTTATACATATATTTATCTCGGTTTTGGTATCTGTGTAAACAATGATAGGATTCGGATAAAATATTTCAATATTATAATGACACTTTACATCGTAGGTATACCATTTAAAAAGTGTGTAAAATTACAGTTTTACTCTCTTTTTAAACCTCATGATTTTAAGGGTTTGTAAAACAACATGATACAATATTGACAAGTTATTGAAAATGATGATAATTTAATTAAATTTATTTCAACAAATTCGTTCGATTATAATATTTTAAGAAAAAAGTTCGGGATCATTAAGACATTTGAATAAAACTATAGCAGCTTATATTTTATTTTGGACTTTATTCTTATACGTAAAACACAATAATACTGAATGTAATTCATTCAATTAAGTTGTATGATGATAATGAATAATGATTAATGAATCCTGCTGATTATTAAATATATATAGGTTATATTATGTATTTGGTTTTGGAATGAAAAACTTAATGTACACATTTTTTATTCGATCAAGAACTTAAAATATAACTTTTATAGAGGGAGTCAAATAGAATTAAGCACATAGTATATATATATATATATATATATATATTTGGAATTTCAATACTGTATTGTTATTATAGTTTTTGATAACAATAAATATTGTGATTATTATTATTATTATTAAAAGAAGACAGGGAATAAGAAAAGTCATAGTAACATAATTTATTTAACTGTATAATTTTTAGGATGGCGGTGGTTGTCCGATTTCATCAAAAAGTTATACAAGTAAACGTAAACTGTTTTCGAAATATAAAAACATTTCTTAATTGTTTTACAATATTTGTTTTACACGAAATTATGTACCATTGAATGGATTTTTTTTTAACTAATTTTATTTTATTATTTATTTTCAAATCCATTTAATCTATTTTAAATAATATAATAACGCGCTGATTGTTTTTATATCGTACTATTTGAAATATTTAGCTTGGTTTTTAAAAAATTGGCATCGATATAATATATATTTTAAAATGTTTAATTAAAGTTCATTCCCTGTATAAATGAAATAAAAACTCACTGTAGTATTTTAAATTATACTTGGGATTATATTAGTTAAAATGATATTTACTATATACGGGTTAAGTGATGATGTGCGCAGAGTAAATTGTTCGTTTACATGAAATTTTAGAATAAATAATTCGTTTGGTCGTATTTCAAAGCAAATGATGTAGGTTAATGTTTTTCTGCGCATTGCAGAATAACGATGATCCGTCAAAGCAAAATTAAATCACCGAATCCACGCCCATCGTTGGCACTGTAATAATAATACACGGACTTATATACTCAACTTTAGTCAGGAACTGTTTATATAGACTGCTATAGAGTATAAAGTAAACGCTTAACGGGACATTTTATAGGACCTGCAGTGACTTGACCGCGAAGCAACTTAACTTAGAGAATAATTTATTAAGCATTGAAACACGGTTTACGTGTTGGCTATAATATTGGTTTTCGTTAGTTCATTAATATCTTATTATATAATATCGATAACTCGTGTATTTGATCTTCGTTTTAATGTTGAAATAATATTAATTTATAAAATATCTCGGTTGGTCGCATTAAAATATGTTGATTCTCTTTTTCTTGGATTATTTACACAATATTTAAATGATCACAGGCTTTATTCCAAACAGTATTTATTTATACAAACACTGTATAAATATGTACATACAAATATTATAATCATAATTATTAATATTCGGTATGATATGTATCACATTAAATATCAATTCTATTAAAAATTTAATAATATTAAATTATACAAACATTAGGTTATTTTATGTCATGTTTGACTTGGAGTAAAAAAACCCGCGTAGGTAAACGTGCCATGATTGGTTAGTATGATTAATTTTATACCTTGAATTATATATTGTTATAGAATTTAAAAAATTTCAAATATATTTAAAAACTTTTGTTGTGTGATAATTGAAAAAAAAAATAATTCTTAAATATTTATAATACGACAGATGCGTTTATAGTCGCCAACTGTCATTATTGATATTCTTCAAATAACTTTTCTCACATTGATGGAAACATTTTTATCTGCGTTAGCATTTTGGTTCGCAAAACTGCTCTTTAATTTAAATTCGTTTTACACCCTGCAGGTGTATACTGCGTAAGAGGGGAAGCAAATAACTAGTATGGAAATAACAGAATTCAGTCCCATGACATTTACCATTTACGCCCATTTCGAGTTTTGGGTGGAAAGATAATAAAATAGCCTATGGTATATTTGTCAACAGTTTTGCAGAACTCTCTTTGTATAATAGATGGCTTTCTTTTGTTTTGCTTTGGGTTCAAATAAATCGAAAAGAATGATTTGAGTTTTTCATATTTTAAAACAAGTATTTCATTTTATTTTATGAAGCTCTTATTCTTGATTCTTGATTTATTCTTGAATTTGTCGGTAAAAAAATAATCAAATCAAAAACAAGTTTGGACCACCCTGTGGCATATCATACATATTACATATTATATAAATTATAAATATATCTTTAATCTTAAGATACACCCGTGAATTACTTAAAAATAGTATAAATCACCAAAATGTGGTCTGATTGCGTATAGTTACACGCAGAACGCTTACCATAGCATATTTTATACGTAATACTCGTTAAAAATCATACACTTATAATATAATTTGTACCGTTTTGTGAGATTCAAATTATTGGTGCCATCTCAGCATTACTATGCACTATGAACGGTAATAAGTACGTTTGACACACACACACACACACACACACACACACACACACACACACACACACACACACACACACTGTAGCATCTTATACAAATGGTTGACAAATTGCCGCAGTTATACATAGGAGTATAGGACACCCAAGTCGCGTTTCGTAATAGGAAAAGAAAAACGTGACCTAGCTTATGATTGTTTTTACATCTTGATTAATAATAACTAATAACATGCATGTGAATGTCGGCGGACTTAAATATAAAGCATTGTACTCATCGCGTTCCATCAGCTGGAAGTTTTGAATTAAAGACTGTCTCTGCGTGAGTTCTGAGTTGTATACCTAGGTCTTAAATAATAGAGAAATTAATTAATTTAGAAAATAATTGTTTGAAATTAAAAAAAGAAAAAGGACCAAGCTGCGGCTAAGAAATTGAACATTTTTCATGGAATACTAAATTATTTTAAACGCAAACTTTATTACATTTATAATTTAAAAAAACTTAAAGTATTATTTTTCTTTGTATGCTAAAATATTATTGCTTATCCTTATATATACTTATCCTTAGGTTTTAAGTGAAAATTGGAAACTTTTAAATAAGAAAATTAAAAGTTTTTGATACCGTAAATAATTTAGTATTAAACACTTTGTATATGAGTAGATTTTATATCCCGTACAATGTGCATGAAAGTTTGAACGATTCATTTGTTAAATTTGTGGACATTTATATATTGTATAGACTATATCCTAACACATCTATTTAACAATTGAAATAACGTGTATGTATTTAAATCAGTTACATAGTACTTCAAGAGAAAAATGTAGTTAAAATAATATTATAAATAATATAAAAGGCAATAATACAAATTGATATCTATGATATTAAGTTTTCCTTTTTACTGTTTTAATTTGATTTGATTTTTAACAGACCAATCAATTATTATTTTCATCGATTACTAATCGATAGAGATATGCAAAAGTTGTAAATTAATTGGGTTAAAATAAACAAAACCCAAATCCCAAGAATCATAGGTACATACATTTGAGAGTAGAAATACACTCCTATTAGCTTAGAAGAACGATGTATATAATAGTGCTGAGATATTAATTTGAAAATACGAAAATTAATTAATGGTGTGTATTCAAATCGCTATGCACCATTTGCATGAAATTATTATTTTCCTCAGTGTCCCGTGGTGAAGGATCGCTCGTTTTGAGTCCATTTCCTCCCGCTGTTAAGGAAAAACTAAGCTAAGGAGGGTTTAAGTTTGGTGTCTTATATTTTATTTTAATTAAACAAACTCACCCTAGAAGATTGAGGGGATATTCATTATTTTGAAGTTATAAAAAATGTGAAAATTATACCAATTTCTATTTCGTTTCAGTTCCAGAATCCATTACGATTATTCGTATTTATATTATTCACGATGTGGCTTCGAAATTCGCACGTTCGAACATAATTATCCGAATAGTAAACATAGCACCTACGAGAAATTTTATTATTTTAATAAGATATTTGATATGTTATTCGTGTTTAGAATCGTTTTTTAGTTTCCTGTGCAAGCCGCGCACGTTTTGTTCGCGTCCACCTGCACCGTTATTAAAGTGCCTAACCTTCCGGAACACACCACAACAACCCCCGAAACAGGTGTTTTCTCACAATCATCGTCTTATGCTATATACATTTTCTCATGACAATTACAGTGCACGGGGTTTTATTATAGTAAAATACGAAAATATTATCTACTATTATCTTTTCAATATATTTTGTATTATCTTACGGTAAAGTGTAGTGGTGTAATTTACCATGTTAACAGTTATCGCGGAAGAGATCTGACAAAGGCAAAGCCGCATAAGGTTTAATAACTGTTACCTATAACAATAATGCACAACCACATTTCTCACAAAAAAAATTACTTGTCGTAATTTATTCATTCCTGATAACGAATAGTTTGTTATTAAGCATTTTTTGTTTAAATATATATTAAGTACAATTGACCAAGTGCAGAACTGTTCAATTAAATTAATATTGATAGTGAAACAATATTATAATAATATTGTCTGAGTATTTTGTTATGTTCCTATATATACTGCCCATATCCGTCTGTTCGATTGTTGAACTGCACTTTCATATATTTACAAACATTATTATCAATTAAATTCACTTTTCATTCGGTTGACATTTAATGAGTTTTTAAAGTTTTTTTTCGCATATACCGAATTTATTAGAATATCATATTTTATTATTTAATAATAATGTAAATTAATTAATAAATACACATAATAATATTGCAAAGGAATGTAACAATAAAAATTTAAACCACTCGCAATAACAGAAATACGGTATATGTCATTGTCAATTAATTGTTATTAAGTATGAATGTGCAAATCATTAGTTTAATATTAGTATAAATCGTGAGCCAGTTAACTACTCATAACAGTCATAACGTTACGTTGCATATATATAAATTATGAGGTAGCTAGTCATCTCTCGTAATTATTGTCTTAGTCCGTTTTATATACATGTAAATACGCATTTATAAAGGATGTAGCACTTATGTATGTGGGAACATTGGGAACAACACTGCAGATGTCAGTTTAACTGACATTAAAATTTTGACATTCGCGTTTATGTGATTACCAACCAAATTCAAAAACCAATATTAATAATTATTTTTCTTTATGACTCGATTAAATATTTGATTACATTTTATTATGTATTAAGTAAATTGTATTTCTTGTAAGTCGTAATTCTAAACTAGTATCAAGGTTGATTCGTGATGGATACACCGCAAAAAGTACCTACATCGATATAATTTAATAAAAATAGTTCAGAATCGAAATAAACTATAAACATGATATTAGACAGTATTAAAATCACTTGTTCTATGGCTTATCCGTGCGAATTTTATATTATTTCACAACGTGTTATTTATATCTTGTTAAATTACCTAGCCTGGATTTAATAACTTGGACACTTCCAAGCGAAATCATAAATGAGTTTTATAATTTGAGTCTGCTGAGGAAACACATGTGTATTAATTTAATTTAATTTCTATAACACAGGCATAGAGTTATTTGTGTACAACTATGTATGTTATAAGGTAATTGAATTCGTATTTATATTATACATATTTATATGTAATAAATTATTAATGATAATTATAGGATTGAGAAATATAGAGTATGATATAATAGTAAAATATATGCTGCCGTAAGCCAAGTTCTTTATAGAGATAGATTAATTCAAAATGAATAGAACAAACTCATTAAAAACATAAAATGTTTCATACAAGTTTTTTAAAAATATATAATCGCAAGTATAACATATAAAACAACATGATTCCGGGGTGCTTATGGCTATTCATTAAATGTACTTGCAGTATATTTAAACTTTAAAACAATAATGCATTATAATTTTGTATTTTGAAGTTGAAAGGTGCATTTTTTGTTAAGATAATATGGTTAAAATATTACAATTAAACAATTGTTTATATTAATGATTGTTAAAACATACCTACATACGTACCTATTTAAATATTTAATATGGATTAAAATAAATAAATAAAAATAAGTAATGACAAATTGACAAAAATTAATAATTTTGCGTTTATAGTTTTTAGTCACAATTTAGTAACTCCCGTAAAACCAAATGCATTTAAAATGAATCATCAAAACATTTCAAATATATTTTTGGTCTATCTTAACACCTTTTGAAATTTTTCAGTTTAATAAATTAGAAATACAATGCGACTAATTTAGACCAAAAAAGTCTGTGATTTTTTCTAAGAATTTTTTAGGACAATGGAATGTTTAATTATTAAATATGTTTTAATATACGTTTATTTATTTTAATAATCAGAAACTAAAAAAAAAATATCTCTAAATAGTCTGAATTATACCTATAGTTTTATTGGCTTAGTTATACAATAATCTAATTGCATAATTGTATTACTTTATAAAATAAACAACGAGTAAATAATCGTGAATTGATATTATCTATTTTCCTCATTTTTCAATTTAAATTCATGTTATAATATGAACAAATAATCTAATACTAGATATCTTTTAAAAATATCATTTTAAAATTGTATTTTCTTTTTATTATAACATAAAACTTCTCTAGTATCAGTATACACGTGTATATCTAGTTAAGAGACAAGTGACAAGTAAAAACTTTAAAATGAGAAATATACACATATACATACATCCTATGTAACTTTATTTAATAAAAGTGTATATAAAGTTAAAATAAATTGTCTCATTTTGGGGTACATCATTTATTATTATTTTTGCTTTTACGAATTTATAAATACAGTAAAAAAAAAAAAAAATGTTTTTAAGTAAATATTTTTTAAACATTATTTTTCCAAGATTATTGTTAAAAACGTGTAATAATATATTAGAACATTTTTTTATTTAGATATAATAAAATAAACTTAATGTAAATGTGATTAAATTTATTTTAACATGACTTATATTTTTATAGGTACAATACACGTTTAAAAATCATAAATTAAAATAATAAAATAAATATATATATTTTTAGAACTCTAAGTAGGTATACATAAAATATCGACTTGTGTATTTAAAAAAAGGACATTGAAAATAATTTACAACACTTAAAATGTGTTTATGTTTTTTACTGGCATACGGATCAATATGCAAAAGTAATAAATCATACTCACTGGCACTTGAATTTATGATAAATAATAATATGTTTTCTGTGTTTTCAGATTATCAATTATAAAGTATTCAACATTTTCTTTATTCCTATTAACACCATTATTGGTATAAATATCGTCATTAAATCATTTACAAAAATTTCGTTTGAACTAATTACATATGATCAAGAAAAGTTTAAAATAATTTATTACCGATGATTAATATCACTACTCTTCAGCTATTTATTATCGCACGCAATTAATGTTAAGAATAACATATTATTTGATTTGAAATCACAAAACTGTTCAATCAGACTTATTTTCATCTCCAACTGTTCCATTTGCAGCTTAATCCACTTAACTATTTTCATACAAGTCAATCGGCTATCATGATTTGTTTTCATCCTTGTGCCTTGTCCCTTAGCATTTATTTATCTATAGAGTATAGTGTCTTTCAGTATCTATTATCTATAATATACGTAATCGATTAGTACGACGTTGTATATATTAAATGAATATTTAATGTTGTTCGTATAAAAATATACAATGTAATATGTATATATTATATGTTCACACATTGAATTAGTTGAAATTATATAAACTCGTTTTATACAGAAATGTAAACAATTCATTAAAAATTTCAAAAATCTCCACAAAACAAAACCCGTTATTAGAATATAAGATTCCCCATCATATGTGTTGCTTGGAAAAATATCGTCGGGTCAAGTGTAAAATGAAAAATTCTAATAAAAATCCCTGCCTTACTTTAAATTACGCACAGAAAAGATCTCTTTGATATTATATGATGTACTCGGGTCTGACCAAAATGAATTGCCCCCGCGTACGTATAATTACGATCTTCGAGTGTTAAACATAAATGTTGGAACTGCATATATTATTGTAAAGTTTGGATCTTCTGGGTTTCGAGAAAAATACGCTATATCAGCCGTCATCAATATATGGTATATTGTATATATATATATATATATATATATTACGAAAACTTTATTGCTCATATATTTCTTAATAGGGTCGTCATCCACTACTCCCGTAGTCCCTCGAGCCGAAATATTTAAATTCACCGGCGAACAATATGATTCCATTTACACCATAACAGCTGACTCCGTGTGATGTTCAATGCTCTGAAAAAAAAAAAAAACATTTCAAGTATATTATAATATATTTTGCAGTTCGTTAGGTGCACGTCATTGCTGCATAGCTTTCGTCCAGCTGCCGCCATCAAATACTTTCCGTGTATTTTTAAGGGACCACAAAGGATGACGAACAACAAAAAAATGTTAAAAATCTGAGTGTGTATACCAAAAATTATCATCATATTTATTTGACATCGAGATAAATAACCGTATAGGGCCAAACTTATTAATAATCATGTACTTAATTAATTCTTTTTTTTTTAATATTGCATTAGCAATTTTTTTTTTATTCAAGAACTCGGTAAAGAAAAAATGAGTTAAGTATTTACATGCCATAGAATTCGTGTATATATATAATATATACTCGTAGATTGCTTTCTATGTATTTAAATAAAAAAATTTAAATTTTCGATTTTTGTAATTTTTTTTTTTTTTGAAGTATTTATAAAATTTATTTGGCTGTCTAAAAATTCTTGAAAATTTAATACAATGTTTATTATAAGTTATGCTTATCGTAACTAAAAAATATCGGAGATCGTTTAACTCAATTCTTTTTATAAGCCTATAAATTTCAAATTTATATAAAATATGTTATAATCGCGATGATTTGCAAGTTATTTTGTAGTTGACAATTCATAAAATTTTTTCAGTTTATACTTTAGGTTCAACATTTTAACACTAGGTTGTCCATAAGCTAATATTCAAAAATATAAGAAAAATTTCTACCGGACTTAAAGGAAAAAAATTTATGACTCTTTGAAATTTAAATTTTTACGAAATTGCATACTATTGCATTATATTTCAATTTAAATATAAAATACTATATTATTATATACCCATTTTAGACCAACATATTAACTCCGTTCAGAATCGTTATTCGTATACAATGATATCATTGCATTCAAATTTAACAAATCCATTGTAATAATAACCTACCCTATAAACGAGGTGCACTCTACCCCTAACTGTACAGCAGAGCGAGGCCCATCCGGTTCTTTTTTTATTTGACGAGAAATAATTATTTATTTTCAATTTTCGTTTACAAATATACGTACTTTATTTGACATCGAGATAAATAACCCTATAGGGCGCAAAACTTATTTTTAATCATGTACTTAATTAATTTTTTTTTAATATTGCATTAGCAATTTTTTTTTATTCAAGAACTCGGTAAGGAAAAAATGAGTTAAGTATTTACATGCCATAGAATTCGTGTATATATAATATATACATATATACTCGTAAATTGCCTTCTGCGTATTTAAATAAAAAAAGATAAAAGTCTTAATACACGTCTGATGTAAAACAACACAGACGTATGCAAATAATGATAGGACTTTATTTCTCAATTGAAAATATATCAAGGAGTTGATATTACCTATGAAGTTATTTTTTTCTTATGCGTTCAACTCTACCACTGTACTCTGTGTCTGTGATTTTTTTTTTTTATTTGACGACAAATAATTATTTATTTTCAATTGTTGTTTAAAAATATACGTACTGCATTGCTTGATGTAGAGCTGTTAATAGCTTTATTTGAATAGACAAATAGGCTATTCTTAAAAAATTCTCATTGGACAATCAAAAATATTTTTCGTACACTTTTTTTCACAGATACCTCAAATTGCTTAGTTGAAAGTCTACAATACTACTAAAATAATAATTTTTCCAACTTACTAGGTTAGAGAAATTTAAAAAAATAATCGCTCTTATATGATATTCGTTTTCCCATTTTTCTTCGTGTTTATACAATATTTCCTCTGGAAATATCTTTTATTCGAATACTTTTATCGATTTCATACAAAAATACTATTGCTCTAAAAGTGCCGAACACAGAAGAATCAACATTTTCTGTCACCCTTTTTTATTCTTATATTTACAGACAGTGTGTTTTATATATATATATATATATATAAGTATAAAATATCTGGTTAAGACATTTCTTGATATTGAATTATTGAGAATAATTGCTTGTCGAATAAGATAAACATAAATAAATGAAAACAGAAATTAATATGTGGAACATCTATAGATTCTGTAACGTAATTTTTTGCTTTTATTGTTCATTTTTCTCTGAAATAATATTATTAACTATTTTAATTTACATTATTTCATATCTTCGTTTAATATCATAATCATAACGATATTGAATATTTTCCTGGGGAATTTATGTTAATATAGGTATTAGTTTATATTACTATCATAACATTCATAACATATGAATATTAAATTAATTCTATTATTTTATTTTCAGTAATGATGTAAATTCTATGGGTTGAAATAATTTGTATTTTGAATTAAATTTATAGACAATAGTCCTAATCCTACTAACATACCGATTCTGTAAATACACTAAACCATACTACCCACCGGTTGTTCACGACAGTTAAACGATACCTACTTGTCACATATATTACTAGGGTGGTATAGCTAGACCCTATTATAGTTCTGGAAAATAATGATACAATCTGTTTAGCTGTTAGTTTTATTTACGTATAAGGTGTATTTTTGTTACGAAAGCTTTGTATAAATTCTATGACGTAATAGAATTATATGAAATATAAATGGTTAATTTGTCTTATAAATTTATTATTTAACGGAATGGAAAACTCATAATTTGCTAAATGTATCATAATAATATGTTACTTATTCATCTAAAACTTATATTTACCATATTTTGTGTTGTTTCTGAATTCCATTATAAACAACTATAGTCAGATAATATAGTGACTCATAACTTTGTAACTTCTCCGATAATAATCTGACGCAAATTTATGCTCAAAAGAATAAAAGGATTTTTTTTTTTTTGCTATTTATCTGTTAAATATAAATTAGAAAAAAGAATTACTAAACGTTTTTTGAGCAAAACTTTATTAGTGCATACATAATATCAAATATGTATGTTGTATTAAATGTTGATATCAATTTAACCAGAATAATTTTTAATGATTATGGGTAATACGCATTTTAGGAATGTTACCTATAAATTAAAGGCCGTAGGATGTGTTTGCAGGTAAAACTGCATACACTAGCTATTTTATTTTCTCAAACCGATCTTGCAGTATGATATTTCTTCAGGGTTTTTTCGTTTAATATTAAAAATAACATATAAACACAAAAATAACTCTCAAATAACATATATATATATATATATTACATTATTACGAGTAAATATTACACATCAGTATATATTTACCAATTTACATAATAATATATGATTTTACTTTCAACTATATCTCACATGCAAAGAAATAAATACATTTCAGCAACAGGAATTTATAACAATGAAGCACACCTATACGTATATTAGGTATGTGATAATACTTTATAGTTTACTCCTTATACGTGTTATATATTTTTTAAATTATCAAATGTTGATTAAAATAAATTACATTATTCAACCAATAGAAAACTATACTAGTTTAGTATGTACAATAATATTTCAAAGTTATTAATTCACAACACGGTATAACAATTCAAATAGATATATGATTAAGTATAGGTACACTGAATTGGTAACTAATTTTTTACATTCATTTCAGAAGGTTTATTCCATGTAGATATTAAGATATGCATATATGATTGTAACCCAATTTTAGATAAGCTTGGTTTATCATCCTTAGTTGATTATTTCTCCGCCTACTAATTGATGGCTGTATTGATTCTCCTATTTTATATTTCCATGATTAACTTTAAAGTCCCTTGCTCTTCTGTCCGTCGAATTTATCCATTTTTTATTCCAAAATGCAACACCAATTATTCTGAGAATCAGCCAATCCTTAGAACGATGCGTATGGCAAATAGTGATCCATCATTTTTGTAGTATTTGTTGTATCTTTTATTGTATTATTCATATTTTTATTTATGTATAATTAGAATTGTGACTGTTGTAATTGTTGTTATTCATAGTTAATTCTAAATTAGTATTATCATATTGTAATGTATGATTGGGCTCTGCCCGTATTGTCAATAGTAAATAAATAAATAAACAAATGACTACGTAGAAGGAGAATCAGTAGAAATATACATTTAAACACTTCGCGTAACAAATTAAACATAGATTCGACACTATAGGAGCTCACCTTTATTAGATGGTTATAGTTTTAAAAATAATATACTAATATTAAAGAAACCATGTTGCCGGTATTATTGTAGATATATATTTAAAATCGAAATTCTTGTTTTAAATTATTTTTAAACCTACCAAAAACGATTAAATGGTTTGATATTATTTTCATTCAATACGTGTATTTTATGATAATAGCATAATTATTTTCGCACTCAATATAATATTATAAAGTAATTTAATCGTAAACTTTTTCACCGAATATAAACATACTATTATTATGTTCATAAGATGTTGCAATATATAAACATATAAGTCAGCTGATCGCTTTATAACACGCGCGAACACAGGCGTATAATCACGTCTGCAATAATTTGCTAACCAGTTGTCCAGCAAAATAATAATAATAATAATAATAATAATAATAATAATAATATAATAATAATCGTAAACCATATTATACATTCATCGCGTGTAGGAAGTTTTTCAGTAGTTAATGATTAAAGATAGACCAATTTATATATTGTATTGACGTGTGCCACGACAAAGCGTCAAACTATAAATATAGATGTGTCATGTGTATAATATATACATTTTCTTTTAACATTTTCATTTATTCTTATTTGATATTTCTTACCTGCAGGTTCATACAAGAGATCTGGAATATATTACACGAAAATCCATAATAATACTTAACGTCGACTTATGCTTTTATAACTGGTTGTTATCGTTATTCCGATGTTTTATAATATTATTTTATAATCTTTTTTTTTTTCGCAACCACTTTCATGTTTATGCCCATATACGGTTGATTAGTACTGGGTTTTAATGCACTTGTTGCGATGAAAACATCATAATAATCCATGCGTTTTCCATGCTGAAGTCGTAGAATAATTAAAACTAATACTTTATGTAATATGTGGACATGTAGGACGTAGGTGTGTATATATATATATATATATACACACACAAATATTTATCATATGTACTTATTACTTATATTTTATAATGTACTGGAAAAATGTGAAATCTAGAGAAAATTTTAAATTACTAATCAACTGGCATATTTAAACATAAAAACAATTTTATTTTATTGAGTAATAAATAACTTTAGTTGTAACTCTCTTCCGAGTAGGCATTTTACATGTTTCATTGTGTATATTTATGATCTTTTATAGAATCATAAGCTCGTGTAGTTATTATTGTTGAGAGTGTAACGCAATTCAGTGAGAAATATCAAATGACCATTATGATTACTTTTTTTTATTTTTTATTACTTTCAAAGCAAAATTATATTGAAAAATAGTCTTCTGATGTGTATACCAAACACTATTTTTCAGAAAATTTAAGAACTCTACGTACACAGCATATGTGTTTCTAAAACGTTCAATTACTTTCTCCATTTGGTCTATCTGTTACTCGTACTATAGTTCATGATTTATGATATTTAAAAATCGAAAACATAATTTATACTACTTTTGTACAGTAATAAATTATATGTATACAATTTAATCATACTCTTAAATTTGGTACACGCGATACACTCATATGCAGTCATTTGTTTTCATTGTGACATCACGTATTTGATTTATAAAATTATATATGTAATCAAGGAATCAAGTGTGACACATCATAATGCTATACATTGTTACGGCGATGATGATGATGATGATGATGATTATTATTATTATTATTATTATGATGGTGATGACGATGATGACGTAGAAATAGGAGGGATTGTACGAATCATTGCATAATATTTATATCAGCTTTGAAAAATATTGTTCTACCCTCTGCTTATATTTTTATGGTTATGGTTATATATACTGGATAGTGTACTATATACCTGCAAGATTCACGAATGTGCTTAAGCTCCTATACTCAAACAGGCTACGTTACACGCTGCGTGAGATACTTTATCCACTTGACCGTGACAAGCATTTCTCATATATTTTTGAATAACATTTTCCTCGGTGCGTTCTGCATGGTAAGTCGATATATAAGCATAAAAGTCATCTTGGAAATAATTTTTAGTGTTTAATATTTTACTGCCGCATATATAATATAATATCAAATATAATATAACATAATGGGTACTATATAATATGTCCCACACCCGTTGTTACATACGTATGCGTTAATATGACTTCTGCTACTTCGATTTAACGTCGACGAGGTTTGCTTGTGGTGTATACATGGAATATAATGTGTCAAAGAAATATGGGCACCGTATATAATTTATGCACGGCTTATGGTGGAAAATGGCAATCACAGTATTGTTATACAATAACTTTTTGAACTAAAATAATTTCAAGAATTCGATTAAAATCATACATTATAATGCACGCCACGGTACTATGGTGTTTAACCATTAAGACGAAGTTTTCTCGTATAGGTAGTATATAATATATATAATAGTAGGTATACGTAAATGTATTCGATGTATCTTGTTAATTTTCACTTGTATGTTTTATCAAATATCAATAATGTTGGTATATGTAGTGTATACTTTTATTTTATAATATACGATATCATACACCATACTGATTACGCAGCTATATTATAATATTATTATATTAACGCTTTGTAACCCGTTTCGTCCTCTTTTTTTTACCGCCCACGAGAGCATATTGTATTAAATTATATTTAGTGATGCGTGTTCACCGAACTCATTAAAATGCCATTTATATGGTAATTACTTTCGATCATCATTCACGATACGGTATGAAATTATTTGGCATGCGTATTTTAATACATATTATAATTTATAATAATACACTAATTAGTATTACATAACCGCGGTATTGTCGCGACACATCGACGGTGTGCAGTAGTTCGTCATGATTTAATTGATTGCTTGCACGCGCGCTTGCGAATGTGTATTTTTTTAAGAATAAGAACAATCTTGTTGGCCACACAAATTTTTTTACATAATACATTTATAATATATGGAAATATTTCAGATTAAAATAAAATAAAATAATATAATATAATAATACTGAAATAAAATGGCATAATTCACCATCACTGAGGTAGGACCTCGCCTTGGTCAATATTTATATATGTTAATTTAACTTAACAGACTATTTGTGTACCAATAAATTAAAAATCACCTATACGAGAATATAATCACAAAAGAATAACTAAACAGTATACTAATATTAAATCATTTTATATCATTGAAACGCCTCATAATTTATTATTCACTGTATATATAGTATTATAATAATGTGTGTGTTCTCATTTTTGCGGTTAATCTTAAGCTCGTAGTCCCCCAGGTACGTACAAGCATCAAGCGTGCACTACAATATAGTCCCTACCTTCTTACACAAATAAGTTTAGTGATAGTATATGAGGTGGCACCTGAACATAATAATTTTTACTGTATAAAAATACATATATTGTTGGATGCGTACACGCACGTGACTACATGTACGAAGAAAATTATATTCCACGTGTTAGCCCTCGTTTAAAGCTCGTTATACAAATTTACGTGGACTGGCCCATTACACACACACACACACACACACACACACACACACACACACACACATACACACACGATCGAAACACTTCCGAAACCGACGGATGCACGTGGAGGCTGTTGTTTTATCCAAAACAATAGCCATGGTAGCTTTTGGGATCCAACTGTTCGGTGATTGTACCTTTTGAATATATACAATATACACATATATATATATATACTCGTACTGGTACACTGTAAATCCCACCGAAGTCCATATGACTATAATGTTATATGTGCATAATGGCCGGCGTTCTATCGACATTAATCTACGTGTCCTAGCTGCAAAGCAGATTATGCATGTGTTTGATTATGGACCTAGAGTCCTCCAAAACGGCACTAATCAACGATAATATAAATCAATAAAAACTAATCGATGCCTATAATTTTAAATCATAAACTTAGTATAATATATTTTATTATTTATGTCATTAGTGATCCTAATACATGACATACATTATTCGTATGTAAAACACCTGTACGCTATATTGATTTGATTTAAATTTAAAGTGGAAGTAATACTTTTGAATTTTTATGATCTTAAGTTTGCGATTCCCCTGTATCTATAATTAGTTTTTCGTAATTTATATTGGATAACACTACATATTTAATGAAAGAGTTGCTATTTTCATTTTAAATTATAAAGATATATATATATATATAAATATATCATAATATTAAGATATATTATTAATGTTAACTCCCTTATTTATTCTATTTTCAATTATTGTGTTATTGTGTTAAACTATGAATAGTTTGATAATACATTTTTAAGATTCTTAAAGTTATATCAACATTTATATTATCAAGTACAAATATAATAATAAGTATTTGGTACTTGATACTTTATCTGTACAAAATATTGATGTTTTAATAGTAAAATATCAGCTGAATAACGGGAGTAAAATTATATAAAAATCAATATAATATTCTCATGAATTAACATAATTACTTGTATAAATATTATGACTAAAAATATGGCAAAATGGTTAAATACATATTTACTAATGTCATAATGTAAATATAAGTATTTTAATATTAATCCCATGGATTATGATGCAAGGCTTTGAAAATATTGAGGACACGAGATGTAATATATTTAAAAAAATAAGGTATACAATGATCCAAATTAAATTTAACAATGTACTTTTATTTCATGCACTCGATTTATTTTTTATAATAGGTATTTAAAATAAATGTATTAATAAATGTAATACTAAATATTGGAGTACATTTAATTTGCGTGATATGAAAATTACAAATATACAATTACAGTGAACGGTCAATGCAAAAATAATAGGATTAATGGTAAAATACATAAATCAAATAATTAATAATTATAATTACAACAGGAGTAGCAACAAAATCGGTCGGATTTATTACAATAATTACTTATTAAAAATTTATCTATATTATATACATTATTTAATCCATTCAACCAAAATAAAAAAATAAAAATTATAAAATAAAATCATTTTGAAACAAATAATACTTAAGTAGGTGTATGTCTGCTATAACACAAGACGTATAGTTATTAGCTGATAAAAATTGTAATTTACAATTTACATGTACATACCCTATTTTTATTGAATGTTTGAAAAGTAGAATTTTTGTGCAAGTTATGAATTTAAACCAAAACATATTTAATTAATAAAATAAAATATAAAATTAATAATTGAACCATAACAATAATACCTATAAAGGTTGAATATTTATCGAAGATGCGTATTCATTAAATCACCTTTTGTGTGCTCAAAGTTACCGAAGATGAAGTAAAAAATCACAATTATCGCAATAACCATTTGTCATATAATATCCTACTGGTCTTGTAGGAAACTTAGGGAGACATTTCAAATGATTATACACTTACACTTACGTGATGCGGAGTTATAGCTCTCAGCTATGTTATTTATGAATAATTTTTCGCGATTCTTAATACTGGATTAATAAAAATACGCCCGTTCTCTAACAATTGAGTCCATGGCTTATGGTCTGAAACCGCGAGATCCTTCATACGTTATAACAAAGTCTTGCCGTCAAGGTTTATGGTTTTCCATCAAATCCGCACAAAAATATTAAATGCAAATGTACTACACATGTATTCCATTCGATACAGGAAATTGTTTTTTTTTTTTTTTTTCGAGCGTTCATATTAAATGCTTTTATCATTTTGATGTGTGTACGGTCGAAATTGAACGCGCACGCGCATATCGCGTTTTGCGATTCGACTGCGTCCACACCGCGTTTTCATTTAATTTAGTCCCGTATCATGGTTTTCTAATGTCGAAACAAAAAGAGATACGAAATAAAATAAAAATATTTACAATATACGTATAAAATAAACAATATAAACTTTATTACGGCGCACTAAACCGATCGATGTGTACACCGAACTTTACGGCGGCGTAAGCAGCCCCCAGGTTTAAAACTGTTTATTGAGGCGTCCGGATGGTCTTCGTCGTTCGTATATACAGCTAGTATAATATCAAAGAAACCGTAATTTATTATCACAACTTATAATCGAAACAATGACCAGCTTTTAACGTCCTCGGGTTATTGGATAACAAAACGGACTCTCGTGCATTGTTCACGGTTGCAATATTCCCAGTACGAAAAAACTTTATAGTCTGCAGCCCGCCGGATTTTGCGACGAGGACATTGTAATGGAAATGACCAGGACAAGGGTAATGGTGATTTCACACGTAAGCGCCGTCCAAGAACCGATATTGGGACAAAGTTATTGCAAAACTCGTACTTTATATTGTACACCACCACACGATACCGCACCATATCCTTTTGTAGAACTTCAAAATACCAACTGGGAAACACATAAGACTGACATTTTTAAATATTATATTTGTGTACTTCGTCATTCGTAAAATAAATTGTATTTTCTCTTGAGCTTCATAAAATTCAGATTTGTATAATGTTAACAATGAGTAATTTACATTGCATCGAGTTACAATTTCATAATATATTTACTATTTTTACAATTAAGTTTTAACATCAATATGATAATGTCGACATCGATATAACTATTCTACAATACTTATAAGTTATAAGTGTTAAAACATATCTAAAAAAGAACGGGTGGGCCTCGCTTTGCTGTACAGTTGGGGGTGGAGTGTACCTCGTTTATAGGATAGGTCATTATTACAATGGATTTGTTAAATTTGAATACAATGATATCATTGTATACGAATAACGATTCTGAACGGAGTTAATATGTTTGTCTAAAATGTATATATAATAATATAGTATTTTATATTTAAATTGAATTATAATGCAATTTCGTAAAAATTTAAATTTCAAACGGTCATAAAATTTTTTCCTTTGGGTCCGGTAGAAATTTTTTTTATATATTTTTCAAGATTAGCTTATGAAAAAACTAGTGTCAAAATTTTGAACCTTAAGTATAAACAGAAAATATTTTATGAATTTTTATCTACAAAATAATTTGCAAATTATCGTGATTTTGATACATTTTATACAAATTTGAGCTTTATGAGCTTATAAAAGAAATTTGAGTGAAACGATCACCGATATTTTCTAGTGAAGATAAGTTAAGCTTATTATAAACCTTGTATTAAATTTTCGAGAGTTTTTGGCCAGCTAATTAAATTTTATAGGTGTTTAAAAAAATATTTACAAAAATCGAAAATTTAAATTGTCTATAAATAAGTCATAATATGTCAAAATACTTTAAAAACTTAACCACGTATAGAGAACACCAATATAAAGATTTGGTGAAAATTTCAAGTTATTGCGGTTTTTCGTTTTTGAGTTAGAGCATTTTAAAAAAATGTAGTTTGTAAAAACGTGATTTTGCGTAAAATTTCCCGTTTTTTCGTAATTTTTTTATCGTTTTTTTCGATTTTTTAAAAAAGTATTGAAAAAGTTGGATTTTTGACTTGCCCAAGTACCATCTGCATTCACTTTCCTATCAGAAAAATTGCTGTTTAAGAAAATCGAAATATTTTTACTACCAAAAATCGTAGACACAAAAAAAAAAAAACACACATCATTGTAAAACCAATAGATTCCATCACTCCGTTCAGAATCTAAAAAAAACTTGTATAAAATAAATATGGTTATATTAAAATATTAAATTACTTAAAAATATTTTTAAATAACGATGACATCCTGTCTTTATACTCATAGCTAGTATGATATTAACATTATGTATTCATAACGATGAAATTATAATCAGTCAATTTATGAACTTAAGAGTAATATAAGCTAACACATTTTACTAATACAATGTTAGTACAATGCTACAATGCTACAATGTTCTAACTTCTAAGCTCTTTCGTGATTTTTAATTTCCTTATCACGATTATGAATAATCAGTATTTAAAGATGTTCTGAAATTTTATAATTTAGGGATTTTATTCATAATTACTATTGAGAGGGATCTCATCGACCGGATTCTATAATAGTTCATACAGAAACGCAACTATTCATCTATATTTTATTTACTTTTGATACAAAATTACGTGAGAAGTATTAACCGTAAAGCAGTTATCTTTTGTACTTTGTGATTGTTTGGTGAAGTTACTTATACGATGATAATTCACATCATATATATCTAATATTTTGATTGGTAAAATTTGGTTATTTTGTTGAATTTAATTTTCGTTACGTCAATTATATAAGTATAATATTGTAAGTTTTTTTCTAAAGTGCATCATTGTTCGACTCATAAAATGTTTGTGCTGTTTTGTAACAAATCTGTTTTATAACTGCAAACTCAGAAATAAAATAAAATGTAAACCTGCAAAACATTTGACCTTCAACATTAAGCGTATTTGATATATTAAAGGTAATTTAAAATTTAGCTACTTCTCTGCTGTAAGAGCCATGACGTAATAATAAGAGCAGTAGCAAAATTATATTTACAAATGACTCGCAAAAAATTAGTTAGCAACGCATATTTCTCGTTCATTTATTTATTAAACATTTGCTTTCGCTTATGAAACAGTATTACTTTGTTGCTACTTGTATTTTACTGTTATGCAATCATAAAAATGTTATAAAGTAAAACAAACTCGTTCGTTTTACGTACGATTAAGTTCGGGTAAAGTATAATTTTAAATTTTGCCAAACGTAAAAATAAAAATAGTGATAATAACTGTGGTTAAAAATGTAAGCGATACAATTATCTTGTAAATTATAAGCTGTATGTTTCGTGTTATCATATTAAAGTAAAAAATACAAATTTCGAAAGTTATTGCTCAGTATTTTACAAATACGAAATACGTAGTTAATGCCAAACGAAAATAATCATAATCATCAAATACATATAGATTTTTTTTTTTTTTTTGGTTGTAAAACTGTTTTTTAAACTGTTACGTATTAGGTAAGTTTAAAGTGTACCATGATTTCCCGTTTTGTCTTTTTCTCAAGGGAATGACAATATTTCTCTCTGGACAGTGAGAGAGAGAGAAAGAAGCTGCCATAGACTGGATAGATAACAATCATATTATGAGCGGTTCACAAAAAATGGAAAATATAGTGAAATGAACTTAAATTGCTGCACATTTCTAAAACATTTCTCGAGAAGAGAAATATGGTAATACCATATACTTTACTGAGAGATATTTTAATAAAAGTATCAAGAAAATGTAGCTATAATAATCATTTAACCAACCACTTCAGGCATAAAAATGCATATCGAAGATGATTAAATAACTTCAAATTTTAACAAAACCATTGGCTTTTCATTATTATATTATATCATTCTGCAATTATTATTTATGTTACAATTCAAGATCAGTTACTTTTATAATTTGCCTATTTCATTTAAAAAACTTTAATATTTTCATGGTCTTTTTGTGACAAAGGGAATACTTGATAGCTACTGGAGAGCTTTATTCAATTTACTTTTCAGTAAATTGCGTTAATTTAGAATATCATTGCTCCATTGCCAACATATCAAAATATAATACATTTATGATTATTATTGAAAATAACCTATGTATTTTTTTTATGAACAGTTGTACTTTTGTGTTGAATTATTAATGTAATACAATATATATATATAATATATAATTCCAGTTAAGTTTATTGATACAGTATTATAATTCTTCATTGATTTTATATTTTATAGTAGGTCAATAAAATCAGCATGACTAATAATAATTTGTTCTTATAATGAACAGTTATATGGTTGTACTTGTATGAATAAATTAAAAATAAAATTTAATATGATTTTAACCATTTTTAGTATAAATTGTGGTAAAATAAAATAGCATATTTAGCTAGGTATACGACTAACCTTTACTTAATCGCAGTATAGTCAAATTGTAAGTATATAATACTTGCTTAGTTTTTTTTTTTTTTTGAATAATTGTCTGTAATATTTTATAATACGTAAAATTATAATTTATTTTTTCTATATTAATGCGATTTTTTTTTAATAATACATTTTTTCAGTAGATTGATTTTAACAAAATCAGTTCAAATTATAGGGCTTATTATACTATAAAAACGATTTTATCTATAGTTCTTCATTTGAACCATTAGTATGTTACCAGAATTTATGTTTTTATAATAATATCAGCATAATAAAAATAATGTACAGCTATTTTTTATATTATATATTATAATATTATTAGAAGCTCCCTAATTTTACTATTCATAGGTTATACATATAAGCTTATTATTATTTCCAGATATATTTACAAGTATAGTATAATTGCTTGTTTTCGTAAAATAATTATTGTTTTTATGGGTAGTTAAATTTTTAAAAATGTATTATCCAAAATCGTTAATAAACAAACATATTTTTGTATGTAAATTTTAATAATTATTTGTGACCTTGATGTTTATTATGATTATTATTTATTTAAATGGGACAACTCTTATTTTGTCCATATAATTTTGACTTATTGGTGTTAAATAACAATATGATACGTGTTTTTTTAAAAACATTTTAAGCTCTTCTTATGATGTTGTATTATATATTAGTATTCGTGGCACAATAAATATTAGTACATTTTTCTTTTTAAACACATAGTGTTTTGTGTTAAAAAGAAAACACTCAACACATCGCACATGTATAAAATTAGTAGATTTAAATTAAATGCTATTGTCGATTTGTCAATTGATGTTGAAAATAATTTTTAAACAAAATTTCACACTTCTTAAATATATTCTTATTGAATATACAATACATATACAATAATATGTTGGTAATATTTTATACGTAAAAGATCCTTCTTAATTCTTTATATCTTCATTCTATCGAAATTATAATAGTAGTTTGTAAAAACGTATTTGGATTATAATTTTGAAATACTTAACAAGTAAAATTGAAATATGTCTATTATAATCAGCATTAATTGTATAAACATAAGTACTTATTACATTTTCAATTGATATCAAGAGGTAACTATGAATTGCCTATCCTTGTATACTTATACCTTCAAGTAATGAATTATATAATTTTTTCTGTGATTTTACTTAACCATCTATATGCAAACCATCAAACCATTGAAACTAAATTAATACCTATCAAATACCCTCTGAATGAATAAGATGATTGATATTTCAATACATTAGTTCTTGTATTATACGTATAGGTAAGGTTCAAAAGTACCAAGTTATGTTTTTCAAAATCAACCTGCAGTAGTCAATAAAACGGTATTTTCAGAATACTATTTGCGAAGTATTTAAATATGCAATTATTTTATGGTGTATAGTAAATGCGTAAAATTTGTGCTCCTAACCAATAACAGGTAAAACAAATTATTGTAAAAAATCTATGGACTATGGGCATGTCGTTGAAAACGTTAATTAAACGTTAAACGTCACGCACAGTATTATTCTAATTATTACGGCATTTCGATTATAATATATTATATATAAGTAGGTGCTCATCAACACATTTCTGGGGACATCATCGTTCTATAATGGGATGTTTGTCACGTCTTCGATAACCGTAGGTAAAAAAAAATAAAAATTTTCTCCATTGTAAATGGAAACGCGAATCGTCGTCATCGTCGTTTGAAACCGCACGTCGCCGTCACGTAATTGAAACGACATCGCTGTATAATAATATAACATATAACTTGTTACGAACAAGACGGCACGCATTTTCATTCGCACGCGGTCGGTTAATTTGTCCAAATTATGAACGGCGAACGGTCGCTTTAGTGTTATTACGTCGAATCAACTCGCCGGGACGTCTGGAACGATCCGAGAGATTTGTCGCTCTCGTGCGAAACGTGCCCGGACCGCTGTGTGCGGCTGTCTACTGACTTTTGATATTTTGGGAAACCCTGCAGCGTGCAAACATACCATAAAAACGAACATCCCCTTGCTATGGACGACGATGCACCCGAGATCCGCATCACCCCACGTCCGAGTCATACACACACACACACACACACACACTGTTCGACCCATCAATTATATGTTATACGTATTATCTAGGTGGGCATGTATATGTATGTAATATTGTACCTGCAACATGTTTGTTGCGTACCAGGTATTCGTGTACCTACTTGTTGCAGCGCAGCTGCGCATTGTATATAGTGTCGACGCGTGCATCATGTGCACTCGCGTCGTTCTTACGGTCAGGTCGTGTTATTATTACCGTAGTCAGCAGATTCTTGTGTATTACAACATTATACTGCCGTACTACGTCATGTCGAATTTGGGTAAAAATAATGGGGGAGGGGGACGAAAAATTTAAAAAAAAAAATACCAGAATAATAATGTAATAATACCTATACACACACATAAATATATATATATATATATATACGTATTGTAGGTATACGTAGCTATTCTTTTAGCCCCGAGGTCTGTGCGCTCCAGCACACGCATACACACGTGGGTACTGTGCTACAGGTAGTGGTAGTACCTATATAAGGCGGGTAATATGTACCTACGCGGACCGTCTATAATTTTACGGCCAAACCGTGTAAATACCTATCTATATAATATTATATCGCATCCGTAGGATATAATAAAAATAAAAATAAAAAAAAAAAAAACTGTAGTAGTAGTAGTAGTAGTAGTAGTAGTAGTAGTGTACAAATGTGTGCGTGCACGCGATACGATGAAAAAGGATACGACTACGACGGTTGCAGAGGCCCAGCCGCCAGGTATGCCCCCACCAAACGTGTGAGCGCGTGCAACGTGTGTGCGTGTGTACGCGCGCGTCTCAACCGGGTGAACCGTCGTCCATGACGAGGAGGCGGTGGCGGTGGCGACTGTCGTCGGCGGCGCGACCGTGTGCTCCGCGGCAGTGGCGGTAAGGCGGACCAGTGTCCGACGAGACCGCGACCGGACTAGCCTCAGAGGAGCGCAACCGTAGCCCGTCGTCGCGCGCGCGCGCGTCCCCCTGTGATACGGAGATTATTTCGGTTGAATTTCCGCGCGTTTTTCCGTTTCGATCGCACGTCATAATCCGCGCGAGGTGTTTGGATTACTCTCATACCGGTACACTGTTTTGCCGACGTATCGTCTTAACGCGCGAGGTGTTTGGATTACTCTCATACCGGTACACTGTTTTGCCGGTATATCATACACCGCGCGCGCGTGTTTTCCATCCGTGTTCTGTACAACGTGCAGCGAATGGGCGTCGTGTCCGTGTACCGCGAAGTGACCACGGCGATGACGACCACCGCGATGACGACGACGGTCGGTCCGTCGTCGTCGTCGTCCTCGTCGTCCGCGGCCGCCACGGCCACCACTAGCCCGGCCGGCAAGGCGACCGCGTCCAATGTGCTGATGTGCCGCCAATGGTGGAAAGTGTGCTGGATGTACGGCGACCAGGAGAAGTACTACAGGCAGCTGTACGGGGCGGCCAAGAAGTCGTCTTCGTCGTCCTCGGCGGCCACCACTGCGTTCGGCGGTGGCGGAAGGGCCACCGTCATGGAACTGCAGCAAATGTCCTCCGTGTCGTTCGCGCCGACCCGGCTCAACGCGTCCCTGCTCGACGATAGGTTAGTGCGAAGGACAACTCTCCTATTTTCGGTGATGGATTTAAGGGTTCAAATGAAGTCAAAGGGCAAATCCATAAGAGGGGCCTCGTAAAAGAGTTTGCTTATCGGTCACATACTAAGCCCCGTCTTACGAAGCCGATCGCTTTGCTCGTGATATTTACCTCGTCTGTCTCTCTGCCTCTATCTCTCTCTCTCTCTCTCCATCTCTCTCTTTAACCAAAATTTTCCTTAAGCAGTAACCTATCAATAAAATAAAACAAACAATTTCAATTCCACTACAATTATCTCGCATATAAACGCTTATATTTTATGACTTAATGTTTATCTATTTCATTTGTATCAAACACATTTGATGTAATATAAGTATAGATAGAAATTCACAATATTTTAATTGGTATATACTAGGTATTCATATATTTTATTATTCTATGATATTACAGAACAGAAAGGGATTTTCGTATAAGAATTTATGAATATTATGGAAATATTTTTTTTTTTTTTTTTGTAGTTGATTGGAACAAATGATAACCAAATATGATATTAAAATAAAAAATTTAAAATTATAATTGCGAACTTTAGCTTTGGAAAAGCTTTTTATATGATCGTTTAGATATCAAGGAATTGTGCTTCTTCATACTACATGCATAGTAAATTTAAATAATACCACAGTTTATAATTTTATCATTTTTTGTGGTAAAATTTAAAAAAAAAAAAACATCAGCTATAAATTTTGGGAGATCTCAGTAGGTACATAATTTAGGATATGACCTCACCCGGATTTGACAACTAAATGACTCGCCTATTTTAATCAACGTTTACGTACGTAACATAGGAACCATGTGCAGCAGGATTGTCGCGTGGTGAAAATGTCTGCGATTGCGTCCCCCAAAGTTAGAGAACCCCCGTTTGGGCGCCCCAGACGCCTTATGTACCTACTACCATCTACGCGCAGTGGCGTCCAGCCCATATTATATAAAGTGCAGCGACCGCTATACCTTAAAAGATTTTGTATGGGGTGCGGGTTTCCATATCTGAGTAAATTATTAAAAGTACTTGGTTAACTAAATGGAATCAATTTACATCAGAGTAGGCAATAGATACAGAATATTCCGATATTAATATAGAAGTGCCTGTATTATATTTTAATCGTACATTATTGCAGTCTATCTGTCTGTGATTAATATTTAGTAATTTATTAAAATCAAGACAATCGATCATTATAAGATTAATGTATTAACAATTTAATTTATGTTTTCTATAAGATCATGGAGTATATATGATTAATGTAGGGGTAACCATTCGTTTCAAATTTAAAATATTATCATTAAGACATTTTTGGAAATAGGAAAGGGGAATATTCAAGATAAAATAATTAATAAGGTAAGACTAAATCGTCTTGCTACACTCGGAAAATATATCTTATTATATATATCCACTGCCTACGCATCGTTTATAGGTAGTGATGGTCGTATCCATTTTCCTCCAAAAACGAGATACCGTTTTCCTCCAATGACCATTTTCCTCCACTTTCCATTTTCCTCCAATAAATAATAAAGTAGGTAATATAAACAATTTATTTATGGCATAGCAAAAAAAAATATTTTTGTCAGGTCATTATGTTCAATATAAATAAAATAATAAAATAGTTAATAGGTACCTATAAATAATTTATACATAGCAAAAAAAAAAAAAATTTTGCCAGGTATTATGTTCAATATAAATAAAATAATAAAATAATAAAATAGTTAAAATAGTTAATAAAAATAAAAATGAATTGAATATATTATTATATTTTTTTATAATTATATGACAATTCAGCAACAAATAAATACCTGTTAAAAAAAAAGAAATAATATAAGTTTATACGTATATGCCCGTATGGAGTATGTACGTATCTTTATTAGGCTTAATCGATAGCCAATAGTGTAATCATTAACCGATAAGCGCAAAATGTGATCCTTGCTTTACTCTATCTTTATAAAACGGAACGTAATACACTAATATTACAACAGAATACTAACAGAAATATTTGCTAAAATATTGGAGGAAAATAGACATAACTTTAGTCGAAAATAATGTGGAGGAAAATGGAAAACAACCTTTTTTTTTGTGGAGGAAATGGTCATTGAAGGAAAACGGTATCTCGTTTTTGGAGGAAAATGGAACCGCCCGTAGTGATATACGCATGTCCGAGAAATAACTGACAGAAACCCGTCCCTGCAGGTAGAAATTTTTTTTACCCGGTCCCAGCGTAGATTATGATATTAAAAACTTTTCGAATGCGAAACGAAGGTACTCTTCTTTGGTCATATATAGTTCGCGGTTCCGGTTTTCGACAATTTTCTCTGTGCGTAACTTCAGAGTTCAGGTATACCTATACTATATATTATATAGTATATTATATATTTCATGGTGCGTCAATGCCGAGCGTTTGGGAGCAAAGTTTCCGCCTCGGAGGCACAAAAATGCTGTAAACTTAATTTAAGATGCTCAAGACCCGACGTTCATGGAACGGGAGTGAAAGAAAAAATAGTCCATTTATTTTTAAATTTATTTTATTATGCAGATAAAAATGCCGTAAGATAGGAGTAAGATTATAGATGTTACAGAGACGTATGATTTGAGTTTGGCCATGGGCAAAAAAGTTACTCAATTCAACTCTAACATGCATATTTAGTTGGTGCACACTACAGTTGTCGTAATTAATCGAATTTCTTACTGCAGTTTTTATTTTACTCGTTCTCGATGTGTATTATTTTTATTTACCAATATTTTTACGCGCCAAACAATCAACCTTATAATCGTGTAGCTAAAAAAAAAAAAAAAAAATATGTCCTAGTATTACACTTAAACGTAATAACTGGTCTTAATTGTTCAATGCATTTTAACACGTCATCCTCTCAACCTGAGAACATAATATGTAATATGTAATCTTATTTTTGCATCGTAGCGAATTTTTCATTAACGTATTTACCGGTTATTATAGAATTATTAATCATTTTGCATCCTTGTACTTCAGCAAAAAGTGACGGGGTAAAAAAATCACCGTTGTTAACATTTTTTTTTTTTTTTAATAAGACTTAAAAGATAAAGTCATTTGATTCTAAAAGCCATAATTCCGTTCGTGTTATATCTGGACACTGTTGGTTATTAATTTTTACTATTACATAATTTATATTTATTGAAACTCGAGTTGTAACTAACTTTTAATCTTATATTATTTATAATATGCACCTACTAGATTTATGTAGGTACTACCGATGAAAAGTAGTTATAAACTATGTTTTTTGTTTTTTAATTTAAACATATATAATATACCAATAGTATAATAATTGACATATGAGATAAATGCGAGAGATTCACTAACTTAATCGGTTTTTATTTTAATTATACGCCTACGGTATCCGATCAAAAACAAGAAGGTATCGAGAAAAAGCTGAATAGATTACTGATGCAAATAAACAAAACGTAGGATTACGGTTACGACATGCCACCGTGTTGAATGTGCAGATAATCCGATCGCTGCTGATGGAACTTATCTCGGCAAAACGTTAATCGTGTCGAAACATAATTATAATAAATTATAATATTATAGGCAATGAATAAAACATGTAATATATTAATTCTAGTTAAAAATCTATTATTGTTATATTCTTGTTTTCGAAGTATACTTATAATAATTCTGTGATAAGAATTGAATTATTTATTTTATAATCCATGTGAAAAATAGATTTAACAATAAGTGTCTCAATATTTATGATATGGCTGAAGAATAAATGATTAATTTTATTTTTGTAAAATATACATATTTTTAATTTCCTCCAGTTAAACTTACACATTATAATTTATAAGTACATCCTAGTAATCTCCCTATACAGTAATATAGTTCGTTGACTAATCTTTGTTATAACGTTTCGAGTTTTTCACGCATATCGGTTAGCTTCCTTCCATCATATTTGCTCGCTTTAGGCATTCCCGTTCTTTCGAGAAGTTCTTTTCATAATTTTTTTTTTTCTTATTCTGTTGTCAAAACATCTTCTTTTTGTTTGATACAACTATTTTAATAAATTATGTTTATAAAATATATCAATTTTTCCCCTTAGAATTACAGCGTATTGATTTTGTTTATTTCTATGGAGTATGGACATTGACTATTGAGTATTATGTAGATGTATATAGTCAATAGTGAGAGAACGTCATATATTTTAATATAAATAAAAAAAAAAACTAATACAGGTTGGATTAAATTTACATCATATTCATTGAAAGATAATTGAACAGCGTAGACTTTATTACAATAATAATATTGATGACAATAAATCGAAAAATGATACATTCAAATGATGAACTATTAATTAAGATTATAATGATGTATATTGTAGTAATGTAGTATTAAGTATTCTCCATGGAATAACATTTTTTTATTACATGTTATATAATATTAAAATCAAGCTAATAATGTCCAGCTGAAATTCTTTTCATCGTTGTGGAAAAATAGTTTAAACAGTCCATGATTGAGTTGATATCCTAATTAAGAATATCATTTACAATGGAATTTTACTTTGCAATATTTTAAAAATGAAAAGTGTTATTTCAGTGTAAAATGGTTTGTCAATAGTTATAAAATATAAATGATCAAAAAAATTGTATGTGATATATCAGTTCTCTTTTTTTTTTTTATTTATTTCTTGGGACAGATTACAAAAATCAACTAAATAATCTATATAATATTATAGCACATAACTGTCATAACTAGGTACACTATTATAAAATATTTTTACTCGCGTGTTTTAATTATTAAAATATGAAATTTAACTTTGAAATTTATAGTTAACTCAAAAATTTAATACTATAAAGGAAAATAATATGTACCTTCTATAAATTATAATACATGTACGAATTTAAAATTTGAATGCTGCCGTATAATATAATATTATACGGCAGCGTTCAAAAAAATGTATTCCATCAGTTAAAATATTTTTTTTCGTAATGAACCTCAATAGGTAACTTTTTTTGTTGCAATTATTATGTTTTAATATTAATGTTTTATTAATTGCAATAAAAATAGGTATTAAGCTCCATTACAAAAAAAATGATTTTAACTGATAGAATAAATTTTTTTTACATCGAATAACTTATAAAAATTTGAATAATAATAACGTAGGTAAATTACATGGCATGTTACTGTGACGGTGTGAACGAAAAAATAAAACGCGGTGTGTAGATGGTATCTTTAAAAAATATAGCTTTTTAAAATACTCAAAAAATGTAACTCGAACGTATATGAGATACATAATAATATATCTGAACTTGTAAACATTTCAGAAAGTCACGTACTCTGTATGCAGAACATTTTGATAGATTATACAGATACTTTATCATAATGGTTTGTTCACATACGAGACAGTAGAAGTTTACTCACTTTTTACCATCGTTTTAGAAATATATACTTGAATCATCATATATATCAAATACTAATAATATGTAATAAATTATTTTTATTTATTTTGTCACATAGAAGTTATTACTCCTATTGAAATATTGTTATTTTTGAAACTCTTAGAAATATATTAAGATTTAAATCAACAAACAGAATTTTTGCGTGCAAGTTCGTTTTATAATCCTTAAAATGTATCGTCTGTATTAATGTATATTTATTAACTTTTTCTAACGTATTTAATATGAATTGATTTAAATAAAATATCCAATGGAATTTATTTTCATTTAAATTATTATTTAATTTCTATTATATGAAATTCTGGAAATTTAAACATGATTTAAGATATATTTAATTAATATATATCAAAAATATATTTCAGAACTAAATGCTATAATTTATTCAAAGTAATAGATTTTCTCTCGTGCATATGATAGTGTAGATAACGTAATATCAACACGGAAAAAAAATATTGAAGGATGTTTATTTATCAAACACCAAGATGTTACGATTTAGTTTTATTAAACTTGTTCATTAGGAATTTTATAACTTTGATTAATTAATTTAACGACCCATACAATTTGTAGACATTTTCAATACCTATTGAGATATATATACTATATTAGATAGTATCAATGATTAGTCAGTGTAGAGTGTAATATCCAATTTATTATGTCATATACGAGCTCTCTCATCACATTGATTTAACGTCGTGCATTTCGCGAGCCAATTTGTATGGAATAGGGTAACAGATAATCAGTTTATGTTATATAAATATTAAATACTGTCAAATAAGCTTCTAGCAGGTATTATTATTTCGGAATAATCGTTTTGCCAGCCGATTAAGCATTACCTTTGGTGGTGGAATAAAAATGCAAATAGACAATAGGGATAATATAAACCATTTTTATATTCAATATTTCACCCACTGTTTCACACTCCATTTGCCAGAGTAGGTTTTTTCTATTTGAAAAAAACCATCGTGACAATCCAAGTGGAACTTTGAAGTTTTATGTGTTGAAAATATTATTTGTACAAGTTTAAATTACTATATAGGCATTAAAGTTTTAAACTCTTATTTTTAAAAGCTCACAAAATTATTATTCTTTAATCTATATTATACTATGTATATTTATATCTATATCTATATCTTTATACTATATTTTTAAAACATTAAAACATTATTCTTAATAATTCAGTGAGCTCATTATTGTTTGAAAAATATTGATTCATTTTAATGACGTATATGTATTATTTTATACTATATGGAATGTTTAAGATTTACAAACTGCTTAAAATCATGTACAATACCAATTATAATATACGTGTACACTGTACAAAATATGTATTCAAATTATTACTACATATTTGGTTAGCTATTTTGTTAAAGTTTTGAAAATTGGAATAACGTTAATGTGGTCATCCCAGTGAAAAGACCCAAAGTATCCTAATGCGCTGACCTCATGAACATCCCATCCATGCCAATTATTGGTTCTCAAATCCGTTACACTAAATCGTCCTTTAGGCCGATTAAGCCCTGAGAATGGTTGAAATTTCGATTTTCTTGTAAATTTACCGGCATAGTATATTGCAGCCCTTGAAAAGTCCATTTACACAGTTTACTGAAAGAAAACTACATATTATATACGGTACCCTAACACAGTGACGGCGTAAACTACATTTGCGTGTCCCTCCAAGGGAAAAAATCTCTTATTCCCTTGTTTAAATGCCGTTATTCATGAACGATTCGAATGAATGGCGATTCGAGACTCTTGTTGTAGAATTGCACCGAAACCTTTGTCTATTGTTTGGTGGGAAAAGGTTTGAAATTCGTTATTATTCAATGACTAGAATTAAAATATATACGAGGGTAAATCTCATCAATACATATTAGCTCCCGGGAAAAAGAAGGAATTGGCTTTGAATGTTTATTTGAAAGCCAATTTAACCAAACTCAGTATAAATTAACTTACTTGGTATTGATATATTTTCTGCGGAGAATTTATCTCAAGAATAGCTCAATAGCCGATTTTTCAATGCATAAAAAAATTCTTCAACGTCAACAATTCATTATCTAAATGCAGCTTCGAATTTCTTTAAAGTTTTGAAACTTGTTACTAGACATCTACTACTTCATACTTATATAAAATTATATATTTTATAAAGAATTGAAATTAATTAGATACACATTTATTATATGAAAGTTGTAGAAATTGTCTTGTAATAACAAAATAGTAAACTCACTTATGTACCTAACCATAATAAATATTTTACAGTTATAAATTGTATAAATATTTACTATTAAAAATCACTTAATCATTATTTGTTTTCCTAACTTGCATTCTTTTAATTTAAAACTATTTTAAACTGACCCAATAAAATTATAATAATTACTGTATTTATAGCATCTTTTCTTTTTTTTTTTTATAGTAAACTTTGTAATACCAATATAGCATACTTATTCTTTAAGTTATTTTATGTAAATTTCTGACGCTTGTTTATGTCTGCGTTTTAATAATTATTTAGAAATCAAATTAATATGAAGTTTAATATTTATGAACAACCATGGCTCTACGTAGAACTATATAATTTTAGTAATTATAATGTGGACGAATTTTAAAACTGTTCATTAAAAATACATCCGATTTAATATAGTTATTAGTCAGGTTATATATTGATTTTTAAAACATAAAAATCATTTTAGAGTATAAAATAATTTAACTGGGTACTAGGAATACCTATTGGATACTTAATTTGCAGCATAAAAAAACAATTAACTTAAATTTATTCAGTAAAATAATTTAAAACATGAAAATAAACTTACAAAATACAGATGCGTGTTTAAATAACAATGTTATCATTTTCTATTATTAATATTTAATACAATTAATGACAGTGACTGATTAGAAGTTATATAACATGTAAATAATATAAATAAACACAATATATAATTTGTTGTACCTGCTTATTGTATTATTGTGTAAGATGTTATTTTATTTTATGTTATTTTATTCAATTATATGTAAATTTTAGGTACATGTAAAACGCACTGTCCAAAAGTTCTTCATTTTGAGGAAATCAAAATTTCTTTAATTACATCATCTTATTGCCGTATAAACATGATACGATTTATACATGGAAAATATGTTCAATTTTCCGTATAAGTATGTATGTGTATTGTACCTACGTAAAAAGGCACTTAAAATAAAAAGTTGTATTGCAAAAGGTTACGCATAAGGGACAAGGGAAACTTCAATGGCGCTCACCCTTCCTCAGCTGCACTGTTACTCGATGATGATGAAATCTACTTTTTTCTTTCCATTCCTGAGCCGGCTTGATCCTTTTTATCCTTCACCCCTCAACGTGTACATAATACCCGTTTCGGTTTAATCGCTTCAATATCGCATCGAGAGCTCTTTACGAAATTTCACGTCTTGAAAAACCACGTAAAAAAAATCCACCCTAAACTATAGTTCAGTAACGACCTCGACGATTGAAGTACATTGCCCATCCCGGGTGTCTATATACGTACGTACAACATGGTTTTATTAACGTCAACAAGCTTTCCTCCTTCACAACGTAGTATCAGGTTTTTTCCATCTATCGTTTTTGGCAAAAATTATTTTTCCACCGTCAAATTTTATACGACGAATGATGCGAAATTTAGTAAAACGAGTGTGATATTGTAATTTAATTTCACCTAAAATTCACGTGCACTAACAATTTGATAGATACATTTCTCTAATATTTCAAATTGTAAAAATAAATCATCGAATTAATTATTTAATACAGGTTTATAAGCTGCAGAGCAAATATACATTCGAATTAATAATATGCATTGCATTATTTATTTTTGTACCGCGAGCACATTTTTAGATTTAAGTAATAGTACGCATTTTAATTTTATAATAAATATAGTTAAAACGAAAAAACTTTGTACAATGAAATGTCTACATAACCAGTTTTAATAAATCGAGAATGAATTATCAAATAAGGTTTCAAAACCTTATTTATTTGGTGAATTGATTTTAGTAGTAAATGGTATTATTTTAAAGGTAAATCGAGTTATACATACAATATTTAGTCTCGTGCTTTCGGTAGGAAAAATAAGTTAAAAAGAAACTTTAAACAAATATAATATCAGCTAACCGATATACAGTATAACGTAAAGAATTCAATTTAATTTCTTCAACAAAAATATGCGAACGTATGAGAACCTATTATAAGATTTTTTTTACATTGTAGGTACATTTTTCACCGTTAAAAATTAGCTGCACACGCATACCTATTATTAACGTATATCATCCGTAATATTTGTCCATTCCTTTCGGCCTCCTTCCACAAAAACACATACATCACTAGAAACTGACAATAATAAGTCATCACTGAAGAATCCTGTGCACGTAAATTTACAGGCTGTCAATTATAAAAACAGTCTCTATGTGCAATATTTTCCCATAGAGTCGTATATTTTTTTATTATCATTTACGGTTACTAGGTCGATATCCTCCAAGAAATTATTGTGAGAATAGCTGCCCCTATATCAACTTCGAAAAATTTCGAAAAAAAAATTCCAATCCAGTTAACCGTATCTTTGTATTACTTTGTAAACATTGACAGCGGTATAATTAAAATTGTAGTAAGTACTGATTGCTTCATTAAATTGTTAATTATTTATTTTTAGTCACATAACTCCTAGATTACTTTGCTGAAGTATGTATGTGCAAATTAGTTTTACCTATTATGAACGATACCAATACCCTTTATTCTTGTACATTATAAGAGTAAGGATTAAAAATCGTACACATTTTTCAGTATTTAGTAATCACTCGAAAAATCCTCAACGGATATATTAATATAATATAGGTTGATAAATAATTATATTATTTTACGGTAATACGTACAATCTTTGGCATTTTTTTTTACTTTTCCAAAATATTAATTTAAATATCACAATAATAGCATAATCGATTTTTCTCATCCATCTCAATATTTTATCCGGTCAATTAAATCTTAAGCCAGTCGAACCATAACTATACATAATAATAATAAATAACTTTGAATGTTTTTCTAGTTATTATCGTTAAGATGTTAAAAATCTAATATCGACATTTACTGAGTTTTCTATAGAAATTCTATCATCGCGTCTCGAAAATTCAGACTAATAATAAATCAAAAGGAAATAGTTTTTTTTACTTCTTATTTTAAAATCAATGACATATCGTTAAATTTTCCGCACACAAACGTGCGCGCGTAAATTAAAATGCTCATGAAATAGTACTTTTACCACATTCGACAACCGGTTCGCAGCGGTGGCCGCCAGGTTTTGATGTGTTACACCAAGTGTGCGAAGACACACAGACAACACTAACAGACGATAACATCTCGTAAAATAAAAAATAAAAATTAAGATTCCCGACTGATAACTATTACATATAGAAGTACTCACTCGACTGAGGAGAAATCGGTAGAAATTATTCGGTCTAATACAAAGAAACAGTAAACGTTCTCTTTTATCATTTCGAACAGTTGATGTGCACAATGTTCTATAGAAATTAGGTACTTAAGTACTTTTATTGCACTTAACGAAAATCTTGATTTTTGATCATCGTGCTTAATCGATTATACCTATTATATTTTGTTCAAAACTAAAGAGACAACAAATTGCTGAAGTATAAAACATAAGTATTGTATACCTATCTAATATATGTTTGTTTTAACCACAACATTATACCTACATCGAGATCCAGTAATTTAGTTTTATTATTGTAAATAATAAAATACATAGTTTGACTTGTTTGTCGAAGAAATATCTCACGCGGAATATTGCTTAACAAAATATTAGTGTGTTAACATTGAAATGTTTTAAGAAAATATATATATATTTTTTTTAGGCGTGTCAGTTTTTATTATTTAAATATAACAATCGCTTTACATTTACTATAGTCATCGGAGAAAAAAAATGCAATCGATAAACAGATAGTTAACGTCGATAGAAAACTGACGTAGATGTAAAAATATATACATAAACCGATTGAATTCATTTAAAATATTCTGTTTTCATAAAGAACTCCTTTATTCGAAGTAAACATATTTTAAGCAATCACCAATAAAACATGACTTGATAATATTTTTGATTGAATTATAATATTATATTATGCAAGGTTTGATCATTCATAAGGTCCAAATTGCTTCGATGAATTGGTAAAAAATATTTCTTTGATAGAATAATAAGTACTTTTGCAAAACTTATATCAAATTTAATCTCAAATAGTGTTTGTGATTATAAACGTAGTGTATAGTTGTTTTAAACGCACGACATGACTACACTCAGTCGTATTTTAAAAGAACGCCATACCCGCATGTGTTGTCTCCGTCTTACAAATGTAGAACAAAGGAAATCTGTGTCCATTGGAACTAATTTTATGCAGTTGTATTTAAAATTAGAGTAATCTGAGCTATTTGAAATTAAAGTTAAGAACATTATCTGTGATTCCTCGGAGCTTTTTTTTTATGAAATTTCAATTTTTAAGCGAGTTATGACAGTTTTAAGTATAACAATTTAAAAAAAAACTCTTAACTCAATTCAAAATAAAAATTTCTGTGGAACCTCAAGATAATGTTCTTAATTTTAAGTTCAAATTACTCATATTACCACTCTAATCTTAAATCCGATGGCACAAAATTAATTCTAGTGAACGCAGATTTGCCATGTTCTACGTTTGTAAGATGGAGACAACACATTCAGGTGTGGCGTCCTCTTAACGGTTTTCTATATTCAGTTTTTATTATCAATACACCCGGTACAGTCAAATTATTTGTAGAAGGTCTACACGTTTGCACCGTCGTCGTCATCGTAATATTACGATGCCGTGAAATAAACAATAGAACGATCAAAACTAGTAAAAAGACTATATAATATTATATAGGTATGTAATATGTTTAAAAACTACGAGTGCCCCACACAAGCAGACGGTTGGTAAACATTGTAGAGTGTAGGTACTTACTCGAAGAATATTGTAACTGAAAATTCAAGAGACCCACTAGTACGAACTTGTCAGTTAAGTTTTATTTTACTGCTTTTGTCAAGGCTCATCGAGTATGACGTTTAAAACATTGCACAGGACTATTGAATTACCTACGGTTTATATTTTAAATTTTTTAAAATTCTTATGGAAAAAAAAAGTTAAGTTTAACAATTCTTTTTTTTTTCAACTGTTAATTCAATTCACATTTCTTTTTCGTCGGATAACAATACAAAAATACAATTGCTTGTCCGTTATAGTATAAAATATTGTTGGTTTATTAATCTTGAATGTCAACGATTTTAAATTTGAAATCCCCGTTGGCTTTACGGTATTTTTTTTATTCCTTAGATAATATATATGCGTTTGAAAAAAATACATTATTTTCCTTTGGGGTCCGTGGTATGATAAAATATTGTGTTCAAGAAATGATATTAAAATTATTCATTCCTCTCCACCACTCTCCTTTAAATGAAAATAATTTTCCAAATCTAAGGATTCTGAATACAGCTGTATTAGTCATTCTTATTGACGTTCATTTTCTTATATCGTATAAATGGTATTTTTACGTAGTACTCTGATTAATAAATGTAATCTGTTATTCAAAGAACACTACATAAATTATTATTATTTTTTTTAATTTCGGTATCGACTTGATACTATATTATACTAAACGTCGGATAACTCCATCAAAAAAACCTACACAAATACAACACGTGGCGAATGGCGACCTCCGCAGTTGGTGTTAGCTGCGCAACAAACGTTCTGACGTTTGACCTGTTTTATTTTTATTAATTTATCACGGAGCCACTCAATGATGCGATCCAGTAGTTATGTCAATCTGACCGAATTGGAAAGATAATGATCATCATGTTGTACAAATGTGACAATGATATGGTGTCAAAACGTCATCGTTGTCGAGTCCGTCCCGTACACAGGGTACGTGACTTCTGAAGCCACAAGAACGCGTGTCTGCTCATACTGCAGTGTGTAGTGGAATGTTCGTTTGGTCCATGGAGGAGGTATATTAAATTATATACTCTCCTATTTTTTCTTTCTTTCTTTCTTCCTTTATTATTATTATTATTATTATTTTTTTTTTGTTATTAGGCCCACTACTACGTGATTGTATTTTTCATCTAACCGCAAGAATATACATTCGTCGTTCTCACATACACAGACGATTATTGTTGATGTTATTATGTGATATTTTATTTTATTATTATTACCACTATTATTATTATTCGTTACCTCTGTTTCTACTTTTATTTTATTTTTACTTCTTTTGAATGATACCGGCCGTGCATTACACCACTCACAACTGCAGCAGCGGCTCCGGTACGTGCGAGCCGAGAGAACAACACCAATAGACGATTATAATCTTTTGATTTTATCCGCCACGAACGAACCGTGACGATAGAGACGCTGACAGACATAGCCGACGGAATCCGCTAATATCTACCAACTATTGAGCGATTCCACTGCAATTCGAACATATTACGATATTTTGTAGATCCGCGGGAAAACTAAAAAGAAAAAATTCAATTCCTGTACACATACCCGAAAAAATATTCGCGTGTAATTTGATATGGCCGTAAACAATTCCTGATACTATAAACACTCGAATTCGAGAAGGACACCGGATTTAGTAGCATTCAACACTACTATATCTTACCGATTACAATATTATGTAGTCTAGAACTATGAAGGTTGAGCAAAAATAAAAGTGAAATACAACATGATTTTTTTTTTTTTGTCGTTCATACATAGCTACGATAATAAACCAAAGTACATAAAAGGAATACACATAATATGCATCCAGGAGCTAAAATATTTTATTTTTATTTTTTTATTTGTACTACATGATCCGGTGAAAAGCAATAAAGAAATAAAATTATTCTAAAATCTTGTAAATATGATGTTCCGTCGTCGGTTACAAGTCGAATGTCGAAAATTAAAACTATATTTACCGACTCCTCACACGCGTAACAGGTGTTTTTTAAATGGAGTTCACCTGTGGCTTAGTATGAAAAAATTATGAATACTCGTCTTTACGTCTAGGTTATATATACGGCATGTTTCTATTATTTGTAAAAACTACTTCGCATGTTGCTAGTTCTAAGAATTTTGCTAAAACGGTACCTTTTGACGTGTACACAGAGTAGAGACTACACAACTTTGGTCACGACTTTCTATATAGGTGACTTTGAACACACAACATTGAATATACGTTACATTGAAATGTAAATATGTTAATATAAATTCACGCGGAAAAAGTTCGAAGGTGTATCAAAGTTTAGTGGTCGTGGTTTTGACTTGGACATAGCGTTGCATTATTCTAAAACAAACTGAAACGTTTAATTTATTACTAGCCGTTTTCTTTTCGAGTTTATTTTACAGTTACTTATAATATACATACGCATATAAAACATGAAATGTATACACAACGTACGACTTATAATACACATTCAAACCCACAAATATATCATCATGGGAGACACTACTTACCTATACATGATGCGTAATCCGTCGTTACGAGCTTAAATGGCCTCTGTTATCGAAATAGTCAAAAAATGTTAATTCGTCCACTAATACAAACGGTTATTGAGTGAAAATCACCGTTATCAGAATGGTTTGCCCCGGCTACGGTGGCATTAAACCGCCCAAAAGGCAACACCCACCGGCATGAATGATAATAATGAACGTGTTTTTAAAATACGGTTTCCCTTCATAATCATGTCGACGGATTGAAAACCTATACGCGCTTACGGAAAGCCGCTCTACAAAAGTGTTTTATGATGATAAAATAATAATATAAATCACCACGAGAAGATGGCCAACGGTGCATATATAATATATATAAATATGTGCGTATAGGCGTGTCACGGGAGCTGCTGCCGCATTCCAAACGATCGTATTTTTCGCGTCGCTCTCATAATAATTATTTATATGTATATACTCGTATATTATTTTGTAAGAGTGTGTTTATATCATACATCATATTATATATATATATATTATGCGGATGCATGTGTGCGCGTCTTGTAGACACACATTCGTACACAATTTCGCCGAGCTAATTTGCATTATAACACCATTTCGCATATACGCACAACTATATTTACTCCTCGCATACACCCAGTCCAGAGATGTTTATTTATTTTTATTTTTATGTATGCGTATAAAACACGCACGCACGCACACACGCACGTGTGTAAGTGTTGCAGTACCTATATGCCTCTTTGCGACGTCCATGAATTATTAATGATCTCATAACCCTGGTCGTCGTTAGAACCGTATAAAGTCGACGTGCAAAAGATTTCACCGTTCGTACACACGTATACACACATACGTATATAGTAGGTATAGCTGGTGCACCGGCCGGCCGCAACGCACGATGACGACCAATATAATATATATATATATTATACATTTTATATACGTGTATATCATAATGTACACTATACGGTATATACACGTATACATTAAGTACGCGCGCGGCTGTACGCGTCGATCGCCGGTTGGCACGCAATTTGTCTAGACGGCTTCGACGTACACCGTATGAAATATATATTTGCACCATCGTGCTCACGACGATAATATATACTCGGTCGGGGAGAGAAGCGAGATATTCTATTTGATATCAGTGATTGCAGCGCGCGACTTGTAAAAAAAAAAAATAATAATAATAATAATAATAGTAATAATAAAATAAATAAAAATCGAGAATCGTCTTCACGAAGAAGAACTGCAGCAGCATAATATTATAACGAGGTGATATCGCCGTCGCCATCTCCTCGTCATCCGTCGAAACAACAACAACGTTCTCGAATCGTTATAAAGTAATTTATATCGAGCCTAATGCGCATACTACTCGACATACGTGTAGCAGCGGTGGTGTACGACGGAATGCCACTAATCTAGACCATTAAATTATTACGTAATATACGTCTTCTCGAAAACGCCAGTTCAATTATTTCTGAGGTCTGAAATCTGCTGCACTGGTCGTCACTCGTCGTCGTCGTCGTCCTCGTCGACGTAAGACGATTTCGTTAATTGGTACTAGAGACGTATCACTCAAGCGCATGTGTGGCACATGACGATAATAACGTTATACGCGATATTATCAAAGCCTTCAGCTTCCCCGCGATCGTACTTTGTGGTGTCGGATCGAGAGTGGTGGAAGGCAAGTACTTTACACTCGCCTCGCCCCGGGGCGTGTTTGGACGAGAGGCGCCTCGAATGCGTTAGAATGAGGTTAGATATTATTGGGTTTATTCCAAAGAAGCCGATAATGTGAATAACAAACAAAATCCAATTATTCATTTTAATTATTTAGTACATACGCGTATTTCATATCCCCAAAGTCGTACTTCGTATGTTTGTAGCACTTGCATAGATCCAGTGACAAATATTTTGTATTTTTATAGAATCTAAAAAAAGTTACTGGGCCGGTAGTATTTATTTATTTACCATTTGCCGTATACTAGCAATTAAGTTATTTCAGCCTACTTTGTAAGCACAGCGTTTTTAATTGATTAGTATTTTGTACAATACCTATATTTCAATTCGGGTGTAGTGTTTGGCATTTGCGAATTTAAAATTATATTGAGTAGGTAAAAAAAAGCTCTTACTCACTATTTTATTCATTACGTATAGGTTTTTTGGGTAGGAACTGTTGACGAAAAAATATTTCAATTATTATTGCATGAAAAAAAAATCATATTAGTTTAAATTATTTCAAAATTTTTAAAAATATTTCATTTTAATATTAGTTTAATATATATTTCATAATAAAAAAAAAACCACAGTGGTGACTTCTATTAAAACCGTTCAGTAATGCTACAATAGTTATATACACATACATAACAATACAATTAGTAGCGGATTCGAGTCATTTTTTCAATGGCTTCATGATGAAAAAAAATATGTTAGGTATACTCGTAGTTTTAAATTCTACTTGATTACTATCAGACGTTAATCGATTCTAAGATTGATTACATTTGAGAAAATTTACCAGGAACTTTTTTTTTTATTCACTGTAATCATTAAGATGATATGCACATAATATTGTATCATGGATGATTAATTGAATATTTTTTTTTTTTTTATATAACTTTAAAACGGCTGTCTTTTATGACTGCCAACTGATAATATTGAAATACACAAATAATCAAAAATAGAATATACGCACACCATATTTTCTTTGTTTGCATGATGTTCATTTTTACCTTGTTGTTAAATAATTGAAGTAGGATCTCCTGTGGTATTAAACCGGTCGTTATAAATACAATTATTATGTATAAAATCGTGATTATTTCGACAGCCCGCAGTCAAAATAAGTATTATTATTCATATTTGAAAAAAAGAACATATTATTTATACAAATTTCTATCAATAACTGGAATAATATGCGTGTAAATTTTATACGACTCCGGTCAGTATATAGTTATTACATAATTTTTAGTCTTTCAATTTTCAATGGCATTTAATTCTATAAAAATACAAGACATCCCTCGGGCATTGTATTCGTACCTACTGCATGCGTGAAGAGTGAGTGCGCAATTTCAACCATACATTAACTAACCGACAAATATACATAATATGTTCGCGGAGTACGATTTCACTACACACACCGACGTAATTATGACTATCGATATAGGCATTCACACTGCAGCGATGTCTGTAGTACGTGCCTCTGTGGTCATTTTTACGAAATTCTGAAGCCAATTCGATACTTATATTATTGGCAATCTGTACGCGTGGAGAAGGCACCCGAAGCACACGATTGAAAAAGATTCCGACATGTTAAAATTATCGATTGAGCATTATATTATAACGGGATATAACCAATCAATGATTGACTTTTGACCAGTAAAACATTCGTGACTTATGGCATTTGTTCAACAAGTACATGTGAGTTGCTGTTTTATTTAAATTATATATTTATAGTATATGCACATTATAGTAGTATACACGTGCAATATTAAAGTAATACATGTTTTTAATAAAAATAACAATGGTATAAAGAATAATAAATACCACATCAAGATAATAAATATTAAGATAATTAAAAATATAAACATTTAATGAAACGTCATTACAAAATACAATCATTTCCGTGTTAAAATAAAAAAGTCACCAATCTAAAAATCTTGTTACTCTCGAATCTTTTACACACTTCTATTATATTATTATTATGATATAGTATTAAGTACAGTATTTAAATATTGATTTTTTTTTTCAATACAAGACATTTCAGTTGTTGAAAAAATATTAACAGAAAAAGATTTTATCTATTCTTAAAAATAATTTACTATTCTAAACTTTCAAATAATTTTATTCTTTAATAAAGACTAAAATGATAATGATTTGAAATGGAAAAAAAATGTTGTTGCATTAAACTATTATAACTAATTTGGTAATATGATTAGATGAAAGTTGACTGATATAATTTTATTTCACAGTTATCCGAATAAAAATAATAATTTTTATGTAATTTAACAGCTAAATAGTTTTGAGTGTGTAACTTTTCATTAATCTTATTTCGACCATTGCGACATATAGATGACTATCATTAGATATACGTTTATTATTTATTACTGCTGTTTGCAGGTCTTAATCACTCTTAAATTTAATAAATATAAAATCAAAAATAAGTTTCATTGTAATATTTTCCTACAAAACCTTTTGTCGAACAGTTAAAAAAATAAATAAGTCCCGTCTCCGGTCCACTACACCAGTACACCAAACAATATTTATCAGATGAATGTTCTATAGAGTTTCCCAGAAAAAATGCCTCTTATTGTTGACCGAACATAGTTTCTTAAAAAGTTTTGCTCATCTCCGGAGGAAATAAAAAAACCAGACAAGAATATAAAATGAAATACGTACAAAACTCTTTCTCCAAAAGAATTCGTTGTATTTCAATCGGCTCAAATAGTAATATTTCATAAAAATCATGTACCAACGCATCTCAAATTTTGAACTAAAAATATTTCAACCGATCCACTACCGTCTATTATAGTGTCTATTTCTTTATTCTTAAATATCTCAAAAGCTAAAGTACCATACATTTCAACGTCCACTTACATTCTCGTTTCAAATCTACACAAATTACCACGAATCTCAAAATACGCTGATTATCGTTCTATATAATAATATACTATCATGCGTTACATTTATGTATACCTATTTATTATTTGTTATTATATATAAATATATTATAGTTGTTGGGCTATTTAGCTTTAATACCGACCTCGGCGAAAGTATGAGCTTATAAAAGAATTTAAACCACTCGTAAAATAATGCAATTTGATGTACATTTTTAAAATAATCTGCGATGTTGATCGTAACGTCAGTAACACTATACTACACGATTAATCTAAACGACATTTTATTTTTTCAAACAATTCGATGTTATCCCTTTCGTCATCTGATCATCACTGATCATCATTATTTCAAAACTCGTATAGGGCGTATAGGCATACAAACGTATGGCTTCAATCATCTTGAGAGGACTAGTCAGGTGATTATTCGATAAAATTTCGTCGAGAACACTACTCAATCTATAGGACACGGAGAATCCGATAGAATCTTCTCTATTTTTGTTTTTATTTCTATTTATTTTTTTTTTTTTTTGTACCTGAGCGGCATGTGTGCTACCCAAATTGAGATCCAATAACGTATGTCATGAAGTTCGGCGATAGGAGTCCAGGGAAGTTCAATCAATCAATCACTTCCATCTCCTCTCTCTCCCAGTGGGTAACCCCTTTTACGAGTAGAATGCTTATATCGAACGTCGTTTTTTTCGGATGTCAGTCTGCTACCGAGATTATCCGGTTGGGATCACAATGGCGCACATCCAAGAAAGCCCCCGCGGTGGCTACAGAATGACTGGACAATCATTAGTCATGATTTTTTTTTCTTTTATCCGTGTATACTAAGTCCATTAGTTCGACGGGAATTCGATTTTAAGCGGATATAACTATATAAGCGCGGCGACTGTATGTATATACTTCGGGGGTGTGTTAAATCCAATACACTATCGGCAGTATTACAGTAAGAGATGTTTCAGCGAAAACTTTGCAGTCGCAAGACTCATCATTGGGTATGAGTGTAAGTGGTTTTTGCCAAAATCATTCTATCGTGTCACGACGATGATATATATATATATATATATATATATAGATTATAGAGTTTTGTGGACACATTACGCGATTTAATTAAATGTTTTATTCCTGGGAAACGTCTGTTGGGCAAAATATTTTGTACGCATAGCAAATTGTTTTTATGTGTAGTGAACACGATATATGAGTATAATGAAAAAGAGTAATCATTATGCTAATCGGATGTGGTGTTGTAAAAGAATAATAAAGCAATGTTTTTGCATTTTCTCCGACCGCGCCTGTGCGAATTCGTATAAATTTTATAATTTTATGTATCCTGTATACGCATATACGGTAATGGGGTACGCTGTAGTGTGTTTAATTTATAGGTACATATCGTCTACAAATCAATAGTTTCTACGACTGCACACCGTGAGAACCATATACACGTGCTTGCTCTATACGTATAGATGTCTGTGTTCGCATTCGGATGGCCGGGGCCTTTTGAAAGTTTGTTACATATAGGTGTATGACGAACCGATATTCTCCTCTCGTTTTACACCTTCGACGTGTCAGTTAACAATAATGTACATGCATGTGTATGTGTGCGTGTGTGTAGGTTTTTTAGGACGAGAATAAAGAAAACACATACATATCCGCGTGCGTTCGGTTGACCTCGGCAATTTACACCTACTATATGTGTATTTATATCGTGCACACGGCGGCACATGTATATAAGTAATATATATATAATAAATATATAATTATATATATATATATATATATATATATTATATTGTGTATGAAACCAGTTGTTCATTCGACCGACCGTACGGTTATTGTGGCGGCGGTCTTCGGTTCTAATATTGGCTGTCAATCTCTTTTTAAGAGGTTATCAACATAATACTTTGGGTGCATGAAAGACAAGCATCGCGGTAACCGGCAGGTATACATAATATATACGTACGATAAGAATTGGTGAACGACGGGGATATTGAAAATTAACGTGGTACATATTATAGGAACGTCCGGTAACTGCAGTATGTATAAAGGTCGTTTGGGTCTAGAGCGTTGATTAGCTGCATTGAGGTGAGACCGCACCCTACTTCGACGTATTTTCCTTCTCATAAATTATCCTGACGTCTTTATAGCGTATAAATGTAATCACCATTTGCAACGAGAACTCAACCATATATATATATATATATATATATATATATATATATATATATAAAGCGACACGTACACGCCGCTACGCTAATATGGTATGACAATATTCTAAAATCCAAAAATAAAACCGATTTAATCTTGCGTTTCCGTTGATAATGTAAATTTTGGCAAAATCCCACGCATCATCTACTCAATTTTTAAAACTGACCAATGGCCTAACGTATGTTAGCTATCAGCGTATAGTACTGATAATAAAATGCGCTACAGCTATCACAGCTCGCACAAGATGACCTCTTGGGTCACACCAAATGAAGATTACTGTTTTACGCATGCTATACCACTCTGATGGTACGCAATAAATTTGCAGCCGCGGCTAACGGCTAACCCTATAATAACAATTCAAAACTCAAAATTATCATTACACCTAAATGCTAGTTATGATGAGGGCTCTCGGGTCGTCGTGAAATTATATGTCACCGTGATAACTTTTGCGATTACCAAAAACACACTACCTGTGGAACTATTTCGGGGAAAAAATTATACTAATGTCGCTTATTATAATATTGGTATTCCGACCGAAACTACGAAACTAATGCTTAAAAAAAACTATTTAAGCATTCCCTAGAATTACTAATTATGTCTTATAGTAACTTCAAACATTCATAATGCCTAAAATAACTAATACAATAAGTGTAATGAATAGGTTAACAGGTACGTTCGAATAGAATTATCAAAAATAGTCATTGTATATTCAGCGAGTCGAAAATAAAACCTAAGTATTTTTGGTTGTTATTTTTCGACAGAGATAGTAAATACTGTTTTGTTTTCGACGGGATCCTTATGTAATTAATCCAATAAAGAAAACGCCGTGTGGTTCGTGGTCACTATACTACTAAAGGACAATCTAGTTTAGTTTTTTATTATTATTCTATGCACTGCTGGATAATTATAATGCATACAACATTTACTGGCCTGCATATTATTATTTCAAATAAGTAATAATTACTCTGTGAACAATAGTGAGAAAAACAGGACAGTGGCTGTAAAAAACGCAATTCGTTATAATGTTATAAACCACTACAACACGACGGGCTTTTTTCTGCTCAGTCATTTTTTGTAATTTTTTATTTTTCATACCTGTAGTCCCACTAGTCGGACAATAAACTTTTCTTTAGACTCTATACTAATTTTAAAATATTATAGTTCGAAAGTACCGACTCTTTTAACATATCAAATCTCCGATTTTACAAATGATATAAATTCCCACAGTAAAACAAACTAGTTCAGTTATAATTAAATATAATAGATATTAAGATATTATAGATAGGTTTTTAGCTGTAAGAAATCTCTCAGACAGTGCTCATTTTTTCTCTGTGTTTATTAATGGCTTATAGAAAAAACATTAAATTTGTTCGAAGAAATATAATGTGCTTATATAGTGAACGTTTATTAATTGATCCGGGCGTAACTACTGGGCAAAATCAAAAACATAACATATTATTTTATTATTTGTATATTACATTCGCGGCGTAGTAATTATTTTATACGCAATCACGGCCTCATCTCACGTCCAGTTTTTTGATTTTTAACTGAACCTATTCCAACAACAGCCAGCAGTAGCTGAAACTTCTTAATCTAACTAATCAATATTAATTAATTATGTGCTATGTATAATAATATATTAATGGTTAATGAGCAACCTACGAGTATTTGCACTTGTGTTCGCCCACAGTTTTTTTTTTTTTTTTTATTGTTTTTTCGTTCCGACGGTAAACTAATAATAATTACGTTACGACTACTATACGTATATTATACGGGGCAGCCAATGCACAGAGATAAATTTATTGTAAACTTTATCTAATTGAATTTCCTGTTAAAACATAGAATTTCGAAGTACAATATAACCGTTACGAAAACGTGCAGTAGAAACTTTTAACGTCCGGGTGTGTTTATGTATATCACGTGCGAATACAAAAACGATTATGTATTCAGCGTATGGAAATTAATCGTAATATTTTAATGATATTCATCTTGACTCGCGCATTATTCCGAGTGCTCTGTACACATCCGCATACATGACTGTAAGTTACAGTATTTTCGGTGCGGACGATAATCAATAATATTCTCCTTATACGGTGTACGTTTAGGTATAATGTATATATACAAGCGTGCAGCAACACGAGAACGTTTTGTAATACGCGCGCGGGTGGTGAGTATATAATATATATGCATGTGTGTGTGTGTGTGTGTGTGTGTGTGTGTGTGTGTACTGCGAAGTTGGAATATACGCGTCACTAGTGTCTGCTGTTGCAAGTCGAACGAATAATAATAGTATGACGTCATCATGGCATATTATAATAATTCGTCAGACATATCGGAAATCCATTTGGTCCATTACAGTCACATAATAGTCTCATTAACATTCTTCTCCGGTGTTAGTAGTTATTACTACTAATATTATTATTATTATTATTATTATTATTATTATCATTTTACAGCGACAGATTTTCGTGAGTTATTGCTGGACGTGTCGCGGGCAACTTCATCGGTACCGTACGAATAAATATATATATATATATATAATATTATAAATATGTAAGCACGCGCATGTATAATTTATTTATAATAACAGCAATAATAATAATAATAATAATATAATTGGTACCTCGAAGTGAAAACTCACACGGTCGCCGTCCGGGACTCGTCCGAAACACCCTGTGCACACCATGTATGTCCGTCGTCGATCGGCAGCTTGCGATATACGCGATCTCACGTGCACGTATATATCATAATATATTGTATACGTAGCAATTGAAATGTCAAATTAATACGCACCGGGCGAGTTTGTACGTTACATATTATACATGTGTGATATTATTTTACGCAGCCATACAGGTATATATTATATATTATGCGGTGCGGTCCACGTCGCGCGACCTCCTCTTCCGACTTCTTCTGATCTGCTCTGCAACGGCTTATAACAATAATAATAATATATTATATTATAATAAAATATCTCGTGTATACACCGCGCGCGCGGTATACATCTCGCGTGTCCGTGAGTGATTTATACCGTGGTACCGGCCCTTTGGCGTATATAGTATACTGTATATACATATAATATACACGCGCCCCGTATATACAATGGACAATTAGCATAAATAATTATAGTGAGCGCCGTATATCTATATACACGTATAATATAGACTCGTGGCGGCCACTTTTTATCCGGTTTTACTTCTCCGACTCCTTCCCCTATACCCGCCCCTCGCGTCTACCGGCAGACGCGTCGCGAACCTCTCGCGCCCCCCGTCCTTCGAGCCGGTCCGCTATATATAATTTGTAGCGCCCGGTCGCCTCCGCAGGACCATATAAACGTTATCCTCGTGACTATTCACGAATATATATATATATATATATATATAAAACACCAAATATAATAATAATAATAATAATAATAATATGTAGTGTAGGTACGTGTGTATCCCGTTCAGCAACGTTCACCTAGATCGTAACATCGAGAAAAAATAATTCGCCTTCCTGCGTATGTTTTACATGGAACCAAACCGATGTAACGCTTATATATACATTAAAAACGACTGTAGGTCTTAAGATGTATATCGTATAACTGCGCGGTGCCTACGCGCGTTTCGTAAAATATTCGATTTTAATCACTACAACAATATTATGTATAATAGGTACGCGTGTGTCTCCGAAACTGCAGTCCGAAAACGCCACTGCGTGTACATAATGTTGTTCTGTTTCCGCTCTGTTTGGGAAAACATGAGTAATTTGTTCTGTATGTTTTTTAAAAATTATTTACAAGATATTATTCAATCACATATTTTATATTTAGAATACTTTTATTCTCTCTGAACCTTATATAAAAACAAATCTTTTAACAAACTGATTTTCACTAGGTATTTTAGTTATTTAAGATTTTGACGATAGGAATTGAAAAGGGCATTCAATTGTTATAAAAATTGATGAATATTAAAATAAAGTCCGATTCACAAAAAAATAAAGAAGTAAAAAAAAATTATTTCAACAGTGTAAACTCTTTTTAAATCATGTAAATACCTGCTTCTGTTGATGTTTTTCGGCATGTTGTATTGCATCGTCTTCTAGAATATAGAAGGGGTTTTCTATGTCATTAATTATGCATAATAATATTCAACGCAAGCGTTTTGCTACTAATTATAATAACATTATCAAGTGTGGTCCTTCGGGTTTTGTGAACGATTAATGTTTTTAATACCACTACAGAAAACAAAACCTGAATGTGTAAGGTCAGTGTAAACATATTCCATTGAATTATACACAAAATATCTTATACCAATGATAAAACTCATATTATGGACCAATGTCTAATATAGCGCAACGTGAAATATTTTATCGGAACCTCCAATAATTACTTTCTTAAACACGTTTTATGGCTTACGATGTTTTATAAACAGTTTCTGGAAAATGTTCTCTCCCTCTTTCTCTCTTTTTCTCTCTCACTCTTTCCCTCTCAATCGTAATTCTTTTTGCCAATTAAATATTTTGTAAATTATATTTATACCAAAACAAGTTTTCTCTGCACGCTACGCTGTTGTATAATTTTATTTCACCGTATGTATATATATATATATGCAGTAAAATCTTTATTTATGAACACGCTTTTGTAATGGACAGTTTTAAACTCCTATATAATATGCTGTATATAGTAGGTTTTTATTATTATAAACTTATCGATACCATAAACACGATATTTTTATCACTAAAAACTACGGTAAATTATGGAATTAAAAACCGGCGTGCGCGTAGTGAAATTATTTACTATGTGATGTTATAACTATAGGTAGTGTACGGGATCGAATTTGATCGCTTATGTCGCACGATATGATTTAAGAGAAAATATGTTATCGTAAAAACATGTGACGACGTTTCTTTGCTATAGGTATGCCTGTAGAAATAAACCCTTTAATACGATTTTTTTTTTATACATATACTTACTCAAAAACATCGATACGCCATAGCGTACAGATAATTTGCCGCTGTAGATATAATATGACGTGTATACACTATACGTGTACCTATATATATATATATATATTATACTTGCATAGCCATGCTACAAATAATAATAATAATAATAATAATATGTGAAAGCTTTTATAATAAATTCCGAGCATATACAACTATGTTTACCTACATAATAATAAGTATACGCCATGTGGTTATAATATTACATTGCGCTTATACCAACCTACCTACCTCCCAACCTATACCTACCTACCAAGCGACCTACCTCTTTGCGCGCCAACTAATACATTTTAAAAAACCTTTTTGAGTACCTGCTCTAATTTAACATCAAAAATACACGTCGTCGCCGTCATCGTCTTTTACATATATATTATGTATGATGTATGCATTGCGGGCGTATAATATATTATAACGCTCAATAAATATTACTGCCCCACAAGTCCCTGGAGCAAATATTAATATATAATATCAAAACGCGAAATCAAATATTGTCGGGCAACGGCGGTGATTCCGCGAAATATTTCGTATTCCGGTTGGTCGTCTGCGGAACTATATTCATGGACTTATGGACCGACGATATTCGTATATATATATATATATATATATATATATGTATAATATACGCACCTCAAATGGAAGACGACGATAAATTATTATAATATACAGAGAATGTAATATTAATATAATGCAGTACGTAACGTAATACTAAATCCACAAACAGTGTCGCCAACCTGACGCTGGCTTGTAACGTGCTTCACGCAGATTTATAAGTTACCAAAGCGCCAAAAAAATGTACTGCAGTTAAAATATTACAGTGCAGTTGTCTTACATAAACTCTTGACCTCACTTCAGACCATTTGACTGCGATTAATTTCAATAGAGTGAGTGTCTGGATGGGCTATTCTGTTGCCGCTAGTCGAAAATAACTTCAGTGTCACGGAAATATTTCGTTTATATTTTTAAACCGGAGATGCCTGCCGAGAATATATTATTCTTAGTAATTTCAAAATATATTCAGTGTTAAATTGTTAATATAATATAATGTACTGCAGTATAAATATGTGAAGCACAAACCGAAACACGTCTCGAATCTAGCCGCGATATACAAGTCCGATGTGTTGGAAAACACTTTTAAAAATATAATAATCCCCGCTCGTTGTATTTATTTGTTAATGTGAATGCATTGTTAGCGAGCCGATCTAAACATAATTTATTACTTGTATTTGGTAGCACGTGATTTTATTTAAAAAATCTCATCGGACCTGAATACCGAATCGAAAAAAGATTTGTCTGCATTCATTGACTGCATCCCTGTTCGGTACCAAATACAGTGACGTAACTACTGTAAGTAGCGAGGGATAGCGATTACAAAAATAGATCTTCTTGAAAATGTTAGGTTTACATATTAAACGGTTCGCTACCCCAAACATTTACTACCTACTACTTACGCCACTGACCGAATATGTTATATTATTTTTTTTACTATTTATGTACCTATTGTTATTTTTTACTTATTATAATAATGTGAATTTTAACGTTTGTTTTCAGACAAGTGTGCCGGAACTGCAACTGTCCACGAGACAATCACAACAACAACAACAACAACAACAACGACAACAACAGCGGCGGCGGGAGCAGCAGCAACAGCAGTAGCGAACACAGGCAAATCGCCGACACATCACGCGGCATCAGTAGCGCGGCCGTAATGTCATCGGCGGGGCCCGACGTTAAGCGGGACACGCCGCCTCCCCCGCTGCCGCCGTTGCCCACGGGACCGCCAGGTTACGACCAAGCGCTTGGCGGTTACGAGAAGTTGTTGGCGGCGACCACGGCCGTGCAGGGTACGGTCACGTCCACCGCCGCTGTGGCCACGGCTGCCGGTCGCAAAGACCTGTCGTCGGGTGCGGGCCACCTGCCGCAGTACGGCGGCCACCTGCACGGACATCACGGCCACCACCATGGTCACCACCACCATCACGCGATGGTGACGGCCACGGTGGGCGGAGGCGACGCGCAGCAGCGGCACTCGCACTCCGACGACGACTCCGGATGCGCGCTGGAGGAATACACGTGGGTGCCCGCCGGACTCAGACCCGATCAGGTCGGTTAATAATATAATAAATCGAATTTATATTTATCTATACACAGACGCTCGTGATTCCGATTCGAGGCGAAAACCAGTTTTTTATTTTGTTCTTGGTATAAACATTATAACGCATACAAGCAGTCAAATCAGTTTAAATTCCTCGTGGGTAAGCGCTGCAGCGGGAATTTAACAATACATATATATATATATATATATATATATATATATGTAGGTACAGGACATGTGAGCGTAGGTATACCAACTATATGGGTTTTTGTTGCATGTGGTTATAACCTTTACCGACACCGACTTTAACTTTAACCGGTACCGCTGCAGTTCGATTGCAGTGGCTTAAAGTCGAAAAATGTCGTATGGAAAATAAATGTAACATATAGGTACATAGAACATACTTAAAACCCGTCGTACACGTAATATAAACAATAACATAATAATAATATAATAGTACGGCACTCCAATATGTTTTGTAGGTGTTTATACGTTTAAGGAAAATAAAAGAAAAATATGTAAATACGTTTTAGCTTATATAGAGGAATAAATAATAATATTTCACATATTATACAACATGCGTATTATACTATTATAATGTAGTACCGCAGAGCCTCCATGATAATATATAGTGTATAGTTATTATAAACCGACACACGTTTTATAATAACAACAGCAGTATTCACCGCAGCAGACGCGACGGTTTCTTTTCATCTGAAGTAGTACTCGCAGTTCCAACCGGTATATAAATATATTTATATAGTACGGGATAAGGGACTCAATGGTTTCGCAGCAAGGAATTACAATAATAATAATGAACGTGTGCCACCGAGTTAGTGTATATATGGTAATATCGTGTATTCGTAAAGCTCGTATGCTACAGAGACATGGAATGCTGTAGGTATACGATATAGATAACGATATATTTTTAAACGACGAACGGCATAAACCAATGGCATAAAAAAATTTCAATTTTGAGGGGTGGGCGGGTCGAGAGTAACGTCACCCCAGCCCGCCCCTTATTTTTTTGTTATAACTCAATTCCGGATTCCATACAAATGTTGGAGTTGATCATACAAATGCATACAAATGACATACTAAAGGATGCATACAAGAAACTACCAAATTTCGAGGTGAGGTGGGCTGGTGTGACGTACGTTGAAAAATCGGGGTCGAATTGATCAGTGTGAAACTTCAAAACGCGCCGAATTAACTATGAACATTTTTATCGTGTGTCTGAGAATAGAGATTCGATCCTGGTGATTAATGTAACATATAGAGGGGTATATTATTATGAAATAGTGTAATAATTATTATAATAGTATTTATTTCAAAAGACTATTTTATGCATATAGTTATAAATATTACTATTTACCAATAATTTGGTTTTTATCATATTTTATCATGTTCTTCACTAATGAACCTAAAATAGTAAAACAATAGGTTGTATGGAAATAAATAATATATTAAATATATCGGTTGTAGTGATATTTAACACCGATTTAAAATATGTTTCACTGTCCTGGATTTCGACCAACCGCGTCGTAATTCGGCCACGCGTACATAGGCATGGATTCACTCGTATAGTCGTATCATATATTTTTTAGCGTATATGTGTAGTGAATACATGCGATTAATGGCACCAAAGTCCATACTGATATCAGGTCTTGGCCCGTCCACTTTTCTCAAAATTTTCCAAGGAGACCCTTCATGGATGAACGCAGTATAACCCATAAAATAGTTTTTATAGTTAATTCCTCGTGATCTATATCGGATTTTCTGATTCTTTATGATTTTCATCATTGTCATTCTTTTCATAGTTTTCATCTCGGTCCCGAAACATGGGCATTGCTGAATTATGGATTTGCTGTGTTTTAATAGCTGGTAATCAAAGCGAAGAAAGTCTTCGGCGTCAACATCAGAGTATGACAGTAAATAGTGACAAAGAAATTTCATTGCATCTCATCAGTCAGAGATTTTACTTTATATAAAATATAAATTACATCTCCGGTAGATACGCGTAACTCGCTGTTGTAAGGCTGCAACAAGAGGGTAGCTGGTTAGCAACGCGGCCGTTCTTTGGTCTATAAACAGAACGCGCTATAGCAGGTACACCGCCACAGCCGGTCACATCGATGAGTTACGTGTTCGCTAAAATATAACCGATAGTGCACCGTGCAACGTTTTTGCCTTATGCACCCCGGTGCACGGTGGTTGTTAATTATGCATTTTTGTACGTAATCGTGTGCGAATAAACGACCGTGTAGATACGGAACGGATGCAGCGACCGCTGCACTGTATATAATATATGTGTGTGTTTATACGTATATACGTATACGCACGCAACAACGTGTACCCGAATAAATATTGCGAGGTTGAGCATTTATAATATTATTTTCTCTGAATGCAAAACTTATATACATAATAAAACGATTTCGTATACCGAGAGCGCGCGTTTCAAACGGAATAATAATTGAGACGTAACGTTTTGACGACTTAATAAACAATAACCGTTTTAATTTAATTAAAGACCATCCCTCCCCTCGACCTCTCATCCGCCATCCCCCGCTGGTCCACCTAACGTTGTTTTACACGTTTCCCGTTAATCTTAATTACGTTAAACGCCGGAGCAAAGCAACATCGTCGGTTGGCATTTAACTCATGAGCGTATATATATATATATATAAGTGCATATACTCAAATCCGCCCCACGCTATCTTCTCGCGCAAAGGCGCTGCGCACTTGCACGTTATATATAATAATAATATTACGATTAGGTCTCTGTAATAATAATAATAATCATAGTAATAATGAAGCGTTCGAGTTCTAATGCTAAAAATAATAAAGATTAATAAATTAATTGCGATACATATAGGACCTCCGTTCTGCTAAAATATAATGAATCATTTTCAACTACAGTAATTGTTTTCGTGCGATTTTTCTTATACAGTAGGTACTTACCTGTATGTTATACCTATAAAGAATGCATTCCATTGCGAAATGGAATACGAGCAAAACCTTTTTAATGAACCATGATCATTATTGTAAAATTGAAATGACAGAATCTATTTTTCAATAACGAAACGTTTTTATTTAAGTTGCCGCACACACATACACATAAACATGTACGTACATAAAGTTATGTAATAGAATTTTTTCCGTTCAAAGTTCTGTAAATTGGTTGATTGAGATAAATGGTTAGAAATTATTTCGCCGAGTATCGTGCATAATGTATATTGTATTAAGTAGTATAAATACATAGGTATATTTAAGATATCAACTCACACTATATATCTTTTTTCGTAAATCGGTTTTCGGGCCGCATTACTAATGATGAATTGTCTGCGATTAAAATGGCACCGGCTGCGTGATTATAATATATATGACTACCTATACATATAGTAAAATGACATTTTCCCTTTCCGCAGGATTCGTTGTCAGATTAAAATACGGTAAAATACGAGACATGAAACAATATATTAATAAAATCTCGAGTCCTCGTCGAAATGTAAAAAAAAAAAACAGCAACAACAACAATCGTAGTCATTGTTATGTTTACCCTCTTAAAGGAATTAGAATGAGACCAATTTACTTTTCTGCAGATAGAATCTCCGCGGGGCGTTTCGTACCCACGCCGCAACCGACCCCCGCACCCTAGCCACGTAATACAAACGACTACGACGGTGGCGCGGAGGCGTAGATGTCTGTGCGCGCGATGCATTACGCGATACGTCATTAGGCACGACAAATAACGGTTGAGGTTTGTTGTGTTTCCTCCATCAACCGTTCGCCGACACCGCCGCCGTCGTTATGTCGGACGAACGTCGTCTCCTCGCCATATTATTATTATTATTATTATTTTTATTATGATCATCGTACTCCCAGCGGTGTTGGGCTGACTGAGCTCCGCTCGTTTCTCGGATCTACCGACCGAGAAAATTCATCTCTTGACGACGACGACGCGAATGCGTGTTTTTATTCCGTCTCTCTCACACACACTCTCTCTCTCGCATATCCCGTCCGTTTCTCTTCGCCATCATCTCTTCGTGTCTTTATCTCTCTTCTCCGTCTTCCGTTTTTATCTCCGTCCGTTTGTCATATACACGAGATGATGATGCGAGACGTCTCTCCAGGGATGCCTTCACCACTACCGGGCTACCGGGCGTCTTCGTGCACGCGACAATTTAACGGACCACGCGTGTACGAGCGCCATATATCTGACACCGAGTTCATCATTTGTTGGAGAACCACAAACTCGACCGGGGGGGGGGGGGTAAGGCGAAGAGGGAGGATGGTAATCACGGCATTACATGAAGGACATAAGGAAAACAAATGAACAACTCGACGAGGAAAAAAAAAAACGCGCACTCGTTTCCCGCAGCTTTCCGAAAACGTACATATAATACGGTGAAAATACGCTTATATAAAAATATAGAGTGTATACGATTTATATTTGCGCGAAACCTGCTGCACTATACGTCTTTTGCAATGCTATATTATGTCGTTGTACAAGTTACCGCGCGTTATCAATCAATAATGACGTATAATAACAACTGTATATACGTTGAACTCGATATTCAGGAAAAGTTTTACGGAAACACTCGGAAGAACTCGGATTCGCGCACCATCTATATAATATTATCGTTCACACGCAGCGTATTTAATCAGATATCTTCATGTACATGCAGCAAATCGTTTAGTGTATTATATCCTAACCGACACAAGTATCCGCCGCCGCATCACCAGTCGATTCGCACATCATTCATCCCCACGCAGTAACGTTTTACTTTTATTGGATGTTTCCCGTGTCCGCGTGTTGAAACGAAACGTCTATTAGTTCGAATCGAAATGTTAGCTTTGAGGCATTATATATACTGTATAATATATATACATATACATATAGTTATAAACTATCGTAAGACCAACTGCGTTCAGAGTTTGGTAGAATTTAATTAAAAATGTTATATCGAAACCTCAAGCGTAAACAACAAAATAAATACCACGGTTTTCCTCGCGTATGTAGGTGTTTATACTGTTTATAGTTTCCGTTTTGCAACGCGAATAACCTATTTACGGAACGATGATGAGTCGTACATATTAATACACTATATATTATGTTATGTGTGTTTTCGTTTCATATCCTTGGGGTTAGCGAAAAGTTTACGATTTGTTAGTGTTTAAGCCGCGTATACATGAGAGAGCCGAACTGCTCGTGAAGGGGTCGTGTCATCTTCGTTAATACGCACTTGAAATCCGCTCGCGAACCAAGAACGAACACATATTCCGCGAATAGTCGAAAACTGACAAACCTGTCAACGTTCCGTCTAAACTTATACAAGGTTCACGTTGTATTAGTCAAAAAATCCTACTCTCGATGGATCTTATCTAACAATATATATATATATCCAATACGTAGATGTTACAGTTTCTAATTTCATCGACCTTTCGTGATCCAAACATAATGTAACAATATTATATTTATATTTGTGTACTATATTATCATCAGTCGCCAGTCATCACTCATCACCATTCGCCACGTACGACTGAGCGAGTAGCGCCAACGAAAAGGATTTCCAAAGCCCGGAACCGTCGTCCGTCCGTTTGTGTATAGGTACACATTACAGAATACTAAAATACGACGTATAAATACAAAATATATTGTCTACTTGATTTAGATACTATACACTTCCCACGTAACCCATGATCGGTGGATCAATATGGAACACATTATTGTAATGCCCTTCGATCTTGTTTCAGCCCGCGGACATACGCGTATATACAAAGTGTACCCGATATTTGGTGCCAGATTTAATGATACGACAAAGGGTACATCGCTGCATTGGTGCTTCAAATGCAGGTCCTAGATTATCTTAGCGACATAAAATAATATATCATGAATATATAAACACAATGTACATCAAAAACATTTTACTATCAAATATTGAATTATGATTCAAAGAAATTATTTAAATGTTAAACAAAATATAACATTTTTCATTTGTCATTGATTTATTGTTCACTGATCCGAATATTTATCGATTTATATCCATAATTTTTTTTTCTTTAGTGGATCTCCAAAAACTTTAATCCGACACTAACTGTACTTCGAAGAAGTATTTTGAAGTACAATTCCGTGTAAAACGAACAATAATTACGCTATCGATTCTTGGCGATTTAATTTTTGTGCACATTTCATTGCGTGGACATATTTCTGTCATATCAATACACATATATGTAATAGTATTACGTTTTCATACAACTTCGCGCAAAAAGATGCATAACATTTGTTTGATATTCGCGACCACCCGGTGTAATCTACTACAGTATAATAATAATATGCACTGCAGTCCGGGTATGCTATAATGATATAATAGCCGCGGGGGGAAACGCATATCGTTAAGACCGACCAATTAGTGGTTGGCCCCGACCGACGGCGGCAAATATCAACTGCAACACATTCCGTCGGATTGACTGGAACACACAGTTCTATTGAATCCTCGTTCTATAACTAACTGACCGTCAGTATAATCGATGTGAGAAAGAAAAAAAAAACAAAAAAAAAAAACATAAACGTAACCGTAACCGTACCTACAATAACATTAATCGTGCCCGGAGACGTCATATATTATATTTTTCGTTTTCGAAATAACATTCGTAGGCATATTTATAGTGTAGGGCATTTATACAAATAAATCAAACTCAAATTTATTAATTGTTTAGTGATTTAATTTGATTTATTTTCATTTCGAAATTTGTGTAGCTTTTTTTCTGACCGCTCAACCTATAAATATATACAATGCAATATCCGCAATGCAAAACGGTACGCCGTACGAGCGTATAGTAATATTTTTTAGGTTTGATGTGCATGTAATGTAATGTATATACTTTATCATATTGTAGTAATTTCTTTTGAATCCCGAGATTGTGTATATATTATAATGAAACATATTATTATTATTATTATTTATCTTTATATTATAGTAATAACAATAGTATCTCTAAACATTATGGAAAACTTATAAAACAATGAAACGCTTACATTTAAAAGATTGTTGAACGACTACAGCTATGCAAATTTTGAAAACGTTTGAGAGATATATTGAAAAGTTTTGTTTTAAAATGTAAATAGTTTTGAATACTTGAGATAAACATTTTCGTAGTATAGGAGGTTATTCGCTTTATGACTGCATTGTAAAAAGACGTGGTATGCTAATGAGTTTTGTCGAAAGACACCTATTTATAAGAATAGTTCTTATGGCATAGTCGGCGAAAGTATTCGCGGCGCATTGTTACAGCCTATAAGCCAATGATCAAACGACTGATTTTACCGTCTTCGTCGAAATAATAAAAAAAAAAAAAATCTTGAGTTTCTAAGTGTATACCGTCGCGTTGTATCGAGGAATCAAAACAAAACTATTTATATTCAATTTAACACTCTATATACCTACAGTCATTATTGTTAATTTGAATGTAAAATGTACTTTGTAGCTGTCTAATTGTACAGACGACGACAAATTGATGTACCTACATTTGACAAAAGAGTTTTCTCATCTAATTTTAAATAAATATATTTATATATGTAAACCTACGTTTAAAAATGTATATTTTATAATATATTTGGTATATATAAAAACGGTAATGTTAATTCTCATTATAAACGACAAACGGAAAGAATCATTATTATTGCCTTTTGAATGTGTACCTAAATACGTATAATATCTTCATTTTTGAATTTTGTATTTATGACGGGAAACGTTCACGGTCAAAACCATGACGATGACATCCAGCAACAACTCCATAAAATTATTCTCTCTTTCTCTCGTTTTCCTTTTGTAAATGCTCACTGTCATATATGTAAATGTTTTTGTTTGTTCTTCATACGGGTTTTTTTTCGTATCTTTGTAACTTTGATAACAAATGGAAAGAAAAAACATTATATATATTTTTTTCACTGTAGTGGTTTTTTTTTTTGTCATTTGTGTGTGAGTATATGTATACTCGTATAGTGAAGGCACCCAGCTGTATTTGTTCGTATATATATGATGTATTATTACGCTGCTGCAGGAGTCTTGTGGTGGAGCCGGTTCTTGTCTGCGGTTTTTCTTAAGCCTTTGCCCTTGCCGCTAGTCTTCTTTTGACTGCGTTCATAATGAAAAAAAATAAATAAATAAATAAATAAAAAACTTAAAAATAAAAAATAAAATACACTGCCTGCAACTCCAGAGAAATGTCCTTTACAATTCGCGGTTTCACATCCCTCTACTAGGATATTTTTTTTCTTTATTCCCTCCCCTTACCCCCAGAAAATATAATATCTATGTCTCACGTACGCCGTATGGAAATAGAAAAGAAGAGATAAAAAAAATGTAAAAAACTATCTTTGTTGGCATTGGGATGGCGACGACAACGACGTGCGACGACACCGACGCCGCATGCGGGTGATGAATGTAAATTAGAGCCGGTTACCGCGGTGCGCGGCGTGCGCAACGGCGGTAGTCGCGCGTCGGTAATGAGATCTAATGGTATATTGTGTTGTTGAAAGAGCAAAAGGAACGAAAAAAAAATAAAAAACAATAATAATAAAGAGAACGCACGGTTATATTGCGCCGCAAAAAAGTCTTAATGAAGTTTACCGCACAACCTTGTTTGTCGTAACTATACACGACAAAGTATATATATATATATATATATATATATATATTATAATGTTTATAAGTATATATACATTTACACGATAACAGCGGCACAATGGAAACAAGCGTATTATATGGTAGTTCTGCTATCGCTTTATTGTGAAAGCATTATTATTCGGTCAAGTATTGTACACGTCATGTGTGCGTAGTGTGTCGCATATACTCACGTGTTTGCCGTTAAGTTATAGAAGTGCCGCAGCGTGCCGTCGCGCGTCGTGGTCGTTCTCGCGTGAATATCGTTAATTTTCCTATACCAAGATGGTTCGATGTAAAAATATTGCCATGTTGATTAATTACATATACGTATATACACGGGTGGTTATCATCTACATAACGCGTCCACACGCGTCTGCACAAAATGTCAATATAAACTTTTTGACAGGTCGCCGTGTAAACGACGCACGTTAATGATATAAGCGTATTAGGTATGTATATAATAGTCTCGAAACAACGATTTCGATTGAAAATATTTTACTGCGATTAAAGCACTTTTGACGCGCTATTTTATTTTATTTTTTCGATTGGAAACCGCGCGTTAGAACCGTGTATTCAACGTTCGATTTACAATCACTCTCAAACCGAATCCTACACACTGCACAACATATTCGCTATATAGATATGAATCGCGCAGCGAACGAATATATTATGTATACTTATACGCACACATAAAATACACACACACACCACACACACACACACACACACACACACACACACACACATCCATAGTATATATGCGTGTATTAAAAAGAGACGAGGTAATCTCGCTGACATTAGTTTTACCCGAACGATATTGCAGTCAGTGGTGCAGCAAAATAATAAACTCTCTTGGATCGAACCGAAGACGATGACGAACACGTGTGTAAATATAATGTCTACGTATTATATGATATTATGATATATAGTACAAAAAATATACACAAGAAACGCGTTTACATCGGTCGGTACCGCGTGATTTGTCGTCCGTATACATATACGTTATTATCATATTGTTCATAATAATATATATAGGTACTTATACCGCTCTCGTCGACTCGTGTTCCGGTTGTGGCCACACGAGGATATTATTACGACGACAGCGGCATATTCTTCTTTTCGTTTATACGATTTTTTTTATTTTTTATTTTATTTTTTGTCTTTTTTCTCCTCGGGAAAATTACCGTTGACCGACGCGGACTCCTCCGACTTGATGTCTCCTTCGGTTGCAGCAACAGCAGCATGCAGGACCGCAGCACGCTATACCCAGCGGGCGAATCCCCCCGACTGCTCTATTAACATTAATCATGCGCTGTAATTACTCAGAAAAAATACATATTTATATGCTCGTATATATGTATACATATACATAAATCTGTACGATATACGTTTATATAAGGAAAACGCACGTACACCATATTATGCACAAGTCCTAACGGTGTGTGCGTGTGCGTATGTGTATTATATTTATAGTCGTGTATATAGTGCGTGCGCGCATATCGTTTCCCCTCGAGGCCGTTTGATATATTTTTTTTTTTTTTTTACATTATCCCTCCGTGCAGCGATTGATTCAATCCTACGACGGGCCCATGAGATTCAGTATTATATTTATTATACCTACACATAATATGTAGGCTTCTAAAAATTGTGTAATATATTTATTATATATTACATTATTATGTTTATGTATACTTATACGACATATTGCTGTCTGTGCTCGATGTTACCGCTTTATTATGTTCCGACTGATTTCGTTTTTGGTTGGCTACGCGATGTTCTTTTATGAGCGGAACAACGCGGGGTGTGTTGGGTGTGTTGTAGTCGTCCGGGACACGCACTCTAATAATATGTTCCAGAAACGAAAAGAATATCTATTCGGAAATTAGTCGAATCGTTATTGTTATATAAATAATGAGATAGAGTTACCCGAAGTCTGTGCGTTCCGGTTTTTACAATAATGCACTATTACGCGCCGCCAGAGAACGGATTGTTTTCTGTTTGTCTATACTAAAATTACATACGTAGAATAAAACATAGAACATTTTATTTTGCTTTTCTCACTTTTTTTGGTACATTTTTCTCGTACTTTGTATTTGGTAAACTGCAGTTTTTAGATTCTTTTATTTTGTTTTTAATCATTTCTGATGTTTGAAAAATTAATAATGTTTTATTATTTTTATTATTCAATGATTAATCTTATATGGATATGATTCGGTGACTACGAATTACAAAGCAAAGATAAAAGCTCGAATAAACATACATATATGTATTTAAATATTTCTGCACAATGTGCATACTTTGCCAAAAATCCTGACTACTCATAAATTGCAGTTCACAACGTATTTGAAAATAATGTTATATAATAAATGTAACATAAAGTATAAAAACTCTGTTCATGTACTCCTTTTAAACATCAAAATTCTTAAGTCCACATGATTAAAATTTATATCTATTAAATTTACATTATTCCTAAGGAAGCCTTTTCGTCACTCCTATGTTGATGTGTGCTGTATATAATATAATATACGTATTGCATGCACGGTTGGTTATAAGGGAGAGCGGGCGATAAGATTTATTAATTCGAAACATTGGGGAATGGTTAAGGGCTCTCCTACTCAATCGTCCTAGAAGTTTTTTTATATTTTATATCGATTTCGCCCCCCCCCCTCTTATTCTTCAGTTATAACCGCCACTGATTACATGCAATATTATGTATATAACTCGTACAATATTGAATATAGTCAATAGAGTTAATAATAATATACATAGGTATCTGACGTTCAATACGTACGAACCGTCATTATTCCCTGGCACAGTCTTCTGCACAATATACTCCGATAGTGACATGTACCGCATATTATGTATTGTGATCCGCATATTTAATTATATAATATTTACCGAATAGCACCATGTCGCAGTATAATTAATTTCTCAAATCGGTGGTATTGCTGATGGCTGTGGATCTGTTGATTTACGTTTACATCGACATTTAAGCACACCGCTGTCTACTATGTAATAAAATTATATGCGAAACCCTGATTTTGCAGCTCGTTCACATAATAGGTAGTGTAATATATTATACAAGTACGTGTACCCCTATGTGTAATACACGCGTGTTGTGTTCATTACGTACGTGGTATATATAATGAGTAACAGCGGTGAAGTTAGGGTTCTGGATTTGGGACCCGGGTAGACAGATTTAAAATCATTCTATTCAAGTAATTTAATAAACAAAAGATTGAATAAATAACGTCTATTATGTAAAACAAGCCTTTTTTCTTATTTATTCTTTATACAGTATAATTACTATTTAATTACATACCTTTTTACCGTAGTTGCCAAACTTAAACGTGGAGGGTTTTATTTAATTATAATTTTTCGAAGCATTGTTCACGGTCATTTTTATCTTTTAAAATGTATCAACGTTCTTTTTGATTATGCATGTATCGATCGCTGTCTTATCGGCAGCTGTAACTTTTTCGCCGGCCTCGTGGCTTAGAACAAACCAAGACCATTATACAAGCCCTAATTACCGAAGATAAATACTTAGAGTATATAGTCTTGCTAATCTGACACTTGATGGGGTTATCAAAAATACTGGATCATCAATATAGAGTCTGTATTATAGACTATATAATTAGGTTATCATTTTCTGATCTACTTACTTTCGGTAAGTACTTATCCTAAAAGTATAGTTGTAATTTTATAAGTTATACCATTATTAAATAATCAAAATATTCTAAATACAACGTGTCATGGGATGGTTACTTCTTGCCGACTTATAAACCTCTTACAATCGTCCATATTATATACTTCATATCAGTATATACAGAACAGGGGCGCTGAGAGAAAAATATTTGAAAGCGGGAGGGTTAATTAAATTTTCAATTCTCTCTTACATAAGTACACCAACTTTTTAATTCTAATAAATCGACTAAACATAAGTGAAAACACTAAAATGTCGCGGACGGAAGGGGCAATATATCCGTTAACGCCACTGCCTGCAGGCCACGCCACTGGTATAAAGAATGATCATGTCCGGGGCGAGCATTTTTTACAAGATATTAATTGTTGGAAAAAAGAATAATTATTGTACACGGCATTTTTTAGACAACATTTCTCCCCCTCCCTCAACGATAATCATCTCTGGGACGGCCCTGCGACGTGTGCGCGCGCACGTAGACGTATAATATGTCTACGTATTAATGGCAAACATAATTTGTCGCGCGCGGACGGCACGGCATTGATATATTATTACACGTACGCAACACGCGCGAGCGTTCCCGCGGTATGCACGCCCGACACCCGCCGACAACTGTCCATAAATAACGCGCGCCGAGTAATTACAACGTCCCATTGTTATTGACAATCGTTCCGCAACCGCCACGGTCGTCCGTATAGCGCGCCGGTGACGACTGCGTACATATTGTTGCGTGCAAACGCGCGCCGACCGCGAAAGCCTATACTGTTTTCCAATATTATGAATTTAGGGCTCGGATTTAAATGCCCTTTCAAAAATATACATTTATGACATCTAAAAACTCTAAAAAATGCCCTAAAAATTCACCTTTCAATAGCGTCCGACAATCGGCCACGCGCACCACCGATATAATATTATCGCTCGATGTAAGAAAATACTCCGATAAAAGTTTAGTTGTGTGCAATAAAATCGGCTAATTGGATGGTGTGACATAAAGATTGTAAAAACCGGATAATCTGATGTTAAATTAGTTAAAAAAGTTCAAAATGAAAATAATTTATATTACGTAGTACTATACTACTATATTTAGTATACTTATATTTCAATGAGGTCAATTTTTTTAGTCATAATATGACTAAAAGGTCAAAAATGTCCTGAAAAAATTAAAAGATGCATTAAAACCGTCAAAAGATGCCCCAAAAATGATAAAATCCGCTAAAAATGCAAAAGAAGCAAACAAATGGCCCAAAAAATTATTGTGGTTAGATCGCGAAGTACTTGAAACATATTTGTAGCTTGGAATGCATCGCATTAGATATTCCAAAAAATAAAAATGCAAATGCATTGAAATCCGAGCCCTAATTATTATAGCGATTCCCGTCAGAACTGTGATTTGTTGAATATTGAATCGTGAACGTGTCGGTGACAGTTGTAGTCTCTTTTTTTTTAAAAAAAAAAGAGCGTTTCTACGTACGAGGCTCGAGTTTTCCCAGCGGCCAGGGGGTGGATGATAGCCAATTCCGCGCGGGGCGCTTAAGATGTCAGTTAACGGTCGTCCGCGGTCGTTTCAAAGGTAAAACGCTTTTACGACCACATATTGGTGGTTTGCAGGTCTTGGTGGCAACACGAATCGCGAGGCTTGCGAGTTAGAAATTTTCGTGCTGCGACCACTCGGTCCCTATATAATATCCCTATTTTTGTGTCCAGTAGCAAATTTAAAAGTGTGCGGTAAAAATGTCGTAATAGTGCCTATACTTAGATGAATGGTAATATTTAAAATGATAATTTTTATTTACTTTTTTTCCATATATATATATATATATATATATATATATATATATTACCACAATAAATATTTTAATGGATAGCTATGATATAACACTGCGCATTATGCAGTAAAACCACGCGTCTATATCCAATATTAATTAATCAACTTTCGATTAACAGCTTTATGCGCAAAGTACGGTTCGAAATGTTATTTTTTGAGGTCATGATTTCATTGTAATTAAGTATGTGAGTTCTATATACTGTGACGAATGGACAAAGTTTATGTTTACTAGTTACAACCCTTAATAGAGTTGATCTAAATATTCTGAAAAAAAAATGTACCTATAGCAAAATTTACAAAAAATTGGGACTGCCAGCGCCATTGCGCTACGTATACTCGGAGCACAGGTATAAACCATATATATATATATATATATATATATATATACAGAGCGAATCTATTCGATACGACGAGGCGACTTGAATGATCATAATCTGATGCAAGACCCGCGAAAAATTCCTCGTCCCGCGAGTCAATCCACTGCGTTAATTTTTTGTTCCAGATCAGCTTATAGTGGGCACCACCTGAAGTAGCTTGGATGATGGACTCGGGCGGTGAATTTTTTATTCGCGGGTATTAGACCTTTCCACAACCTCTTGCGTAGTTCGAGTACGGTCACCACGAGGATTTAAAACACGTCCACGGGTTTACTAATCACCGGGGTTTTTTTTTTTTGCCCCAAGACAAAAATCCCACACGTGATCTCATCCGCACTCGAAAACCGAATGAAATATGCACGTGATTAATTGTAGACGTTTAGATACTACATGAATATTATTTTATATCGTTCTGGTACCGTTGTTTGCGCAACGATTTTAACAGACAATGTTGTTACCCAACGAACTATGATAAAATGACCTAGGATAAGAATCCAGCGATAATATTTATTTGTACTAGCGCTCGTATAGTCGTGAATTATTTATTCACGTTATTGTAATGAACGATTAGAAAAGAACAAATGTTAAAATACCTAGAGGAGTTTTAGTGTTTTAAATACACGCCAACGCATGAATGGAAAACAATTCGAATTTTTTTTTTTTTTTCTATGGTTATTTACCTTTTACTAGTTTTGATATCACCTGTAGTACTGTAGTAGCAGTAAAACGTCACTCGACTTTGTGGATTTATGTATCAATATGTCTAGTGATAAGGTTTTTACAATTGCTCGATGGGCAACCATCTTAAATCGTGATTTGCTCGTCATATATTACAACAATTACGTGTCCGCGGTCGATACGCGTCTGCAGATCGGGATAACAGAGTACGCAGAACGGGCGGCGGTCCTCTTCCGTCCGGAAATCCCGTCCCGACGTAATACGATATTTTGTCATCGGCGTGCTATACAACATGTAGTAACCACGTAGGTACAAACATCGCGAACAATACACCGCGCGGCGTTTGTGATACGTTGACAAATTTTAAATAGTTTATATTCTTGTATTTCCCTCCCCCCCTATATAATAGTATCGCACAATGCGCGCGCCTGTGTACATATTATAATGGACGGGAAAAAAAGAAAAAAACTTTTGTCACGCGAAGATTAATGGTCGTCGCGTGTATAAATTATATAATCACATTTCACACTATGATCAACGTTATAGTAAACCAATCACGCCCACCACCAGTTGATCGGATCGGAAACCGTGTATGCGCGCAAGAACTCTGGAGGCTAGTGTAACGAAATCCCGCGAGTTAATCATAAATTAACGTGCATTAACCGAGTAAAATGTGTATATTATATTGTTGGCGAGAATTTTTACGGTTAATTGGACATCTCCGGAGGCTGTTTTAGCTTTTTATGTGTAATTCGCCCGCCTTTATATGTGCGTATTATCTAACCCACGGCAACGCGTCCTTCGAGATCAATAATTCGATTTAATCCCACCGGTTTTGTATACTTAAACAATTAACATTCAAACGGAATTTTTACAATTTGTAGACCAGGGTCGCGCGATAGCCAGTTTGTGACGTAAATATGTATGCATCATGTTTACCTATACAATTATTTCGAATCAGCTATGAAACGCTTTCCTAAATAGGTACATCCGTTCTTTATTTTGATTAATTAATTAATTTAGTTTTTTCGTCTGGTTCAGATATTCCAACGTATTTGTACAACTTCATAGTGTTATTATAATTTTATTAGCTACCCGCAAACATATTTGTTTACAATTATTTGGGGCATTTAATTAAACTATTCGGAATACCAAAAAGTGCCTAAAATTTAATTAAAAGTGGGTAAAACAACAAAACACAAAAGTATGATGCGGCGCATAAAAATTCGAATCAAATTATATTTTTACAGGCTCATTGTATTTGCTAGTTTAGTATGTTTAAACTTTTGAAACGAACATTTTTCAAAAATTTAAAAATTAATTTGTCCACAGCCTATTTATGTAGTTAAACAAAGCATTAAAATAAATAAACTCACCTCGTATTGTGTATATTCCTATTTGTCGCATACACCATGAAAAATGAGCGGTGTCGCTTTGTCAAAATAAATTCGGTAAACAATGATAAACAATATTTGTGATGAAATAATTGAAAATTTACATATTTTACGGGATGTTTACGTAGGTATTTGGGAAGTATAGTTTTATAGCCCGACTCTGAAGTATATATTTGTTGATACTGTAACTCATAATTTCTCAAAAATTATTTGTAACTACTTAAATACTTATACTTCCCATTCATATTAATTATACATTCCCAGAATAACTGAAATCTTCGAAAAAGAAATACATTATAGTATTTAATAACTGTTGGGTACGTGTATAAGTATAAGTATAGGTAACCTAAGTATAGTATACCTAATTATTATTTATTAATTTGTCCGTAGAACTATTCTCACCTAGTTGTGATTTATTATATTATATTAATAATGAACATGAAGTACAAAATATTAATCCCGATCATGATAATACAATTAAGCACAAAATTACATTATGCGAGTTTCGCTTTCTTGGATATACGTTGATATGGTTATAAAAGTTTAAATATATATATATATATATATATATATATGGTCCAATTTATAGTATTTTTTTGTAATATTTGTATAGACATATTGTTCTATGGTCTATTGAATTCACTTACTTAATCTATGTATAGACAATAAAAATAAAATTTCCCAATTACAGTATGTAATAAAAACGTTAAAGTTAGTCGTTATTATAGTTTTATTGAAACATTAATGAATAATAAAAAGTGACGTGAACCACATACTCTAGATTCTAGTTAAAATATATAGAATTAGATAAAATATTTTATTCAACACCATATAGGCAATGTTTTCACACGCTAATACGTAATTGTCAGTTCAATCTGCTTCATTTTACTGAATATAAACTGCAACGATATAAACGAAAAACATTTATGTCTTTTCTATTAATTTTAAGGAATAATCGGTAATATTTTACCGGTTAGTTGTATGTATAACATTGTTTTAAAAATTTAGTAGATTAAACGCGTAATATCAAAGATTTTTATCGCTCTTTGCTAAAATACGTATTTGGCTTAATTCTTATACGGATCAAATTATTAAATTATAATTTTTTTTTCACCCTGTTATAGTTCATTCCATATCCATTGAATGAGTCCCTACTTTTTTTTCGTACATTATATTATATTTAACGAGAAGAACATTTTTAACATTAATTATCATTATAATCGAAAACAGCTTATTATTGCACCGTGCAATACATAGATTATTATTAATTATCATTGTTGATACACAATTTTAAAATGTTGTACAGTGATGCAAGTGAAACGTCGTTATCGAATTTTTCGATTTTTCGCACTAAACTGCAATCTCCAAACCTTGTTGCGCTTTGTACTCGATAGCGTAATCAACCGATTTTTTTCTCCGCATTATTGTTCTCCTTGAGATTCAACGAAACGAGAATCGACACCACATGATATTGTTTTGTACGATTTCAAACCGCAATAAAATCCACGTCCAATATCGATCTCAGTAATACAATATAAATATATTGTACAATATTTACGTAAAATTAAAATGTATTAGGTACAATCCGTGACCCGTGTGAAGTGTACAAAAGCATATTTTATTGTTCTATTATATGATGTTTGTTTTGCTTCCAGGTGCACTTATTCTTCTCGGGAGTGCCCGAAGACAAAGTGCCATATCTGAACTCGGCCGGCGAACGATATCGGGTGAGGCAGCTTCTGCAACAACTGCCTCCGCATGACAACGAGGTGCGGTACTGCCGCGGTCTGTCGGACGAGGAGCGCAAGGAACTCAGGCTGTTCAGCGCGCAGAGGAAACGCGACGCCCTGGGACGCGGCGTAGCCAAACAACTGGTCGCGGCCGTACCTTGTGCAAACGTAAGTTTAAACATTGACAGAAGCAGTAGGATTTATTATTACTATTATTATCATTATTATTTGCCTAAGTGTTTTCATAACTCATTTGTAAAACAATCATTGTTCCTCTGTGCACGCGAATGGATTTCTGTATCGCGTTCGGTAGGTACACATATAGTACGTATACGTGAGGTAAACAGAAAATATGTAAGAAAATAAAAAAAATAAAAATAAAAATAAAAAACCGCACACGTAATGTGCACTCGTAAGCATTGCACACGAAGATCCGCGTGTACACACATTTCACGCCGCCGCATTGATAATAGACCATTGTTCCGAATACCGCCTGTCCGTATAGTGTACCTCAAGCGAGTGCGCGCTACCATATTAAATTCGAAAATGATTAACATAATATCGCATTTTAATAGCGAGACGAGACCTTTAATACATTTTAGATTCTGAACGGAGTGATGGAATCTATTGATTTTACAATAATGTGTATTTTTTTTTTATTTTTTTTTTTTTTGTAGTAACACACAAAATTGTTGACACAATTTTTGGTAGTAAAAGTGCTTCGATTTTCTTAAACAGCCAATTTTCTGAAAGGAAAGTGAATGTAGATGGTACTTGGGCAAGTCAAAAACCCAACTTTTTCAATACTTTTTTAAAAAATCGAAAAAAACCATAAAAAAATTACGAAAAAAACGGGAAATTTTACGCAAAATCAAGTTTATACAAAATACATTTTTTTAAAATGCTCTAACTCAAAAACAAAAAACCGCAACAACTTGGAATTTTCACCAAATCTTTATATTGGCGTTCTCTGTTCTCTATACATGGTTAAATTTTCAAAGTATTTTGACATATTTTAACTTATTTATAGACAATTTAATTTTTCCAATTTTATAAAATTTAATTTTTCGATTTTTATAAATTTTTTTTTTTTTAAACATTTAATAAAATTTTAAGAAAATTTAATACTAGGTTTGTAATAAATTAAACTTATCGTAACTAAAAATATCGGAGATCGATTAACTCAAATTTTTTTTATAAGCCCATAAAGCTCAAATTTGTATAAAATGTGTCAAAATCACGATAATTTGCATGTTATTTAGTAGATAAAAATTCATAAAATTTATTCTGTTCATCTGAAGTTGCATTATAATACAATTTAAATATAAAATACTATATTATTATATACCCATTTCAGACAAACATATTAACTCCGTACAGAATCGTTATTCGTATACAATGATATCTATCATTGTATTGAAATTTAACAAATCCATTGTAATAATGACCTATCCTATAAACGAGGTACACTCTACCCCCAACTGTACAGCATAGCAAGACCCATCCGTTCTTTTTTTATTTTATATATTCTTACGAGCATGATAGACATTTCGAAGATTCGTCGCATAGTACAGGATATTACATGATCTCTGTTAGATTCTCCTTCGAATTCCTATTAATACATATATTTATACTTGTAAATATATCATTAGAACTCAAAAGAATGCATTGGTGTGTGTGTGTGTGTGTGTGTGTGTGTGTGTGTATGATAGTGGAAAAAAACAGATTACCTTTTCGTCATCGTCCTTCTTTTGTGCTGCATCCTTTGGTGCATGAACTCCGTAGAGATGTACCTGTCTACCCGATTGTGTTATCCCAGTTTCCAGGGTAATAAATCTTGCATGGCGTTTGACAGACGATACGTTATCATATCACATATCGTTATCATATCTGTGTGATTATTATATCTGTGTATCCCCCCTGATATTCTACGTATAGTTTATCTGTTCCGCAGCACGTGAAAAAATTGTACACAAATCATTTTGCGATAGGTATATATACCAAAAATATATTCACGCATTGAACTGAATTTAATACATTTATGATTTTATTAATATCGTATATAATCCATATATTATTATGTATAACATATTATATATATGTTCTCGTATGACAGTTTTTTCTCGGACATATTATTTAATTTAAAATTTAATCTTGACTATCGTCTCACTTTTGTCTATTTTATATATTTTGTATACATTTCTTATCGAAGTCATGGAAACTTTTGTGAAGGAACTGTAAGACTTTTAAAATATCATATTCTATCATATTATATATATGTATATATAATTCGATTCACAGATTCAGTACCCAACTCAATTGGTACAATTTTGAATTTTCTATTCACGTCAACCGTTAAGTTGACAAGGGTTCTTGTGACAGAGAGACTTTCTTTAAATGTATATATATAAAATTATATACACCCACTTACATTTCCGAACTCAAAATTTAGAACATCACAACTCCTACTCATCGTGTGTACGATATAACAACGATAGTAGTTTTTACTTCCAATCTGTCAAAAAAAAAAAAAATCTATGACCACTGAATTATTTCATTTCTTTTCGGGGTCCTCACTGAGCATCGATGGTTTTGACCAAAACATATTTTTAATGGTCATTAGATATAATTCACTGCATAAAGTAGCCGCAAAAGAGTTTTGGTCAAATATATAGAATGAGTGTTGGATTAAATTTTAAAAGAGAAAATAAAGAGAACACATACGTAAAGTACGGCTTGTAAGGTATTGTTTTTTATTTATTTTTCTTGATTCATGCATAACATCAATAAAATTCGGAGCTAATAAAAACTACGCGTAAAAGGGCAATAGTGAAAATGACAAGCGATACAAATGTGCGTTCCGTTTTTCACTCCGACACCGATAAGAGAAAAAAAACAAACTTCTCGTTAAAGTAATTTTTACGGGGTCGTTGATTTATCGTAATGAGAAAAATAAATAAAAACGATAACTACCTCGGCCTCGGAGAGTGGGTTCGGGACGGCAGAGTTGTGCGTATAATAATAATTATTGTTACACGCAACTCGGTAATTTCGACAGTTCTCGTCGTGAACGCGTGTATATCCGTGCGGCAATGAATGCGCGTCGGTGGACGCGGTGGCGACAGTGGTGGTGGTATCTGATAGATGGGTTGTTATCTTTCAACGGCACTTGGCGTCGATGGATTTATTACCGTAGGCGTTCTAAAGGGTTCGTCGTTTACCCTAAGTGAAGAGAAGTATATAATATATTTCCGAGCACACTCTTTCTAGATGGTAAAATTGTTGTTCCCCGCCCGTTGTTTAACAACAACAAGTCACATGTGTGCACCGCACCATGCCGCTCCGAGGGGCAATTACCCCGGTCGGGTTTAAAGTGTTTTTAACGTGTGATTTATGGTGGTGTCGGGGATGAAGGAGGTAAGCCAGCCAGCTATGCAAACCCCTCGACGTTGTTATTATTTGGCTGGAGAGAGATAGAGAGTGAGAGAGAGAGAGCTAAATACGACCGACGATGAGGACGACAACGGCGCGACGACCTGCGCTCCGCCACAATAACCAAAGTATTTCCCGTCTTGAATTATCGTGATAAGAAATATAGCAACATCCGCAGCGAAATCTTGTGGAGGGTTCCCTGGGAATCCAACTTAAGCCCGTCGACTTGCCATACAATGTTCAGCTTTTAATGGGTGAATATATATATACGGCAGCTATACGCTATATATTTTTATCCCGTCGGAATTACGATTATGAGAAAACCGCAATTCGATTGCCAACATTTTCTTCGCCCGCGCACTTACCCCAACACCGCCCGTCACCTACTTTGTTTTTTCCGACCTACGTTTTTCGGAGCACCCTTGCAGATTTAATGAATTATTTTTATTCAGCGATTATAGCTACCACCGCCGCGCCGCCGGTGTAACGGTATCAATTCGATGCGAGGTCGTGAATGTGGCTGATATATATATATATATTATTCGTTTTGCCGACAGTATTATTTATATATTATTTCAGAGCTTTTCGTTCGATTCCGTTAATATTGTATATGATTTATCTTTCGATTATACGCTGCACACCGCAACGATTGTTTCATCACAATTCACACTTAGACTCCGCGTAAAAATTATAATAATACGACTTTTCATTAGGTATTGATAAAATGCATTTATATTCATTTTCGACCGTATGTTATACTTGTTTGATTTTAACGCGGTTTCATAAGACGGAATCATATCGTTCTGATATCATCACTGCTGTTTGTGCAACGTTTACGCAAACATCTATGACGGCAATCTTTGTTGTCTTTAAACGCTAACCGCGGTGGTGTTGAGCTTTCAACTCGGATATCGCATGATTTATCAGAATTGTTATCCAAGCACGTGGCGAACCTTACGGTATTATTTTACCATCTGCAGAGTAGTACAAATTAAACCTAACCGTAAGAACTAAATAAGCTATTACGTATTTACGTATTGTAAGACGCGACCAAATCAATATAATATGATGGCATACATGGGAGTTAATTTGATCACGCGGTGGGCAGTGCCGAATATTATAATAATCGATAATCGATTGGTAAAATCAATCTTATCCGCCATCGTAGTTTGCCGTAGTACTAATAATATTAAATACCCATCAATATGTTCGCCACGTTCACGTTATTGATTATTATTTATTATGTTCAGTTTTGCGCATTAACTATAAATTACTAAATCAACATCGATGTTTTGTTAACGTTCTTAAGTTATCCTGTCATTTTTGCTTAAAACTATGTTCCATCATTTGAACGAACAACTTCTTCATTATGCTTTGGGCCATTGGGTACATATTATACTTAACACATACGATGTAATTTTGTTCCAAAACCTGTTTGTATATTTTTTTTTTTTTTTTTTAAGTGTGAATCATAATTAATTCTACCCCGTGAATTTTTTATACATACCTACGTTCTGTAATCAAGCCAATATTGGTATAGTTGTAGGGCAGTTTGAGTTCATACTGTATACAGTCTATAGACTTATTTAAAACATTATATTCCTCGTTTTCCTCTATAGTGCCCACTGCAGCTGAAAAATATTTATAAAATCATTTACCTTTTATCTTACACCGGCGAAAATTGTTAGTTATATTACATATATTAAACAAGGTATGTATTGCGTTTAAATTAATTTCAATCCCGGTAATTATTATACAAGATTTATTATTTATTATTTCTTACACTAATCACAATGATGTTATAATTATGATTTATAATAGTCTAATAATACTGTCGTTAGACAAATGTACGTATTTGGAAAAAGCAACTATTTTGAAAAATTATCAAATCGTATTTCATAACTCTTACTTTATAATACAGGTACCTCCAAGCACGTGATACAAATAGTATTTCTACACTTATATGCGTATATATATGCACCTATTATAACATACTGAATACATTATTTTGGCCAATCACTTGTACTAATTGTATAATTTATAATATTATTTCTACCTAGTAATTTCTTGTAGTATTGTTTTGATAAATTATAAATGTATGAATTATTATAGTAGTGTACACTTTTACAATTGTATACATCATAATACTTAATTAATTACTTATAAGGGGGAAAAAAATGCTATAAAATAAAAATATGAGAAAAGAGAATATAAAGTCATATTCTATATATTTTAACTTTTTTTAAAACAATTAAATAATAAATATAAATATAGGTACATAAAACAATGAAGACAAATATTAAATACACTATTTTACGAGTACATGATACAATGCACTTACTGTAAAAAGTTTATTACTATTAATAGTTATTATTCCAATTATAAAGCTATTTCTATGCATTACTGAATTTTTCATATTATTTTCTTAAGATCGTTTAAGTGCTACTACTGGGTGACTCCTTACTCACGTAACCCCTACTGTTTTGTTACCCCGTTCTCACATATACTTATTATGCTAATTGTATAGATTGTATATTTCTTGTAATAATAATAATAAAAAAAAAAAATCGTTTAATAAATCATATACTTTAGTAGCATCTAGCAACTAAGTATTTATGATTATGATTAATATATAAATTAATAGTAAACTGTTTTAAATAAATAATTATAACGACTTTTTGTGGAGAAAGATTCAACGGAGATATATTATAAGAATATACCCTATTACGATCGTTAAGGAAGCTATATAATTAAAAATTAATACCATTTACAGATTAAAATATAGTAATACTAAGCATGTAAATTTTATTTCGAAAAATTAACCGAATTAGTACAGAACTAAAATAATTTGTTCGGTTACATTTTCATAGTGCATTTGAATTGATGTTTGATTTCGTAATCATAAAGTTCCATTAGCAGTTCAAATTTATAATTATTTATTATTGGTGTTAATGACTTTTTCCCGTTAGCTTTTATCACTTTTGATATCTATTTGCTTATCTATTTTGATGTGTACTGATTTTTAACATAAAAAAACCACTTTTAAGTAGCGTTGTACATTCCAATGTCGTATTCGATTAATGTCATATTTCAAAATGCGTACACTAGTCATTAAGGTAATAAAATTAAAAATTAACGACTTTATGGACTTAGATCGTCAATGTACCATGATGGTAGTGAATATTATATAAAAACGTAGGTACTCGTATATGATGGCATTTTATTGCAGTATATCTACATAGTATTTCGTAAAACATTGAACGTGGACCCACGTGGTATTCCTTTTTCATTATAAAATATATAATACTAAATAAAATTCAACAACAAGAGTATAGCAAATCAAAATTAACGCACATTATTTACATATGGTACATTCTCATAATTCCATTCCATTTCATTTTCCCACAAATATTTTGAATTTCATTCGATTACCTCGTTAAATTTTAATAATATCGTTAAACAATTATCGAGTGCGCCTCGTGAAAGGTGGAAGTTAAATAATTTATTTTTAATGTATAATATGCTTATATGTGTGTATTTCCAGTATATATTGGGTAGGTACTTTTGAACATCAATAATCAAACAATATTATTTTAAACATTCCACTTTAAATGAATACGATTCATTAAGCGTGTATACTTCAAAGTTCAAACCAACAAATAAAATCGCTATTTAGTATTTATGTATATGAATGTGTGAAGCATATATATACTTATATATATATATATACTTATGTATGCTCATATTAATACTTTTATTGCTATAATACTTTAATTTATCTGACACAGTATAGTTATACTTTTCTACGTGTTTTAAAGTACAGTTATGTATTATTAAAAACAATCATATTGAACCATCATGTATACTCGTAATATTCCACTTTAATTTATGTTATCTGGTGTGATACACGTAATATATTACATGTCAATATAAAACAATGTACCAATATACGATAGTACAATATACATAAACGTCTATGAGAAAAATTAATTTACTTCGAAAAAAATATATATGACTAATATATGCGTTATATTATAATCACAACGGTGTGCATTATCCATATTATTTTATACACATACATGTTAGTGTGTGCGCTCAAAGCATTCAACTTTGATCCGAACCCACCCCTTTATACTCTTTGTGTTGTACAATAGAGCTCACACATATTTTACAGAATTCATTTAAATTGATGCCATCGGCGCATGGTTTTAATTATAGTGATTGGAATGAGCGACGTGTATATTGAAATGGAATGTTTATCCAGTGTCAATATATAGTTGTTATTTATCCTACATTCCCCTAATTTTCCTTTTTCCGTTTAATGTCACCGTTTCACCGTGCACCCGCAAACGCAATTAAAACAAAACAAAAATCGTTGCCCAAGTACCCGTGCAGTTGCAATATATTAAATTGCAAAATCAACGGTATACCACTGCAGAATAACACATATACATGATACGTAATATGTTTGGTTTTGAAACCGTGCGTGCGTGTACGGCCGGCATATAGCGAACCAAGAGCGAAATTAAAAATAAATAAAATTATAACCATCATCGTTGTTCGCAGGAATCGATACATTTTTCAAACATTTATAATGATACCGGATTGAATAGTAAAAAAAAAAAAAAAATAAGAATAAAATAATAATAAAAAATACAAGGGGATTTTTTGACGCTTATCCGCAGGCGGATCGAACGTAATATTATCCATTTTGTTTTCTAATTGGAAACCTGTTTTTTTTTCGGCGATTGTTTTGATCGGTTCCACAACAAAATGTGTACGTATTATAGCGCCAACATAATATTATTATAACGGCACGCGTGTAAAATGTAAATAACGCGTTTCGTTCGGTTCTTGTGCATACAGATTTACCGTACCACTACGCCGCGGTAATGTGATTATAATATTATATTATTTAAATCGATCGCTAGGCGCACGCGTGATGCCTATATCCGTTTCGCTTTCCCGGTCCAAAGTGCGTATATTATGAACGTTCAACGCGATCACGTTTCAAGTTTTAATATATAAAATTAAATATGTAAAATATTACTGATCTCATTTTTTCAAGTCTTTATGTGTGTAACTTACGTGCGTCTGCGTTGTTTTTTTCCAGTGTCAAGAAGTCCTGCAGCCCGGTGACATGGCGGTTACGGCGAGCCGAGTGGGATCCACTGCGGCGTGGCACCCGGCTTGCTTCGTGTGCCGCGTGTGCAAAGAGATACTCGTCGACCTCATATACTTCTACAAAGACGACCATATCTACTGCGGTCGACACCACGCGGAAACGCTGAAGCCCAGGTGCTCGGCTTGCGACGAGGTAACGTTAACAGTTGTTTTTTTTTTTTTTTTTATCGTGTATATCAGTGTTTCTCAACCTTTTTTGCTATAGGGCCCCCCAAATTTAATGTAAAACTGTCACGGCCCCCTCAATCAGAATCATTAATTATTTTTTCTTAATAATATGCTATATTTACATGCACTATTTCACACAAATAAATTATTAAAATGTAAATAAAGATAAACTTTCCCGCTGTAATACATAATGATTAATCATATGGTCGGTTATAATATATTGTATACGTTAATACGTTATAATGTTATATTTATATAATAACTAAATAATCGGAAATATTTTAAATTAAATACATATTTCAAGGCCCCCCCCCAGTCATGGCCTTCTAGGGGGCCGTGGCCCCCAGGTTGAGAAGCACTGGTGTATATAATAGGTCGCGATATACTTAATAGGCTGATACAGTATTGTAATTCGCACCAGTGTATGGGCGGCGGCGTGCTTGTAAATCGCCAAATAAATTGTATAATATAATTATTGTAATGTTTTAACACTATTATTGTTTCAACGATTATAAATCAAACCAATCATACTATAATAATATTTTAAAGCAAATTTCGTTAGATTATACCTACCTATATTATATATATATATATATACGAATATGTACCCGGTGCAGTAGGGGCAAAGAGAGTATAATATAAAGGGCCTTGCCATGCGAAGCAGTTCGGCGATTAGAAACGTTATGGGACACCTAGGCGAAAATCGATTATCCGCGTTTACTTAAAAGTATAATATATAAAAAATAAATTTTTGAGTTATCGAAAAATATTAGGTACTGATCTCATTTTTTTTGAATTTGCACAGCTGTTTGCAGCCAAAGCAGCATTGTTGTTTGAGGAACCGCTAATACTTAGAACAAAAAATTAATATAGGTTTCGGAGTTGTCCTATTCGTTCTGGCATGAAATCATCGCCAACCAAGGGTGGACAAGATATTTGAAAAATAGTTAGGTTAGATACATTAATTTTTACCCGAAGATACCTAAGATACAAGATACAAGATACATTTTACATTTCTAAGAAAATACAAATACTTGATACATTTTCCCCCGTTTTAGATACAAAATACAATTAATTTTTTTTTAAAGTTGATAAAATTATTAGAAAGGTATTATATTTCAATATTGTTTACTTTCAATAAAAATTAGAATACAAAAACATTTATTATTGGGCAAATTTTATTTTTTTTTTGGAATTAAATACAATTTTTGATTTAAACAACTATACTTACATAACCTATTATTCTATTTTAATAAAATATTAAATTTTCGAACGTTTTATCACGTAATCTAGAATGTGTTGGCAAATATATTACGAGGCCAACTGAAGAAAACGTTCTTTCAACTGGCTCTAGAGAACACAAACTTGTGAAAAAAAAATGTATTTCTATTTGTATCTTATGTATCTTTGAGTAATCGAAATACAAACGATACAAGATATTCAACTATACAAGAAAGTATCTAGGTACAAGATACGATTGATAAATGTTATAAAAGACATACAAATGCACCTATAAGATTTATATCCCATCACTGTCGCCGACGATTAGGTTTATTTACAGCTTATAACGTAATAATGCTTGCGTATGATAGCCCATCAACATCATATTATCATTATTATTATTAGTTTTGTTGTTGGTAAGTGGCTTTTTTCCGAATTTATTATACACCCATGGCCGCGTACAGTAATATAGTGTCGTATAATACAGTGGCGTGGCGAAGGTATTATTTTGGAGCAATTGCTCATTCAAAATTTTTGGGCGGTGGGTGGTCCCCTTGCTACAAAATACAGTGGTGACTAGGTTTATCATAGAAAATAGAAATATACTACGTATACTACAAAATAACTTGCAAATTATCGCGTATTTAACATATTTCATACGAATTTGGACTTTATTGGCGTATGAAAAAAAGTTAAGTGATGGAAAGGTTACCTTGTATACGTTTTTGCTCCTCATCAAAAATGAGTTCAACACGCCACTGGTATAATATATTATTGTATTGTGATCATTGTTGTTTTTGTTGTTGCTTTTGTTGCTGCTGCTGCTGCGCATTAACAGATCATCCTAGCCGACGAGTGCACGGAAGCGGAAGGTCGCGCGTGGCACATGAAGCACTTTGCGTGCTTGGAATGCGACAAGCAGCTGGGAGGTCAGAGGTACATCATGAGGGACGGTCGGCCTTACTGTCTGCAGTGTTTCGACGGCTTGTTCGCCGAGTACTGCGATTCCTGCGGCGACCCGATAAGCGTGGACCACGGTAAGATCTTTTGACTCGCTAAGTTGCAATCGTGTACACGCACCTACGCACGTTGCGCAGCTACATATTATATTTTATTTTAATTCAGTACGGGCGGGAGCCCAATTTACAATAAACATTGAATACATATAACAATATTGTGTAGGTAATAATTACAAAAGTTACAAAAATACATTTTTTAAATTAAAAAAACATAAAATGTATAAAAAAAAAAAAATACGATAAGTGTGATGGGTCCTTATTAGCTGTATCCATCATTCTAATCATAGGTTGATTACTCGCATAGTTTGTCGTACACCTAGGCACCAGAAAAAGGATATATATGGCGGGCATTAAATCCTGGTACTTTAAAATTAATCAGGGAAAGAATCTTAGGAGCATCAATAAAGCCGTCAATTCATTTTGATAAGAACTTCAAATTACCCATTGCTCTTCTGTCGACTAAAGAACTCAGGCCAAGTGATGTCGATACAGGAACATATTCATGAGGAGGGTGATGGATTTTTAAGATAAGCCCGGCGTTGTTTAGGTATTTTCTCTGTACTCTTTCAATAGCATTTTTTTGGCTCGCTATTTGACGATTTGAGGATCCCAAATGACAGCGCCGTATTCTAATATTGACTTAACATATGCACAGTATAATAATTTCAAAGGAGCAGTCAATTTGAATTCACTACATATTTATACTTATTTATTACATATGTATATATACATCATACTTATTTATTTATGTTGTTATTATTATACCGACGCCCGGCGGACGTATGTATACGCGAGCAAACTACGTGAGTCCCGAGGAAACGATACTTCATACATATATACATGGACGGCCCCAGATATTTTTCTAGGGGGGGACAAAATTATTTTAAAAAATAAACGGAGATTGTTTGTACATTTTATACTTAAATTTTTTTACAGATGCTTGGGAAAACTAATTTACAATTTTAAGGGGGGGGAGTGTCCCGTCTTGACCCCCTGGGGACGCCCATGTATGTATAGATTACCGTAGTATATATGTTACTTACAAAATGTAAATAATCCAGCACTACGCATAATGTAAAAAAAAAAAAACCTGGTGATTAAAATACTTACCTAATTATTGCAATGTTGGCTATACGAGTATTATAGGTATTATACTATTATGCGGAATAACGTCAAAAGCAAGGTAATAAGTAATGTTGATTTTGGTGATGAGGTATAATATTGTTTTTAATAATGATTGTCGCATTAAGTTGAATACAAAATATGTGAGATCCCAAATTCCCAAAACGATACAAATTCTTTTCACTTTTGATCATCTAATATATTATTGAAATTATAACTTTTATGGAATAAGAATAAAAATGTATTGACAGTCAATATGAAGTACCAACTTCAGGAGTTGCTCTATGATCAGTGGCTACTAAACAATAAATTTGGTACCTACAGACTACAGGGCAAGGGTTTTTTTGTAAATGTATTTGTCAATAAAACTGTCAAACTAAAATGTGTTTGTTTAAAAAATAATTCAAAATGTCATTCCTCACGACCACATTTTAATAAATAATAATAAATTACATACTACCTATGGTAAATAGCTGTTCATTAAATTTTGAATATTTTGTACATAACCTATAACAGTATTGGGACATTCTATAATAAGATACCTAGACATTTAACATAATACCTATTCATAGTCAATATAAGAAAAAAAAAAATTGATAAATTATTGAAATTACACATGGTTACCTATAAATTCATTGGACATTATACATAATGTCTAGGCATATTATTCATAATGCCTGGATTATTCACATTGCTGGTAACATATTTACATATAGATATATAGCAAACCACAATATACGGTTTTACATGGGATATATTCATGCTTTTGGCAAATTATCCGTTCTCGTGATTGCGTTAACGGTTGCAGGACGTACGCATTATCGTAGGTAATTCGATATTCAAACGCATTTGTATATCATTGCAAGCTGTGCCCACACGCACGACGCACACATCATTATAATATACACGCGATTTCAAAATGAAAACATTCGGGTTTTATCGTTCTAGGAATTTACGGATCTAATAACGGTTTTACACGTGTAATTAATTTTAACTCGTATGTTGTTTACCGGATTCAATATTGTGTTATACATTGCAGTTTTAGTTGTATGCTTACGTAAAACTCGAGGAACTCTATGATTTTTTTTTAACTAGAAAAGTTTATCAAATATTTACATGCCTATTATAATACACACAACATGTTGTTATGAAACAAACAAATTTAATTTAAATCTGTTGCATATATATTTCGTTACCAAAACAGTTTGATGTCCACGCACGGAAATAAACTTGTCGGTTCGGTTTTGATTTAAGACGTTTTAAATAATAAAAACCTATTTAATTTCAAACCTCTATAATATAACATCATCGTACAAACACGTATAAATGTATGTATATAAAGTGATAATATTTTAAATAGATGCCACAACACTTAACATAATAATATAATATACAGCTATAAAATTATAAGGCTGTACGCATTGTGAAGCAAATAAAAACAGCGAATTTCAGTATGGCATAATATTATAACGAATGTGGCATCCGCCATGTTTCAAATGTTTTTTTTTTTCGAAAGGGACCACGCGAAACAACATTTTCACGGAATATTTTTCTTCCTGATATACGTATTATTACAGTCACACTACTTTAATATTATGTCTTGATTGCTTTGCATATACCTAATTATAATTAAAGCCATCCCTATTGTATAGTTACATTAATATTAATTACACTTAATATGAGAAATGGCTTTACTCTTGCGCTTCCGTGAAGCAAATCATCATATCATAATATATTCTAATTATATATATACATGAGACAATCGTTGCAAATGTAAACCATCTGAATTCCGAATTCAGGATTAAAGTTGGTGCGAGACTACGCGTGCAGATGTCCGTAATTTATAACAAAACAGATCCGCTTATTGAGGATATCATTAAACTCGTGTAAAAACCGACTAACGCAGCTTTAACGGTATAGTGAAAGTTGACGACTGCTTTCAAATTTGTTTCGAATAAAACTCACCTCTGACACTCGTTAGGTTCGCGATTGTATTCGGTCCAATGCTTCCGATTTATAAAACGTTTAATTCGAAATCATATATGCGTGACAAAACGTTGTACCTAAACACCGCGCACGATTGTCAAAATCGAAAGTAACTCGTACATACACACGATCAACAGGGATGGCGGAATAATGATATAACGTTTCGATATGAAAATATAAAATGCCTACGGCGGGCGGCGTTGAACTTTACACATCGCATAATATATAATGTAATGTATATTATATTGATGTGCCTCTCGTGTTAAGAAATAATTCAAATACATATCTCCTTCTGACACCGTATACGTGTGTACATATAATAATACATACACCGTATATATATATATATATATGAATACGCGCGGACTGTAGGATTTAATTTATTAGAATAAAATTCGAATTGTTTCCCGTTTAATGTTTAAATTATTAAAATTCACTATAGCCTCTTTTAGCGTTTCGCCCGACTGGATACATTTTAGACGCCAATCCAAATACCTTTGGGTGTATTTCAACGTCATGAAACACTGTTTATACAAGCGTATATTGTAGCTTAAGCGTTTTATACCTACATCGTATATATCTATACAAACATTATAGCTATTGTATAAATAACGAGAGTATCCCTGCGCTTGAATATTATGTCAGATACTCCAGAACAATACCTTATGAGGACGCCAGGCGCATGTATGTGTATACAGAAAGTTATATGCATGTAGAACAGCGTGTAATGATTGTACAATAATCGTTAAAATTTAAGTGATATAGTGTGTGGTTAACAATTTAACATAATTGCATCTTATGGGTTAAAAAAAAAATAAATAAATAAATAGATAAAAAAAGAAAAAAAGAAATACCGTCAATAATAAGATCTGCGTATATTATACAGCCGTAATCAGGTTCATTTGAGAAAACCCGTTTTTGTACTCACCGTGCGTACAAAATGTAAGCTTACATGCGTATTATTATTATAATACGAGTACATGTGTACACCCGTAAAGTGAAACCTTTTAAAAAAGAGGAAACCCGTGAGACTGGAAAACAAAATTGTTCTAGCGTTTAAATATACTATATACAACGCGTGCAAGTAACGTACATATACGTGTTATAATAATATTATGTATATAGTTACGTGTGTGTGTGTGTGTGTGTGTGTGTGTGTGTATTTATATTTGTTCGTGTGTACACACATAATATTATAAATATATTACGTATACAGTGACGAATGACAATGAGAATATTGTATTCAAACGCGTATTGGTTTGCTAAAACATTCGAATACTATACCACAATAATACTACTTCTGTGGAGGTGAAATTACAATATTATCGTTGAGCATATCTTCAGACATATATCGATAACCGCACATGTGTGCGTGATGTACACCGCATTGTACGATATATACTCCGCTGAACTACTACAGTATAGGTATATTCAGTCGAGTTCGCTGCAGATATTAATTTCCCTCCGTTGTTCAATGATATTATAATAATGCGGATATATTGTAATAATTCCCCGCAACTATTTAGTTCGTACAACGTGTAATGTATATACATTATATATGTATAGTGATGTATGGATATAATACTTATATGCCCGTCGCGATACCAGTTCTTATATGTATATATACATTCTTATATACCGTGCAAAAGGTAATACTCATCCGGAATATAATATTATGTACCACGACGGAATCTATTCTCCGCTGCACTCGCGGACCTTATCAACCGTTGATATCTTCAATTTTATTATTACACTCTACTGCATTATATACCTATGAACGAGCACGTAGCGCATGAATACAATATAATATTTTATTTCAAAACTGCACAGCGGCGGCCGTAACGCAACGAGATGCGTAGTATAATCATTATATGTACACACACGTACCTACGTAACTTTATAATCATATTATATTGTACATTTGTACATCACGAAACCGCAATAAAACCTTTAATGATCAATCATAATTTTATTATAACATATCATTCTCACGCGTAGCAACAACTCACCGCAATAGAAATCAATTAACCTACTTCGTACTTAAAAATGTTTCAACGGAAAGAAAAAAAAAAAAGGACCGCTGCTATAAATGTCAATGGCTATTGGATACTTTCAAGTGGAACCTATTCGCATATAAGAAGAAGTAGGTAGTAATAGCAGCATACATACCTAATTCAATAGTACTTTGCACTAGAATTCACTGGTTCATTATACCGTCATTATATCTGTCTGCAGGTCATTAATGCTTACATATTACACCTATATACAAGAATGAATATACGTTTAACGCTTAGGCACTGAAAAAGTATCGATCGATGACACTTCCGATATTTTTTATTCGAACGCTCAATCACGCGCCATATTTTATTAGACGAACAAATCAAAATCCGTTTTAAAGAGAAACGATGATGGAAAATATATTGTACAGCTAATTGCCCGTCGAGCGCGAAGAGATAATGTGTAATTATAAATATTATGCAGTGAATCGTTTAACCTAAAAACGAATCGGGAAAAAATTAATCGCACAAAATAAAAAATAATTATCATGGGATAGGTAAATTAAATATTGCTTCGATGAAACACGTATTAAAGAGAAAACAAATATTCAAAAGTTAAAAGGAAAAAAGAATAATTGCAGAAAAATTACACCGGTAATTTACGAATTTAAACAAATAAGCTGCAAGTAAATGTTAACTTGTAAAAAAATGAAGAAGTCATTCATTTTCTATGAGAAAGAAAATCGTTTAATCCTCTCACTAAATATTCAAATTACCGGGTACGTTGTTTTTCATTTTTACTCACAAACTGATATAGAGTTTAAATGTTGCGTTTTTTTGTTTTTTTTTTTCTTTTTTTTATTCGTTTAGTTAATTAGTGAACATTTCGTTATGATCTCGAATGAATGTAAATTAAACACTTATTGCACCCGGTGTTATTGTTTAATATGTATTTTTCCCCCTTAACGAAACAATTTTGTTTTTTATGGTCCCCATAAAATTAAAACTCTTAGAAGTATTAGCTGAACCTCCAGCATATTATGTTATATTATGTATTATAAGTTATAACTATATGTAGTATCTAGGACGTATTATGTATACGGAACCCGTTTTCTATCCGTACGACATTATCACGAGTTAAAAACGGCAGAAAAAAAATACAAAGATGGATCGCCGCTCGAACTTCTTCTGTGCACAGTAAAAACACTAAAACCTAAAAAGGTACAACAGCAACTTAATTAATCTTATTTCCTCGGGATCACGCAATGTTTATAGTTATACTCTAACGCGCTTTATGATCATAATAACAATTCGTCATTTACACTAACTTCGGCAGCGCAATAGTCGTGTATTTCACATGTAACCATAACTGCACGATCCACATAATACAATACTATTATTACGCATACGTTATCCGAAGAACGTGTCAACAATGTAATACGCGTGTATAATGCTGATGTAGGTACCTATTTTTTAATCTTCTATCGGGGATTAAAAACGCATTAGTCACTATTTACATCCTTACAATATGTACGTAATACGCTTTGCGATCGTTTACGTCGAGCGTTACCGGCACCGAACACGTATTATAATAATTATATATTATTATATAGAGGTATCCGATCATGGCGACAGTCGTCTACATCCAAGTGTAATTTGTTTTCTCCAAGATATGTACTCTTCTCGTCAACCGGAAAATTCCGACCGGTAATACGTCGTACTGCAGTATATATATATATATATATATATATATATATATATATATACACATAGGTACCCCGCGCGCGGATTAAGTCTCATTCGCATGTTCACATTCACATTGATCGGATCCATATAGGTAAACCCTATTCTGCGATATATCCATACGTCAGCATACCGTGCGTATATTAAATTATAATACATACTATGAGATAATGAAACGAAACTCGCGTCTATCTGGCTCCCACTTGTACGAATTCTCGGTGGAAAAAAGAATATCGCGCGATCAATGTATATAGTTATATAACCGAACGCTAAGACGTCGTATGTTCGCCGGCGGAATACTTACAAGGATCATGTATAGGTAACTACGCGCGCGCACGAAGGTCCTATGTGTATTTTGTACACGCGTATAATACATGTGTCCGTCAAAGGATCCGTTTTCGGTCTTCGTATTATAACGATTATACATCGCGGGAATCGTTATAATGTGTTCATGCGAGTGCGTGTATACCGACAAAAGAAATATTGCGCCCCCATCGAGACCGACCCGGGCTTATGGACCGTAGTCAGACGATATTTTGCGTATCGCGTGCACGCGTCATTATTCATTTATTATTCAATAATTACAGCAGTCTACATAATATAACGAGCGCGCAAAGTGCGAATTATTGGCGCAGGGATAGCATTTTTTTTTTTTTTTTATACGTTTAATATAAATACATTATGTACAATGTGTGTGTGTGTGTGTGTGTGTGTGCTATGCGACGATGAATGAAGAATTGATTAATGTTCAGCTATAACAATACGCGTGTTAATTTGAAATAAAAAAATAATAAATAAATAAATACCGTTCGGACGCGCCGGCCGTAGTGGGGAAATGTTACATATAGTTGATCAGTTTTTCGGGGTTACCACCGCCACCATCGAACTCGAAATCATCACGGTCTAAAGCTGCAGAGGTGACCAAACTTTTGTATTCCACTTACGTTCAGTGTAGTTAGATCGGTCACGTATTATATCACCACGATTATTCTAAAAATACGTTATATTTGAAACAATGTTACAAAATATTATATTAACAAATGAAAATACGAAAACAAAACAAGCGAATTCTGCACGCATCACCAATGTATATAAACCAGTGGCGAACGCAGGAAAAAATTTCGGAAGGGGGAGTGAGATTTGAAAAACTAGAATGTTGATTCTATAGACATAATAATATAATAATAATATTTTATTTTGCAAATCAACAAGTGGTACATTATATAAATACATAAAATAATTATTTGCAGCACCCCCTAAAAGCGAAGCTTGTGCTGGGGGAGCGGTTCTTATATTATATTAACTTAAAATTAATACATAAAATAATAATTTAGTAATAATCGGTATTAACAATTTGCAGACTACCTATAAATATACAATATTATAAACAGAGAAAAAAAAAAGAGTATGAAGAACAAAAATAAATTATATTTAAAAGCAAATAAAGTTAAGTTTATAGTAATAAAGTTAATGAATTAATTAAATAGTAGACAGATCAAGACTTTTTACATAATTTTTGAATGACTTCAAATTATTAAAATGGCTAATATTAATATTTAAGGTTTGACACAATTTTAGACCGTTATATAAAACACTCATTTGACCGAAGACTTTATTATAATTAGGTAGGCATATATTTATATTATGTATATACCTTGTATTATGATCATGAGCAAAAAGAATAATTAAATGTTTATTTTTATAAAGTTCAACTAGAGTATTAAAATTAAAAGTATGCCTAAAATCATTAACTTCTAGCTCCTTATAAATTAACTTGGTACTTGTTTGAAATAATATATTTAGAAGATATTTAATAATGCAGTTTATAGTTGTTAATAATCTAGATAAATGATTGTTATAAGTTCCTCCCCATATTGATATACCATAAGAAAATACTGATTGTACCAAAGATAAATAAATAATTATTTTATATGAGTTATTAAAAATATATTTGACTTCTTTAAAAATGAAAAAGAATTTACGTAAAATATTGTTTAAGTAATTGATATGACTATCCCATTTAAATCTATAATCTAGAATTACGCCAAGGTACTTTAGTTCCTTAATATTTTCAAGAATAACACATTGTGACTTGCATGCATTGCTAAAAGCTGAGACACATATTAATGAATGGACTATTAAGTTGTTAGTATTCAATGTATTACACTTTTGTGGATTAAACAAAATGTATTTAGATTTCAACAAATTTAATTTTAATTTATTCTTGCAAAACCAGATATAAATATTATTTAGGATTCTATTTCCTTCGTAATACAAAATATCTGTAGTTCATTCAGATAATAAAATCGCAGTATCATCAGCATAGCTTAAAATTTCAGTATTTAAGTTAGTATTGATTTTCAGGAGATCATTTATAAAAATTATAAATAATAAGGGACCTAGGACTGTGCCTTGTGGTACACTACAAGATACTTCGAGAATATCACTATATTTATCATTTAGTTTAACTCTTTGAGTTCTACCACTTAAAAATGATTTAATTAAATTATTAGGTAAACCACGAATACCTGCGTTTTCTAATTTAGACATCAATATCTTAAGCTCTTAATAATTTACTTTGATAGAATAATTGTTTGATATGATATGATTGTTCTATGTTGAACTATTGATTAGTGATGCACAACGATATGTTTTCAAGTATCGATATCGATATTGTATCGCGATATCGAATAATAAACGATATCGATATCGATGTACGATATGACGATATAATTTATAAAACTATAAACATTAAAAATACAATAGTACTTAAATAATTTATTGATGGATTTATTTTTGAATTTTAGACATTAAAAAAAAGTTTTCATAATAATTTATTAAGATTATTTGATATAAACAAAGAATATTAAATGGTTTATTAAAATTATAGATGGTAGGTACCGTACTACATTATTCATTTCAAATAGTATTTAAACTTTAATTTAGATACTCATAGACTATAGTAGGTATATACACATATTATGTATTAGTTGATTATTACAATTTATATTTTATAAAATACTATCGAAACGTCTTGGTACTCACTATACTTTGGCCATTATGTATTTGTAATACATTTGTGTAGGTCAGGTGATATATTTTTTTTGTTCCTGATATTTCGGGGAGGGTTCAAACACCCGAAATACCCCTCTGCGTTCGCCACCGACTTAAATCATATAATACGACCGATTAATAACGCGAACGCGTATATTTCTGCATCCGCAGGGCAAATGAGCCACGAAGGGCAGCACTGGCACGCGACCGAACAGTGTTTTTGCTGTCACACGTGCAGATCGTCGTTGCTGGGCAGGCCGTTTTTGCCGCGACGCGGTGCCATCTACTGTTCGATCGCCTGCAGCAAAGGCGAACCGCCGACGTCCTCGTCCCCAACGGTAACGGCCGCGGCTGCTGTTGTCGAGTCGCAACGACCAGAATCGGAAATGACTGCGGCGGCGGCGGCGGCGGCGGCGGCGACAATGACGACCGGCACTTCCGAATCGACCACATCCGGCACGCCTACACTCGCACAACAACAACAGCAGCAGCAACCGGTTGTCGCCGCGCCCGACTCACCGGCCGGTCGTGCAAGACGGAATGTCGCCAACGGAATCGCGTAAGTTTTTCCCATTTTCGTCCTGTGCCGACGAGCACAATTTTTATTTACACCACCACCGTGCGCGTTCGCGGGTGTCGCAGCAGATCTATCAGTTAGCCGAACGGTGACGCTTGATCGGGCGTCGGCGAATTTTCCCTCGCCCATTCTTCCGTCCACCCCTCCGGAATCGTATAACACTTGCATTTCTATGCCCTAAAAACCACCGAAAATGCTGTAAAAATGACAATTTTTTTTCCCGAAAAAATTGCTATAAAATATGGCAAAACGTGTACTAAAAAATGCCATTTACGGCAAATTGCCAATCGATTTTTGTTCAATGTTTTATTAAGAATTTTATTATAAAACTTATTACTACTTAAAATTAAAAAAAAAAAAAAAAAAAAACGAGAATAAATAAATACGAAGAATTTTGATTGCTATTGCAATATGATACTTGATTGAAACATCGTTTTCAGACTGTATTATTTATTCATTTTAAACATATCGAAAATATATTATATTTAAGATTATGTTAAATTCTTTGATAACCAAAATAATTATCACCATCATTGATCACTTGGATGGAATTGTGTAATCGTTCTTACGGTTGTCGTGTGTCCGATCGTCCTTGTTCCTTATATATCCACAGCCGCAGTATATTCATTCGTATTATACAGGGCGTTTCAAGATGATTCAGCAAACACTAAAATATTAAGTAAACAATATATTATGTAAAGTACTGTAATATTTATTGAATAAAAAATTAAAAATAATGGACAGATCAAAATTATTGCATTAACTGTCGAATCATCCTGGAACACTCTGTAGTTCTGTACATCCATGTATTATGCGCAAATCATCGTAATACATCAGTGTTTACATTAACAATTTGAGGGATATCGAACGAAAACGTGCAATAAATCGTACCTCACATTCAACGGATGATTTTGGGTTGAACAACATTCACGTTGGTGGGATAGAGATAGTGATGAAAATAACCAAGACATTATTTTAACTATTTATTCGGTTTTGCTATTCAGTCATGGTAATCGCAATGCAAACAATAAACACTTTATAAAGTAGATACACACTTGAAATAAAGATTTAAAACATATTTTCGGCAACCATTTTTGTGTGGCGTTCATATGAATGACGTATATAGTCATCTGGAGGAGGACAGGTTAGGTTAGGGTATAATACAAATCAAACACGACGAAGGATAACGATTTACGAACATATTAATTTTGGACCCGAGAAAAATCTGATCGTCGGTCTGAGAATTCTCTCGGTTGCATAGCTTAAGGGTAACAATTATCTTAAACAAAAAAAAAAAAAAACCTACCTACAAACAAACAGACAGAAAACGTACTCCTCGGCGGTGGTTTTTATAATAATTACATAGTAACAATAGTAATAATGTTATAAAATGAGGAATTCCATAAGAGTGGTTTTCAAACATAACACATGGGTTTGATAGACTCAAACGAGAAAAATGACATGCCTTGCGTAAAACTATCGCGGACAATTGTCGCTTCTTCCAGGTCACCACCGCTCCGAATTCTCGACGTATTTAATCGTATACCTATCGTAAAAGTTTCGATCCTTTTAATCTATCATCGCTATAAAAAAACTTGATAAATAAAAAAAAAAAAAAATGTTTAAAAAATATTTCATGTTGTGTAGTGTATTATATAATAATATTTATACTATATACAGTTGACCAATAAGCACAAATGTACCAAACATTACAGTTACGTTGTACGATTAGGCACGTCAAAAATGGGCCCATTATTAAGAGTGATATTTTTTTGATTTTACACGATCGAATGGACACAACGACATGAACACACATATATATATATATATATATATATATGTATAATATAAACGGTTATTGCTGCTCGGTTTATCCGTTTGTTTCGGCCGTTATTCTCAGACTTCTGTGTAGAAAATATTATTGTTTAACCTATCCGGTTTTTTATTTTTATTTTTTATTTCTTCTCTCAAACCAATGACGGGTCCTGTGCAGAGTAGTGTAAACCGTGCGTTCGATTCGAAGTAAATCGATCCTTTGGAAAAAAATAACCATCGCGCGAGTACGCGAGTTCTAAATTAACGTCGGGCCGTGGAATCGTATTGTGAAACCATATTATAGCCTCCAATTCGATATTTGTTTTCCGCCGTTTCACAAACATCATATATTATTATGGTGCTCGCGAGGGTCGACCGCGAAACGTTTATTTTAACCGTCGTCGCCGTCGGTGGTCGTGGGCAAAACATTTTAATTGATCAATCATTATCATTACTTGTGGAGTCGTGGCGTTCGGATGTGTAATCAACTAAAAACACTAATTAAAACACTACAGAGCAATAAGTCGCGGCGGTCGTCGCTGTTTCAATAATATATTGAATCGACGAAAGAAAGAAAGAAAGAAAAAACTAATCGAATTTATGAATATTCAACAGTCCACGCTACCTTTAAACTCATTTCTGTCTCTCTCTCTCTCTCTCTCTCTCTCTCTCTCTCTCTCTCTCTCTCTCTCTTTCTCTCTCTCTCTTCTAGTATTCACATTAGCTAATACGCACCAAGTAGCATGTTAGCAATTTTTGATTTAGGACATAATATTATTGTTGACATTGCGTGTAAATTAATACCAATAAAGTCAATAATAATATATTGTGTACTTAAGATGATTGAAGCTGCCTGCCTACATTTTTCACGCAATTAGACCAATATAAGCTGCAAAAAAATGCACCTACCTAGTTCTAGATGACCGATTTTAATTTAAAAAAAAATTTAACTTCTTTACTATGTTTAGTAGGAATAACAATTTTTTTTTTCTTGCTTATTTACTAATTTGTACGTCAAATAAAAATGAAAAATAAAAATTTGACTGCATTTTATTAAAAAACTCGAACCGAAATCAAAAATTCGTTTCCTTCGAAACATAGAAGAAAAGTTAAGTATGATAATTAATGTGTTCTCGAAATTGCGATGACACGCACAGCGACAATTAAGTGTAATATCGATATTCACGGATTACGCACCCCAAATGTTCATGTAACATGAATTGCCTAAGTATTATTCCTTAAAACATGCTCTAGCCCCCCCCCCTCCCCGAAGAGTGTACCTATATAGGTATTAAAGATTCGATTTGATTTTTTGACAGGTCTCCTTCGCCGTCCCAACAGTCGGTGTGCCGGTCCCCGAAGATGGGCCGGCGAGCTTTGCAGGCCAACGGTTGCAGCACTTCGTCGCCGTCACCCACGCGTCTGCACCGGGCCGTGGCCGACGGCGGCGTTCCGGTACCGGCGGTCGAACGTGCGAACCCGGTGGCGGCCACCCGTCCGTCGGACCTGGATGTGCGACAGCGACGCCGGCGCAACGACATCGTGCAAGTCGAATCCAGGCGCGTGGTGACCGTGGTCGAGGACGACGGGGACGTGGCCAGCTATGGCCACGACGACCGTGGCGATGAGCGGTACGACAGCCGGCGCATCGGTCACCGTTTCGCGGCCACGTCTACGTCGGCGGCAATGGCCGACCAGATGGACGGCGGTAGCAGCCGGTTGGATGACACGCTGTACGAACTGCAACGGTTGCTGAGCAACGGCAAATTGCCGCAAAGGTTCCTGGAGAAACTCGTCTCAGACGACGACATCACCGACCGGCTGCTGACCGAGTTCGAGAAACTCACCACCGCGGCCGCGTCGCACCAGCCCGTTTCCGCAGACCATCGTTCGCCATCCAGTCTTCGGTCCGTGGCCGACCGGCGGCGTCCCGCAATCGGTCTGCCCGCTACATCAGTTGGACCCTCACATCAGCAGCAGCATCAGCAGCACCAGGCCTCGTCGTCGTCGTCCACACCGGAAATGACGTCCGGCGGCCGGCGGTCCGTGCGCTTCGACGGCACCGCTTCGTCGTCGGCCGACACGCCCGCTTCCGGCAGTCGGACCACTAACAGACGCCGGCGCCGGGATGGCCGGAACAACCGGAGTCGCAGTCGGAGTGGCGGCGGTGGCGCACGGCACAGGCCACCACCGCCACCACCGCCGCCACCGCCGCACGGAAACGCGGTCCGCGACTTCGACATAGACGACGACGACGACGACTCGGCGGCCGAGCACGGGTGCTGTTCCACGTGCTCGTCGAGTTCGGGCAGCGAGTTGGACGACCTGTCCGTGTACCAGTTGCCGGCCCGCCGTCCGTACGGCCCGGGCGCCGGTGCCGCGGCCAGGATCTCGTACGTGCCAAACGACGCCATAGCGTACGCCAAACAGCAGGCCGGCCACCGTTCGCCCCGCGGCAGGATGAGGACAGCCGCTGCAGGACAACATTCTGCCGCGCACCACCTGCAGCGGCCGCCGCCACCACCACCGCCGATGCAACAGACGATGGACGACAAGAACTGCGCCATACAGTAGTGCAGTTGAACCGTGCCGAGTAAACGCACCCGTAACCGTCGTCGTCCACCCGGATCCCGTCGATACGTCCGCATAGGGCCCGGAACTTGATGACTTAAAAATCTTTAAAAAGTGCACCCAAAAAAAGTATTGAAATGACTTAAAAATTACCTTAATAAATACAAAATTGAAAAACAATTTTAAATTTTTCAAAAATTACGTTTTTTAATATTGAATCATCAAAAAATAATCGTTTTTAAATAAATATTTTTTAATCTTTTATTTATTATTTTATGCATCCGAACTATACCGTATAAATACAATTATTACTCAGCTGCGTCTCATGTGTATCAGTAAAACAATCTCGAAATGTGAAGAAGATGCATGAGTGTTAAATAGAAATTTCGATAACGCAGGGGAAACCACACATCAAAGTAATGCACGTGTATACAGACTACAGGGCCTAAATTAAATTTAAATTTATCTCCAATAAGGAATAATGCTAGTAAAACAAAATAATTACAAAAAAGAAATGGGTATTTTTAAAAAAATAATTGAAAGATTTGGTTGTCTGTACAATACGTTAGTTTTGTCAAAATAATGTAAAAAGAAAAATGTAAAAAACGCGAAAAAATCTACAAAAATTTAAAAATGTACCGAAATCAGTAAAAAATTACTGAATAATGTGAAAGATGCAAAATAAAAATGGTTCCACTGAATTGTACATAACATAAGTCACATTTCTGTAAAGACAATGCCTCGTATAAACGCATTGGAAAAAAAGATGCAAATGCATCAAGTTCCTGGCCCTAGTCATAATCATCATCACTGTCGTATATTAATATACAAACAATGTGATTCGAAATTAATCGGACTATATATTATATATTCCGTTATTATACTTTATAATCATATATATATATATATATATATATTTCATTGTTTAACGAGAGATTTCGCTGCAATCGTTTCGCTAAGAATCTCCAAACTAGTATTGTAATATAATATTATCGTATCATTTTATGATGTCTTCCACAATATATTATATTATATAGTGTCATTAAAATAAGTCATATATTTTACATTTGTGTGTGTGTATATTTTATTCGTTTATTATTATGTCCATATTGATTATTGTACTTGCCCGATTTTTGTTTTTTTTTTTTACTCACCTTTTCTTCGGAAAATGATATATATATATATATATATATATATATATTAATATGTAAATGTAAATATAATGTAGTCATTTATGTTTCGAAAACCAATAAACGAAAATGTGGTTTTATCCTCGTTTGTTTGATCCGTTAAAAACACCTTTACAATATATGTATTATGTCTACGGGTACGTTCCAGAACACGAACGTGCTCCGTTTATTAAACGACTATTACGACTGTACAATATAATAATAATAATAACGATACGTATAAAAAAAAAAAAACTCTGATATAGTTGTGTATAGTTCATCATAAGCTATGCTTAGACAAATCCTCGATATTTCCCGACGTAGGTGTTTGTTGTTGTAATACTAATTGCATACAATAATTTCAAGAGAAACATTTATAAAATGCACTGTTTAGGTCGCTTAGGGTCTTAGTGGCCCTATGTTTGACAAAAATGTTTAAACAACCTGGGAGCTTTCACGGTCAATTGAGATACAGGGACGGTTGTAGAATTATATTGCAGTGTTGGTCATTAAAATTTAAGACCGACGTCTATTTCTAAAAATAATATTGATAATATTATATACTTAGTATAAAGTAGAATCGAATGTTCTAATATTAAAGTAGGTTTAACTTTCATGTGCCTACAAGCAAGCAAAAATATATCATTAAAATATTTCGAAAATCTGAAAAATATTTAATAATCAAGTTTATAAAATGCTAATATAAGTTGAGAAATTCAAGAAACGACTCTAACCCCAAATACCAACTAGATATTATTTCCTATCAGTATAACTTCCCGTGGTGTTGGCAATCAAAGCAAATCCTTTTGGTCAATGTCGTGCACGCAAAAATGAAGGTTGAAACATGATAGAACACATTTCTGGCTTCACTAAGAGGAACGTATTGTCGTGATTCAAAACAACATTTACAAAACCGCGTAAACTCTATCCATTTCTAAAAAAAAAAAAAAAAAAAAATTAAACCCATCGTTTGTGCATACATGTACAACAAATCCGAAAGTTTGTACTCCATTTAATATAGGTGTTTAATTTGAAGACAACTTTGGGAGTGCACATTCGTACACAAACGATTGGCATCAAAATAATTTCAAGATTTAGAATTGGGTGGCAGCCTATCATATTTTGTTTTACGATAACGTCTGAAGGGATGGTGCACAAACGATAAGCGTCGAAAATAATTCAAAATTTGAATTTAGAGCTGCCGTTGAAATAGTTCCCGCATTTGAACTGTAACGCGTCTTGGTTTTCATCCGATTTCAACTGCTTATATTATTATATTTTCAAGTCTCATGCGTAGAATAATAAATATTCTATTTAATTACTTAACACAAATATATTAGGTAAAACATTCTGTTTGTATAATATTCTAATAAACGTTAATTAATAAAGGAATATTTATAATTGAATTAATCGTGCCTACGAATAACGCAAGCTCCTTTAGTCACAGCAACAACATGCGATACAGGTAATCAACTAAACGAACTAACGAACTAACTAATCGAACTAACAAAATGGTAATTTCGTCGTTGTTGCAACATATTGTGATTGATACCAACGCCGCTGTTTTTTGCATCTCACCTACGGTTGATGTTGGAACGTACACATACAGCATACACACGTCATATTTTACTCGTGCCCGAAAAGAAACATATTTTAAAGTAACCAATTGACGAGATGAACTCTACCTATACAGCTGAGAATTGTACCGGCACATCGTATTATGATTGCAGGTATAGCAATTGTTTACAGTTAAGTTTTCAATCAACTTTTTACGATGATGTGTTATAACCGTTTGAAGTGGGATGAATCATTTCGAATAGCTATGCAGTATAGTAAGAGTACATCATCGTCGAATTGTATAAAATGTTAAGGTTTATTATTATATTGACATATTATCATGTAGAAACGGCGCCGTGCGGTAACAGCAGCAGCTTTCATTTCTTACCGGTGTCTCTATATTATATTATTATAGGTATAAAAATCGTAGTTAGTCGTATAAACGATATGTACGAAATAAATTTTATTGCCCGGTCCTCTAACCCGATTTCGTTTCACTGTATAATTTATTTTACTTTATACTATTTTACCTTCGTCCGCATTATTATTAGAGTCTTTACACCGTTCCGACGTTGTGCGTCTTAACGTTCACACAATATAATCACTGCGCGCGCCGCTATAACGTCACTATAATATTGCGTTACGATGTCTGTCCTGATTTTATTCAAGTCCATATCATAATACGATACGCTTTTGATGGTTTTTTTTTTTATTTTTATATATATTTTTGGATATTTTTGCGGAACTTGTTCGGGTAAAACTGAAACAAATATACATATATATATATATATATATTTATAGTTATTAACAACGCGTTGCTCCGAGCGCGAAACATTTGAAGGAAACTGTAATCTCACGCGTTATTTACACAAGTATAATTCTTCGAAAATCCCATTTTATATTACGTATTATGTCCGGCTGTATGGATACAATGACAGCGCGTAGTGTTTATACCGAAAACAATAATAATTCATTTAAGACCACTTCAAAAATGTTGTAATAGAAAAGTCACAAGAAATAATAATAAAAACGACCGGGTGTATTTTTGATAACCATTTCGGTCCGTGTCCAACAACTGACACGGTGACAACGGTCTGTTTTTTTCTTTTCGAAATTCACGTATATAGTAGTAGTAGTAGTACAGTTTAGTGTGATGGTTGCTTGTTTTGTTTGTTATTTTTTTCCGTCAAGTGACAAGGGTTCAAATTGTTCGTATTAAATCGATTGTACATCACATAGCTTTATCGCATTATTATTAATATAAAACATTGAGTGGCCCAACACGCACATGACGCGCGTCATATGGGCGTTAAAATATTAGTCAAACTGTATCCACACACAGTCACAGTGCGACTATACAAGTATTAATCAAATTATATTTTAGTATGGATAAGGTTTTTCGTCCACGCATACGAAACGATTTCGAACCTTCGTGAACAGAGAGTAACATCTCTGTCCGATGTCGCAGTGGAAAGATAGCAAATACTTAGAAAAATTAACATAGGTAATTGACCTACAGTCAGCGGTAAAATGGGTGCGCGCATACGTCGTTGTCGACTTCAACTACTCCTTAGTCGATACAAGTCGATTCCAGCTGCTTCAGACGATGTTGGCCCACAAACTCCTTCGGCTTGTGGCCTACAATCATCATCATCGCACCATCGTGTTCAGCATCGGTTCAGCGCAGAAACATCACTGTCGTCGCATCGTCTCCTGCTCCGACGTTTTGCGCAATCGACGATCGTAGGTGCTATACACGATGGATCTACAATCACAAGCGTGCGCACGAGGAAGGCGAGAAAGGCTGAAACTGCTTTCCCTAGCTGGGAGATTTTCCGCTCCCCTCCCCCCCCCAAATCTAATAAGAGTAACCGAGTGTGGCGATGACGATTTGTTTCGGCTAGACAACAGAAATATCCAGTAAAAAAACTACCCCTTATCAAGTTTTAAATTAAAAATATTCTTCTGCTAAAACAAAATAAACAGCAACAAAAAAATGATTTTGTCAAAGAGCGGTTTTGCATAAAAATGTTTTTGTGTTTTTCCCCAACACTTTTGAAAACTATTGAACACTTTTTTTTATTTTTGACTTCCCAAAGTACCATCTAGATTTACTTTCCTTTCGGAAAAGTTGCTGTATAAGGAAACCAAAGTATTTTTATTGCTCCAAAAAATGTCGACGGACATAAAAAAAAATTACTTCTTTCAGAATCCAATATAAGATGTTTTTTGATAAGGCCAACTTTACAAAAAAGTTAACTTAAAAAAGTAATGTACAAGGAGTAGATGAACTTTTAATAAACTAACAAGAAGAAGATGTTGGTTTAATGGAAAACTACAACTACGATCTAGTTTTAAAATCTTTTTAAGGATATTACCTGAAGATTATAAAAACTTTAATTGTCTTGTCTTACCAGCAATTAAAAAAGTACTATTCGCACTACTCACAAAATCCTGAAACACTTTGGTCTGTTAGATATTTTTTAAAACATTATTGTCCACAAACGTTCGGCAATGTTCACTAAATGTCTAAAACAACAACAAACTAAAAACATTTGACGTTTACCAACACCACCGTTCGAGACATAGTTTTGTTCTTAAAATCTCCAAAAAATTGTTGGAAAAACACGATTAATTTAAAAATGTTTACATTTTGTCGAAAAACACAGAGTTTCAGTTTTGTTTTAGTTTTATCGTTTCTGTGTGGACCCGGCATAACATATCATCTCCGTTCATAATCGTTATTCGTATACAATGATACTTCTCATTGCATTCAAATTTAACAAATCCATTATAACGACCTATCCTATGAACGAGGTACACGAGTGAGGCCAATCCGGTTCTTTTTTATTTTATATCTCATAATCTGAATATCTTACTACAAATCTAGTGTGATTTCTGTCATAAATCTTTATTTAACAGTGATTTTATTACATGTCCTGGGAAATCTTAAAACTTACAAATAAGATCATTCATTCATTCAATGGTCATATAGTGGTTTTTAAATGATTGGGGATACACCGTAGGTGGTTTTTAGCTTAATTCACATTCTACTTAACAAGACTGATCGGAAGCAATCAACACAAGCGATGCGCATAATATAATAACTGATATAAAAACAATAATTCCGGGGATGGCCGCTGCGGCAATTATATCGCGGATTTCGAACAGTCTTTATTAAAATAATACAGTGGCGTATTTCCCAATAAACAAAGTAAGCACATGCTTACAGCGGCAATATTTCAGGGGTGGCAAAATTTTGTTGTTTTTTTTTCTTTTAAAAATTTGTATAGGTTTTGAAATATATTATGTGAAACAATTTTTTTTACTGTAAATACAAGTTTAGTAAATAATTTAAAAACTGAACAATATAAGTATGATACATTAAGAACTAAAAAACGTGAATTTCAAGCAGATGAGGCTAGGGAAAATGAAGTTTATATGACTAGACGAGAAAAATTTCAAGCAGAAACATACTTTACAATTTTAGATTGATTGAAAAGTGAATTAGAAAAAAGGTGTGTTGCTTATAATAATATTTTTGAAAAGTTTGATTTTTTGGTTAATTTAAAGAAACTTTCATTTGAAGAAATTATATTTAAAGCTAATGAACTTCAATGATTTTATCATGAAGATTTGGAGAAATCCTTTTCATTTAAAAGTATTCATTTTAAATCTTACCTTAAAAATGTTACTATAAAAAATAAAAATAATTTTAGCTTCATTGAACTATCACAACTTAATCGCAGTCAAAATTTAAAAACAATTTTCCCTAATGTTGACATAGCCTTACGTATGTTATTATGCATGGTAATTATTAATTGTTCTTCTAAGCGAACATTTTCAACATTAAAGCGTATCAAGAACTATTTAAAGTCTAGCATGGAAGAGGATAGATTAAACTCTTTGAGTTTATTAGCAATAGAGACAGAACTAGTGAATGAAATTGACTTGGATGAAATGTTAAACAAAATTGCAGCTTAGAAATCACGCCGAAAGCCATTGATTGGGTAGATTAATAAAATAGTTTTAGATTCTGAACGGAGTGATGGAATCTATTGATTTTACAATGATGTGTGTTTTTTTTTTTTTTATTGTGTCTGAGACCACGATTTTTGGTAGAAAAAATGCTTCGATTTTCTTAAACAGCAACTTTTCTGAAAGGAAAGTGAATGTAGATGGTAGTTGAGTTAGTCAAAAATCCAACTCTTTCAATACTTTTTAAAAAAATTGAAAAAACTGATAAAAAAATTACAAAAAAAACGAGAAATTTTTCGCAAAATCATGGTTTTACAAAATACATTTTTTTAAAATGCTCTAACTCAAAAACGAAAAACCGCAAAAGCTTGAAATTTCCACTAAATCTTTATAATGGCGTTCTCTATATATGGTTAAGTTTTCAAAGTATTTGACGTATTTTGACTTATTTATAGACAAAAATTAAATTTTCGATTTTTGTAAAAAAAATTTTTTTTTAACATCTATAAAATTTAATTGGCTGACCGAAAACTCTTGAAAATTTAATACAAGATATATTAAGTTAAATTAATTGTAACTAAAAAATATCGGAGATCATCTCATCCAAATTTTTTTTACTAGCCCATAAAACTAAAATTTGTATAAAATGTGTCAAAATCACGATGATTTGCAAGTTATTGTGCAGATAAAAATTCATAACATTTATTCTGTTTATACTTAAGGTTCAAAATTTTAACACTAGGTTGTCCATAAGCTAATTTTCAAAAATATATAAAAAAATTTCTTCCAGACTTAAAAGAAAAAATTTTATGACTGTTCGAAATTTAAATTTTTAAGAAATTGCATTATAATTCAATTTAAATATAAAATACTATATTATTATATACACATTTTAGACAAACATATTAACTCCGTTCAGAATCGTTATTCGTATACAATGATATCTATCATTGCATTCAAATT